>CM060326.1:14625534-14635534 GCA_030674155.1 Stramonita haemastoma | reverse complement strand
CTGCACTGGCCTTCAGATATCTTTACAAGTTTTAACAATGAAAGTACAAGCTCTAATGATAAAAGCTTGTCGTGGCTGAAAGCAATCTCGACATATAATGAGTGTGCGGTCGTTCGTACCCCGTTTGGGCCCAAGACTTGTTCCCCATCCATTAGAACCTGAGTGGTGGTCTGGGCGCATGTTTTTCGGGTGAGACGATATACCGAGGTCCCGTGTGTTACACATCATTATTTAGCGCGCGTAAAAGAACCCACGGCAACAAGGCGGTTGCCCTGGCAAAATTCTGTAGAAAGACGCCACACTGGTAGGGAACAAAATACAGTAACACACAGGAAAAAGAAAAAAAAAAAGGGTTGGCGCTGCACATGTGGCAACGCACTCTCTCCCGGGGAGAGCAGCCCAAATTTTACGCAGAGTAATCTGCTGTTACATAAAATGGTACAAAATACAAATAAGCATCACAACCTTTTAAAGTAGCTACTTAAGCTGACATCAGTAACTGCCCTAGCTTTTGGCCTGGGCTCTCGGGGATTTTTTGTTACCACTCATGATAAATCGGCATAGTCTAAAAGTATACTTCACGACTATTTAACATAGTGCACATATCGACGTGTGTGTGTTTTTTTTTTAATTATACATTCACACATTATATTGCAACATAAGTGCACTTTCACACATTTCAGGAAAATGGTAATCTTGCCGTATGAATATTGCTAGAATATAAATAGACTAAAACTGTTAAGAGATAACAGCTTTGATATTCAGGAGAGTATAACTAGATGATAGATCAGAGCTTTTTCTTGAAATCTCCTTTGCAATCCAAGCAACTGTTGTTTTAAGAACAGAAAAAAGAATCTCAACCAAAACCCTCACATCATAAACACCAGCCAACGTGTTGACAGGAAGTTCCTTGACAAGCACTAAAATCTCGTTAGTTTAGGTGATAAAAAAAAAAAAAATTGAGGCGTTTTCTCCAAGTAGGAGCATCCTGATAACAAAGCAGGCAGCCTCCTTGTGAAGCCTTTGTTTCAACGTTCTGTTATCCCCTGTAAATAGCAGAAGAAAGGGCCGCCACATTTTATGGCGTTGTCAACAAGACTTGACAGCCTTGGGGCATGACAGGAAGTGACGCATGCACAGATAAACGAGACTTGCCAGAGATGTGCCTGCCTGTGAAATAAGGAGCCCCAGTGCTATTACCGTTAACTTGAGACAGGCTTTCTTTCAGCCTAGTACACTAATTAGAAGGCCTTTGAAAAGAAAATCACTAAGGCTTTCAACTTGGGGGGAAACAAAGCCTCTGAAACGCAGTAGGCTACTCATTTTATTTTATTCACTTCAGTAAACCGGTAAAGAATATCACTACTCATTTTCTGCTTCACCGTCCCGTTCTTTCTTTCCTCGTTACCTGCACCTTTCTTCTTCTTCTTCTTCTTCTTCTTCTTCTTCTTCTTCTTCTTCTTCATCAATCATCATCATCATCATCATCATCATCATCATCTCTCATCTTCTTCTTCTTCTTCTTCTTCTTCTTCTTCTTCTTCTTCTTCTTCTTCTTTTCTTCTTCTTCTCTTCTCTTCTTCCTTTCCTCTCTTCCTCTCTTCTTCTTCTTCTTCTTCTTCTTCTTCTTCTTCTTCTTCTTCTTCTTCTTCTTCTTCTTCTTCTTTCCATTTCTTCTTCTTCTTCTTCTTCTTCTTCTTCTTCTTCTTCTTCTCTTCTTCTTCTTCTTCTTCTTCTTCTTCTTCTTCTTCTTCTTCTTCTTCTTCTTCTTCTCTTCATTGTTCTTCTTCTTCTTCTTCTTCTTCTTCTTCTTCTTCTTCTTCTTCTTCTTCTTCTTCTTCTTCTTCTTCTTTTCTTCTTCCTCTCGTTAAACGAAAAGTGCAAAAACGAGGACAGAGGACAGATAAACAATCCTTTGAAACGCAGACCTCATTTTGTTCTATTCACTTCAGTAAACCAGCAAAGAATATCACCACTAAATTTCTCCTTTACCGTCGCATTCTTTCCCCGTTACCTGCATCTTTCTTCTTCTTCTTCTTCTAGATCAACGGACAGGTCAGAAACGAGGACAGATCAATGATCTGACCGGAGCTTAAAGTCAAATGCTCTTTATTGCACTTTGGACTCAGTTGGCCGTGAAGAACGGTATAGAGTTGGCAAGGCAAAGTTAAAGTTGCTTGAGCTGATATAGAGGCATAACATAATTATTGTATGTGCAAGTCGTATATTTCCATTTTTGTACAATATCAATGTGCAAACCATGAACATATGAGTGCACATGGTTAACGTTTATTACTATTAATAGTGCTTGTTGACCAATGAATTTTGCATGCATGTATGAATGAATTAAAAAAGTGTTGTTGTTTTTTTAAAGTTGCTTGCGGTGAAAAATGTGAAGCTCCACTTCGAAAGGAGTTGCTTAGCACCTAACCCAGTGGTTTCGTTTTTGCTAGGAGCCATTTTATACAGGTGGGGGTCAGTTTGTCGATTTTGAAGTTTTGATGGATTATAAAAGTATCAGAATTATTCTACCTTGTAGTGAAATATCAAAGCATAACTTTGTTTCCTTTTGCCTTTAAACGTGTTTTGAAAATACCCAGGTCCTCATTCTGACCACCTATTAGGATGCTATACTTATCAATTTCAAGTTTCGCCATTTCCTGTAGTCTATCATTTCAACTTATAATAATGTTTCATAGAATTGTCCGATTTTCAATCTCGTTTTTGTATCGTATAGCCATTTTATTGCAAATCGATAACAAATCAATAACTAAAAATTGACCTCTGTTGAAATTCGACTCATTACGTGGTGGATCGTCACAAATGTGGATTCGTGGTCTAGAAGTAACACCTGCTCAGGATGCAAGAAGTGTGGGTTCGCTCCCTGCTTGAACCCTTTTTTTTTCCAAATTCCCTAGAACATGAGTGGAGGTCTGGGTGTTGGGTTGTTTGCATGGGACGACAAGCTAAGGTCCTGTATGCAACACGCATTTAGCGCACACAAAAGAACCCACGGACACAGGTGAGTTGTGCCTGGCAAATTTATGTTGAAAGAAGCCACTTTGAAGGAAAAACCAAAGAAATGCGCAGACAGCAAAAGACCAAAAAAAAAGATGGGTGGCGCTGGTCTTGTGGAGATGCGCTCTCCCCAAGGAGAGCATCCCAGAATTCATGCAGATAAATCTGCTGTGGCTTAAAATGGTTTACTGAACAATATACAATATAGCACAGTGCAAAATGCAATACAAAATACACTTTAGAATGAAAGTGAATTCAAAGTAAAGTTTCCTATTTCAAGAGGAATTAGGAGGAAGCTGACTAGAATGTGGCATGAAAGTACAAAAAAAGAAACGAACAAAATATGTTCACAAAGAGTAAATCAATGATTGCTTTGTTTGTATGTTTCAAAAAATTAAAGTCACAATGCACATGCGCTTAAAGGACACACACACACACACACACACACACACACACACACACACACACACACACACACACACACACACACACACACACACACACACACAAAATACACAACACAAACATACACACAGACACTAATACTAACACACACACACACACACACACACACACACACACACACACACACACACACACACACAAACACAAACACAAACACACACAGCACACACACACCCCCACACCACACACCCCCACTCCCCACACCCCACACAACATACACACACACACACACACGTACACAAGTACACAACCACACATTTTGAAACAAAGATGATACTTTTTCACACTTCCATACACGGATCTTTTGCAAAAACAAGAGGAGGACATAGCCACGGCAATCCAATTGATGCGCACTGGTGCTGGCCCAAGCTAAAAGCTTTGTCAGTTGTACACACCAAGCCTGATACGATCACGTTTTGCTTTGAAATGCTATGGGGAGACTGCATTTCAGCCACCACAAGCTCTTAGCATAAACAAAAAATTGGACACTGTCCATGGAGTGAGAAAAAAGAAATCCCTGGAGGTCAGAGTATGGCTGTGTATATATGGTGAGGTACCTAGAAAATTGCCATTCACGCAAAAACTTATCCAGTGTGCACTTACTTTCTCTCAGTGATACTCAGGATTTGCTAATAAAACGAGAGTGCATATTCTGGATGCATGACCCCCAGGATGCCAAGCTTGGGAACGCCCAACAACAACAGCAGCAGCAGCAGCAACAACAACAAACACATGCACACACAAATACACACGCGCGCATGCACACACGTACCCACACACACACACACTCACACACACACTAGCACGCACACACACAAACACACACACACACACAAACACACACACATCACACACACAACACACACACTTACACACACACATAACACACACACACAATACAAATAGCGCACAACACCCCCACCCCCCACCCCCCACACAACATACACACACACACGTACACAACCACACGACCACACATTTTGAAACAGAAATGATACTTTTCACACTTCCAAACTCGCATCTTTTGCAGACACGAGAGGAGGACATAGCCACGGCAATTCAATTGATGCGCACTACTGCTGACCCAAGCTAAAAGCTTTGTCAGTTGTACATACCAAGCCTGATACGATCACGTTTTTGCTTTGAAATGCTATGGGGAGACTAGACTGCATTTCAGCCACCACAAGCTCTTAGCATAAAAAAAATTGACACTGTCCATGGAGTGAGAAAAAAAAATCCCTGGAGGTCAGAGTAGGGCTGTGTATATATGGTGAGGTACCTAGAAAATTGCTATTCACGCAAACACTTATCCAGTGTCCACTTACTTTCTCTCAGTGATACTCAGGATTTGCTAATAAAACGAGAGTGCATATTCTGGATGCATGACCCCCAGGATGCCAAGCTTGGGAACGCCCAACAACAACAGCAGCAACAACAACAACAACGATTATTATTGTACAACAATAATGTACAAGCTTAAAATAATGAAATTTCAAATCAGCATGCTACGGAATTAATGAAATAATGATTTATTTCGCACAGATTCACGATTTTAAAAGAATCTCTTTTTAGATTTCGTTCAATCAAATAATCCTCCTCTTCTATCTATCTATCTATCTATCTATCTATCTATCTATCTATCTATCTATCTATCTATCTATCTATCTATCTATCTATCTATCTATCTATCTATCTATCTATCTATCTATCTATCTATCTATCTATCTATCTGTCTGTCTGTCTGTCTATCTATCTATCTATCTATCTATCTATCTATCTATCTATCTATCTATCTATCTATCTATCTATCTATCCCGTAGTCTGGTGACCTTGTGGGGAACCCCTGAAGACTTGACAACCAGGTCTCTCCATTCCAAAGCCTGCTCTTTAACACACTAAAGGGAGGTTCAGTTTTTAGCACTAGGACTAAACAATTCAACAAAAAATAGCCAATTAAGTTCCACGGACTTTAAACGACAATTAGCAACATTGGGGCGCGAGAGGAATTGAAGTATGCGTGGAAGATTAGAAATATTAACAGATTTCCCTTTGATATGAAAAGCAGAAGTATCATCATCGTGACATGATTTAGCTTTGTTCTTCACTTTTGCGCACGAATGAGAAATAGAAGATATGCTTTTGATTTTAAAAGAATATATTTTTTAAAAAACTGCCTAGAGCGCTAACTTTCAAAGGTTAATATGCTTGTGATTTAGTGTTTATTTTCTGATGTTCACTTCATTCAGTAACCTGCAAATGAACATGGACGAATTGATTTAAAAGAAAAACATTCTGATCCCCATTATCCTTTGTAATCATTCATCTCCTTCGATTTCTCATCACAGTAAGATTGGCATTATTTGACGAAAGACACAGAAGCAGTAAAAGCATTTTGCAATGAGTCGAAATAAAAAGACATTAGTGTGTGTGTGTGCTTGTGTTTGTATGTGTGTGTGTGTTAGTGGGTTAGTGTGTATGTGTGTGTGTGTATGTGTGTATGTGTGTGTATGTGTGTGAGTGAGTGTGTGTGTGAGAGAGTATGTGTGTGTGTGTGTGTGGGGGGGGGGGGGGGGGGGGGCGTGAGCGCCCATATGTGTGGGGGAGGGGCGTGCGTGTGTGTGCGTACGTGCGTCTGTGTGTGCATGCGAACGTGCGTGTGTGTGCGTGTGTGTGTGTCTGTGTGCATGTGTGTGTGTATTGGTGTGCGTGCATGCGTGTGTGTGTAAGATTGTGTGTGTGTGTTACACAGACAGACAGGCATGAGCATGAATGTCTTGCTGACATGGCAAATTAGCTGAATCTGATTTCGCTTGTTTTTGTTGTTGGAATGGCAACAATGCTTGAAAATAAGAGTTTTTGCTATAAAACCAAAGGGAAAAAGTGATTAACATCACAGCAGAAGTATAAAGTAACAAGTTAAGGAAGAGTGATCAACATTATTTTTGTTGTTTTCCTGTTGTTGCTTTTTCTTTTGATTTTTTGACTACAGCTTCAAGGCTCACCAAAAATGGACAGATTTTTGCTTATGCGACCTATACCACGCTAAAAACAAAAAGCTGACAGTATATATCAGCGTAGGTTCTGAAAGCACGGGTACTTCCATCATACAACTTCATGCTTCGTCAGAAAAAACAAAAAAAAACAACACCTCAAACTTTTTCGTAAAGCAAGCAATTTTGGTCGTCCATATCGACGTCCCCACCCCCCATCCCCACCTCCCACCCCCACCAATAACACTTCAGAGTCTGCCACTTAAACCCTCAACGACATGACAAAGAGAAGCAAGAAGGAGGCTACGTAAACAAGAATGACCTATCTATACCTTAGGTCAAGAGTAAAAGGGACGTTACGCGTGCAGTGAACTCTGGGGAGAACTGCCTTTGCTATGAGAAACAGGAGCGTAATCATCGTCACCTGAGTCCTGTTTTCTGTGACTAAGTGCTTAATGATCCAGCATGTACCTTGCACAAAAGAGAGACCACTTTCCCCACTACATTTCCCCCTCCATTCTTTCCCAGCTATCAGCATCCTCTTCTTCTTTTTTGGTCGTCAAAGCAAGATAGACAGAGACCAAAAAAAGCACGTAGGGAGCAAGAAGCTGTTGTTCAACCATCACACTTACAAAAAATCTTTGCATTTTTTTTCTAACATGGAAAATGGGTTTTGGACTAATTGGGAATATAAATTACATTTTGTGATTTCTTTAAGCGACAGCAAAGTTTCCAGTGCTTCAAAGTTAAAACAACACACAACAATTTCGAGCACGAAGTTGGTTTAAAAAAAAAAAATCTCTGTGAAGCTTGTATACTGGTCAGAGCACTACGAAACATGTTCTTTGAAGACAATAATTGCCCGGAGTGTCTTCACTTTCAAAGGGGGACTGGGTAGCCTTGTGGTCTGAACATTGCGCTCGCAATTCGACGACCCGGGTTCGATTCCCGGTCGAGGGGAATTTTCCTCTGGAGTTAATATTAGTGCTGACTCCACTCTCCCCCAAAGTCTTTCGGATTGAAACTATAAACCGAGGCCCCGTGTGCAAACGCACGCAGAACATCTTGCGCACACGTTGAATCATGTACCGCTTTTCGTAAGAGTAGGCCATCGTGTGCCGGTGAGAACAGATGACATTTACACAACTGCATACACACGGGGGCTGGATGTAAAAAAGCATATGAATGCTTTTTTCCATTATCCTCGATATAAAAGAATAAATAAATAAAATAATAAATAATAATAAAATAAATAGATAAATAAATGAATAAAAAAAGATAATTAAATAAATACATAAATAAAGGCCAACCTATCAGTTCAGCGTTCATTTTCATGCATTCACGGCAGCGAGCAAGCAAGCAAGCCTGCCGATACCATGCACAAAAACATTTATTTTTGGTGCCTCATCTTATCCCTATTTTCTATTCTCATTTACCGCCTGGTTTCTTTCTTCTTCTCTTCATTTGTAACAAAAGGTGAAAGACACGAACATTACAGATATAGTGAAAGCATTTTACAAGTCACCGTGAAATCACATCATTGTTGGGTTGTTGTTGCTTTTTTGTCTTTAATGAGATGAAGCTCGCTCTGACTAATGAGTTGATCATGATTAAAAATATTTTAAAAGGGAGCTACACCGTTAAATGCGTTTTCTTGTTAATAAATAAAAAAAGTCAAATATTTTTTGTCATCTGTTTCCGCTGGCATACAATAGCCTATTCTTCCGAAACGCCGAACAGGTTTTAAAATGTGTGCGCAAAATATTCTGCTTGCGTTCGCACGCGTAACCTTGGTTTATATACTCATTTCAGTTTGGGAGTCATGGAAATACCTGGGATCTATTTCAAGCTGTACCACAAAAACATATGGTTTATTTTAAAGCAGGCAAGGATGTGCTATATCACCTACCTCACCCCCTAATGTTATACCCCCACCCTCAACGTTGTACCCCTATCCCCACTCGTAATGCTATACCCCCATCCCCAATGCAATACCCCCTAAGTACACATAATGTTATATACCCCCACCACCCAACGTTAATGCCACTACCCCCACCCCAATGTTATACCCCCATCCCCAATGGTATACCCCACCCCCAATGTTATACCCCCATCCCAATGTTATACCCCCACCCCCAATGATTACCCCTACCCACCCATGCTATACCCCCATCCCCATCTGCCAATGTTATACCCTCACCCCCAATGTTATACCCCCTCCCCCAACGAAGCCTCTTCTCTTTCTGCCATTTTAAACTTGCAAGGAATGACAAAGGGAAGCAATTACATAGCTCTGAAAATTTCAGAAAAAAAACACACAGAAAACTTGCTTTTAGAGGCATAAAAGAAAAGTACCCGTGCTTGTGAACTGGTGAGAGAGATCTGCTTTTTGAAAGGAGAAGCAGGAGGTATATTACCTGTCAATGGAGCCAACTTTTTTTAATATAGTTTTCCCCTTTAACTTGATACACGTGTTTAGAGCTCTCTTTCTCTCTCAGATTATGCCTCAGCATAGAAAAAAGTGCTTAGAGTGTGTTCATTGAGAAAGGTCAACCTATGATCCCGTTTTCCTTTTATAGTGGT
This sequence comes from Stramonita haemastoma, assembly GCA_030674155.1. Lineage (NCBI taxonomy): Eukaryota > Metazoa > Mollusca > Gastropoda > Neogastropoda > Muricidae > Stramonita > Stramonita haemastoma. Next base: position 14,626,478 of record CM060326.1, on the reverse strand, counting down.
GTTTTTTTTTTGTTGTTGGTTGTTGCTTGTTGTTGTCATTGTTTTACCCCAGTGTCTTGCTAGTGAAAAGCTCAGGCATATTTCCAGCGTCACCCTATCCTATCTTCAGCCATTATCGTTCTCACTTTTCTTCCTCATTAAAACCACAATAGGAGGGTCTTCTTCTCATTTTCTTCTTTTCTTCGTCAAACACTTAGCAACTTTTTTTGTCGTCTATCCTATAAGCGAAAAATTGATATTACATTAAACGCTTGCCACGTCAGGCTCTATGCATCCGATTTCGGCGTGGGAGAGTATTGTTATCTTTTAAAGATAACCTCATGTTGACCTAGAAGGCAGAAGATAGATAAGAAAGGAGATGACAAGAAGAAAATTCAATAGGAACAAGGCAGAAACAAAGAGAGGGACAGAAAAGAGGGAGTTGCTAGCACAGAATTTTCAAGAAGATGGGGATGCTATTTACACTGACAGGCACCTGGCATCCCCACGAAGGTTATGACAAGACAAACAAACCCACTAATTTATTTATTTATTTATTCTTTTATGTTAAGGATAATGGAATAAGCAATCCATGTGCTTTTTACATCCAGTCCCGTCTGTATGCAGTTTTGTAAATCTTATCATCTGTTCCCACCGGCACACAAAATGGCCTGCACTTACGAGAAGCGGAACAGGATTTAACGTGTGCGCAATACGTTCTTCGTGAGCTCGCACACGCGGCCTCGGTTTATAGTCTCATCCGAAAGACATTTTTGGGAGAGTGGAGTCAGCACTGATGTTAACTCCAGGAGAAAAAAAATCCCCTCGAACGGGAATAGAACCCTGGGTCGTCGAATTGCGAGCGCAATGTTCTGACCACTGGGCTATCCCGTCTCCCAGCAACAGCAAACAACAACAGCAACAATCGTCATCCTTTTGTTGTTATCTGCTTGCCGCCACCTCCT
>CM060326.1:14615534-14623034 GCA_030674155.1 Stramonita haemastoma | reverse complement strand
AGCTCTTAGTGTACAAGTCATCAGTGAAACATAGAACATGCTAACAAGACATAAAAACCTATCTAGGTCTCTCAACTACTTTCCTGAAATTGCACAGAATGAAAACTGAAGTCACGCAACGAACCTTTAACACGACACAGAACACAGTGCTAAGAAACCATACAACATGCGCTTGATTCTCTGTCTGCGAAAGTCAAAGACAAACGAAAACAGGTCAAAGCTTCTTTTCACTTAAAGAAAAGAGAGAAAGAAATCCTGGTTAGTGAGAATGGTCAAAAGTCAAAAGCTTCTTTCTTTCTTTCTTTCTTTCTTTCTTTCTTTCTTTCTTTCTTTCTTTCTTTCTTTCTCTATCTATTTATTTATTCATTTATATCGCGGATAATGGAATAAGCGCAGCACTCACGCTCTTTTTTTTTCATCAAGTCCCTGTGTGAATGCAATTTAGTAAATATTGTCATCTGTTCCCACCGGCACACGATGGCCTACTCTTATAAAAAACGGAACAGGATTTAACGTGTGCGCAAGATGTTCTGCATGCGTTCACACACGGGACCTTGGTTTGTAGTCTTATCCAATGACTTTGGGGGAGAGTGGAGTCAGCATTGATGTTAACTTCAGGAGGAAAATCTCCTCAAAATGGAATCAGTGAATCTGTGAAATAGAGCAGGCTAACAAGATAAAAAAAAAGTCTAGGTTTCACAACTCTCTCTTAAAACTACTTTCCTAAAACTGCACAGAATGAAAACTGAAGTCACGCAACGAACCTTTAAGACGACACAGAACACAGTACTAAGAAACCATACAACATGCGCTGGATCTTCTGTCGGTGAAAGTCAAAGACAAACGAAAACAGGTCAAAGCTTCTTTTCACTTAAAGAAAGAGAGAAAAAAAATCCTGTTTCGTGAGAGTAGTTAAAAGTCCAAAGCTTATTTCTTTCTTATTTTCTTTCTTTTCTTTCTTTCTTTCTTTCTTTCTTTCTTTCTTTCTTTCTTTCTTTCTTTCTTTCTTTCTTTCTTTCTTTCTTTATCTATCTATTTATTTATTCATTTATATCGAGGATAATGGAATAAGCGCAGCACTCATGCTCTTTTTTTCATCCAGTCCCTGTGTGAATGCAATTTAGTAAACATTGTCATCTGTTCCCACCGGCACACGATGGCCTACTCTTATAAAAAGCGGAACAGGATTTAACGTGTGCGCAAGATGTTCTGCATGCGTTCACACACGGGGCCTCGGTTTAAAGTCTCATCCAAGGACTTTGGAGGAAAGTGGAGTCGGCACTGATGTTAACTCCAGGAGAAAAATCTCCTGGAAGGGGGATCAGTGAATCTGTGAAACACAGAACAGGCCAACAAGACAAAAAACACAAACTATCTGGGTCTCACAACACTCTCTTAAAACTACTTTCCTGAAATTGCACAGAATGAGAAACTGAAGTCACGCAACGAACCTTTAACACGACACAGAACACAGTACTAAGAAACCATACAACATGCGCTTCATCTTCTGTCGGTGAAAGTCAAAGACAAACGAAAACAGGTCAAAAGCTTCTTTTCACTTAAAGGAAAGACAGAAAGAAATCCCGGTTAGTGAGAATGGTCAAAAGTCAAAAGCTTTCAAAAGGAAGCCAGCTAAACAAAGAAAAAATGGTACGTGGGCCAAGCCGAAGAAACCACACAGTGTGTCTACAAGCCAACATCAAAGAGAGAGAGAGAAAAAAAATTGTGAAGAAACTTCAGCAGATCGAGAACTCTTTATCTACAACATCGAGGATTCTGACAGCCCTTGACTGTCAGAAATGACTAAAAATCAAACCACGCAAAAACCAAATCAGTTGTTGACAAAAAATCGGATGCGTGTTTGACAAGGAGAATCGGATCAATTTGAAATAAGGTTGACATGTCTATCATTAATTTTCTTCTGTTGTGTCATGAAGGGTATTACCCCTCTATGCAGTTTTTAGCTCTTTTACAATTGTCCCATCTGTTAACTGTCTAATTGTCTTTATTTCTACTTTATACTTTTTTACAATTTGCTTTTGTTTTTAGATACAACTTATTTTGTTATGCCTGATAAAATTCGTTTATTTTTGTGTTGAATTGAACTGCCACGTAAAACTGTCTGAATTAGCAAGGGGAGGAGTATTTTGACGTGAGCTATTTAGCTATCTGTTTATGTATGTCTGGTTTACTATAGAATTTGACTTTTGATCTTATTATTCATGAATGCAGTCTCCATATCCAGTTTATATTTCATGTGTTAAATTTATGTCCTTTTGTTTTCAAAACTAGAAATTCGGAATGGTTTTTTGCAACATCTTCTACAGTGGCCTAATCAAAGTTTGTGTTAATACAGACAAAACATTGTATGTACAAGTGTGTGTGTGTGTGTGTGTGTGTGTGTGTGTGTGTGTGTGTGTGTGTGTGTGTGTGTATAGGTGTAGGTGTGTGTGTGTGTGTGTGTGTGTGTAGGTGTGTGTGTATAGGTCTGTGTGTGTGCGTGTGTGTGTGTGTGTGCAGCTACATTAGTGGTGGGAAAGATAGTCGGAATCTTAAAATTTCACTATTGATAAAACTCACATTTTTAACATTTATTTCTGTCTGTTTCCAACCAGACTGGCTTTTCCTTTCTACAGAATATTACCAGGGACAACTCTCTTCTTGTGGGTTCTTTTACGTGCGCTGAAATCGTGTTGCACGCGGGACTTCAGTTTATCGTCTCATCTGAAAGACTAGCACCTAGACCACCACTTACGATCTAGTTGATGGAGAGATTTGAGGAACAAAACAGGGGGGGGGGAGGGGGGGTTCAAACCCGGACTCTTCACTTTCTAGGCAGATGCGTTACCTCTAGACTACCGACCTACTTTACGACATGGACTTTCTGGCAGCTAATTTCTGTAGAAAGTAGTATCCTATCAAAGATACTGATTTCTGGGGTATCGTGTTTTGCAGAAAAAACCTGTTAGAGGATACTAGTTTTTTTTTCTTCTTTTAAATTAAATGGAGGAAGAGATGAAAGAAAAGGGTCACACACACATACACGCAGGCACACACGCACGCATGCACACACACACACGCAGGCACGCACGCACGCACACACGCATGCACACACGCACGCACGCCTGCACACACGCACGCACGCACACACACAAACACATACACATACACACACAAACACACACACACATACACACACACGAGTCAGTACACGCACATACTATGGAATAGTCCTAGTGCTGTATCCATGAAAAACTTGAAACTGTTTTTTTTTTTTTTAGATTACTAGTAAATAGTACACATTTAGCTAAGTTAAAATAGGACACGAAAAAAATGTCATAAATTCCAAACAACAATAATTTATTCATCTTTTTTGTGTGTAAAATCGATGCCGTTATTGTTGTGCACGTGTAGTTATTCATCAACTATATCAAAGCTCCTCTGTAATTCTTTTAATTACTTTATAATTAGGAAACTTTTCTGACGTTGCTTTCAAAAAAGACTTCCTTCATCGCATAATAATCACGTAAAAAAAGAAGCTTAAAGGCTTAAAGGAAGAGGTTTCAGTTGAATGCTATCTTGCCATTAGGATATTTGTTCTTAACAATTTTTGTTCTGTTCTTTTGTATAGCCTGGTACAATTGCTTTTCTTAAAAGCGTATTTTCAGCCTACACAAACACAGCTTGTATAGTGATACAAACGTGGGAGGGGAATGGAGGAAACTGGTTATCAAGTCTTCAGGGATGCCCCCACAGTCACCAGACTACGGGATAGACAGACAGACAGACCGACAGACAGACAGATAGATAGATAGATAGATAGATAGATAGATAGATAGATAGATAGATAGATAGATAGATAGATAGATAGATAGATAGATAGATAGATAGATAGATAGATAGATAGACAGATAGATAGATGATAGATAGATAGATAGATTGATAGATAGATAGATAGATAGATAGATAGATAGATAGATAGATAGATAGATAGATAGATAGATAGATAGATAGATAGATAGATAGATAGATAGATAGATAGATAGATATATACGTAGATAGATAGATAGGTAGGTAGATAGATAGATAGATAGATATATAGATAGATAGATAGATAGATAGATAGATAGATAGATAGATAGATAGATAGATAGATAGATAGACAGACAGACAGACAGACAGGTAGACAGACAGACAGACAGATAGATAGATAGATAGATAGATAGATAGATAGATAGATAGATAGATAGATAGATAGATAGATAGACAGACAGACAGACAGACAGACAGACAGACAGACAGACAGGCAGACAGACAGACAGATAGACAAACATGACTTTGTTCATTCTTACCATATACGTAGCCACAGTGGCGTTTCTGGCCAAATTCAGTGAGAGAAAACTACCTTCAAAGGATAACTGATACACGTATACTGTGAATATAGATACACGGTAAGACTTTGCTGTGTCGAACTTTCCGCACATAGAACAATCTTTATTTCGATCACAGAAAACCACTATGACGATGAATGCGAACTACCAAACACAGAACTTTGATCCATGACTTGTGTACTCATCATTTGTTATCTTTGAATATACACCGCTCCCCTGTTAATACTTCACTCGCATGTTATTTTAATTATTTATTCTTTATATCGAGGGTAATGGAATAAGCACTCGTGTGTTTTTTATATCCTGTCCCAGTGTACATACAGTTCTATTAATTTTGTCATGTGTTCTACAGGTACATAATGGCCTACTCTTTCGAAAAGAAGAACATGATTTAACAAGATGTTCCTATGTTGCAGGGAATTAATAATGGAGGAGGAGGGAGAGATGTGAATAGATGATTATAATGTTAAACAATTAAAAATGCTTCTGATAATTCAAGACTTGCGAAAATCATTTCAGGAAAACTAATGGTTTCTTTTTTCGAAAGATCTGACATCTTTGTAATGAACAATTTTATCCAATCCATGTTATATTCGTATCTTTGTTCTTTTTCTTTCTTTCTTCTTTGATCTTTTTCCTCCTTCCCTGGTTTTACTGTTTGTTCTTTTGCAACGTTGCCTTGTTTTTTTTCTTTGTTTTCTATTGTTTGTGTATTTTGATGTGAGCCTTTAAGTGTCTACTTTTACTTGAATAATTTTTTTGTTTCTGTTGTGTAAGCCAAAACAAGCTCGTATCACAGTGTTTCCTCCTTTCAATTTTGCAACACTGTTTACAAACTAGCTGTCTATGTTTTTGAATGAAACAGGCTGATTAAATTGGTAAACCCGTTGTTTTATTTAATCTTATTTCCCTGTAGACTTTTCTTGTACGATTTATACTGTTTTCCAAATCCAACATAATAGTACACAGCTCTCTGTAAACTGACCAGGCCAAGAGAATCGTATTTTTCGAGACAAAAAAAACTTGTTTTTCTTTCCTGTACGTAGACTAACCTGTACCTACTGGTCTAACAACCTCTTCATAGGGTTGTAGTATCCCATCTTGTTATCCTAGAAATTCTCACAGATAATGAAGCATCGTTTATTTTTCTATGCTGCTTTTACAGCCGCACCCACCTTGGTAATTTTGCCCAATGGAAAATAATAAGGGTCCATCCAACACGACGCTACGAAAAAAAATAATAGGGTTTATTCGATACTCCAATGCATTATGGAAATGGCAGGCACATTGATGTGGCAGTTACAAACATTTTTTTGTACGCTAGATTGTAATCAAACGCACGTCCTCCGTGTTACAGGTTTTTTGGGGTGCCTTGTTATGGGCGGTAAGTATTCTAATCAACAACATGAAAGAAGGAATGGTAAGAAAATGGGGATCACAGCTTCCAAAAGCCTGTTGTTTTGAAGGAAAAATCAAGATGGGCGCGAACACCTGGAGTAAATCACTTGCAAGCGTCCACATTTCGTACTGTGTAAACTAGTCTGAGCTTGAGAAGGTTTACCTTTGAAAACGAAACTCTTTTTTGAAAATGCTAGAAAACAAAATGAACAGGTGGTGAGATTCTACATCTCTTTTGGTCCTCGCCAAGGATGTGACAACGTAATGCATGAAAAAGCATATTGCTCACAATCTCTCAATCCCTCCCGGATTCCCACTCTTTTCATATTGCGTAAACACTTATCTACAAGCTCAACTACACATAAGTCTACAGTAAAAGTATCAGCAAAATTGATTTTGGATGTGTACATGAAAGTAAAGAAGAAAGAAGTGGTGGTAAAGGAGAACAAGAAGAAGAATGTAAACAGGAACTGTGCAGAAGAATTGCAAAGAAGAAGAAGAGGAAGAAGAGCAAAAGGAGGAGGAGGAGGAGGAGGAGGAGGAGGAGGAGGAGGAGGAGGAAGGAGGAGAGGAGAGGAGGAGGAGGAGAAGAAGAAGAAGAAGAAGAAGAAGAAGAAGAAGAAGAAGAAGAAGAAGAAGAAGAAGAAGAAGAAGAAGAAGAAGAAGAAGAAGATCAACAACAACAACAACAACAACAACAACAACAAGAAAAACAACTAGAAGAACGAGAAAAACAAGAAAAAAACAAGAAGAACAAGATCAAGAACAAGACCTAGAACAAGCAGGAGAAGACGAAGAAATTAAGAGCACAACAACACAAAGGTAAAAGAGATAGAAACACCTTGCTTTTTCTCACTTGAGATCAGATTTTATTTTCCCCAACACACTTAAGACAAAGATAGTGTCCAGATGTCAGGACGAATCGGGAGAATCAGATTTCATCTACACTTGTGAAGGCGTTAACGCACCGTGAAAAAAAATTAAATCAACAAAAGGAAAACGATGGAAGAAAAGAAAATATCTTTAAGTGAGTAAATAAGTAAGCAAACATAGCGAGAGAGGAGAGAGAGAGGGTGGGAGAGTAGAGAGGGAGAAAGGGAGAGAGAGAGAGAGGGAGAGAGAGAGAGAGAGAGAGAGAGAGAGAGAGAGAGAAGAGAGAGAGAGAGAGAGAGAGAGAGAGAGAGAGAGAGAGAGAGAGAGACAGCAGGGAGAGAGAGAGCAAAGAGAGAGACACATAGGGAGACAGAGACAGAGAGACAGAGATAGAGAGAGAAGAGAGAGAGAGGGAGAGAGAGGGAGGGAAAGAGAGAGGAGAGAGAGAGAGAGAGAGAGGAGAGAGAGAGAGAGAGAGAGAGAGAGAGAGAGAGAGAGAGAGAGAGGGAAAGAGAGAGAGAAGACAGCAGGGAGAGAGAGAGAGCAAAGAGAGAGACACATAGAGAGACAGAGACAGAGAGACAGAGATGGAGAGAGAAGGATGGCAAATGAAGTTATCAATGCAGACATGTTGCATGTCAATAGATAGTGTCTGGCATGACAATGTCACTGCCGACATAGTACAAAATCATTTCCCATAAAGACTCACTTGCAATATTCTCCTGAAGATAGAAAGAATACAACAAAAGTAATACAATACACTTTTAAACAACCAATGGCACACAGAAAGAAACCATCAGACTTTTTCTTCATCTCCAGTCAGAGTCAAATCGCGAAA
>CM060326.1:14590534-14593034 GCA_030674155.1 Stramonita haemastoma | reverse complement strand
TAATTAATATTTTTTCTTAGCTATATTCCCTGATCAAGGCAAGGGCTGTATGAAAAAAACTCTGTAATACCTACTTTGTAACCAGCTTGAATGCTTGGATAACATCTTGTTCTCTCTCTCTCTCTCTCTCTCTCTCTCTCTTCTCTCTCTCTCTCTCTCTCTCTCTCTAATTAATATTTTTTCTTAGCTATATTCCCTGATCAAGGCAAGGGCTGTATGAAAAAAACTCTGTAATACCTACTTTGTAACCCTTGAAAAATAAAAATCATTCATTCATTCATTCATTCATTCATTCATTCGTTCATTCATTCTCTTGGTCACGTGAGGAGGAGCAAACTGACAAGGCGCGCATTTTGAACCAGCTGTGATGAAAAACTATTGTTCGCACATCACCATGCCAGTAACTGGACTAACAGCTGCTGTGGACACAGTGCACAAATTTAACATCACTCAGTAGGGCCTAGTCCATAGTGCTAACTTAAGCGCGCTCCTTCCTTTTACCTAGTCCATGTGTGGTCAGCTCCTGCTAGAGATAGCACCAGCTGAGCTGGGCTGGGCTGGAATAATTAGCAGCTGAGAGGAGCTGAAAGTGGGGGAAACTGACAGATGTGTGGACTCTGCCTTGGCTGCCCTGTTACCGTGCTGCTTAGTTTAGAGTTGGAAAATAAATTATAGGGTGGTGGCCAGAAAACGGGCGTACTGTGTCTACAGCCAGTGGCTGCTACAGTGTCAACGAACATGACGTGACAAAGCTTGGGAGGTATTATGTCAAATCTCTCTCTCCCCCCCCCCCCCCCAATCTTCTTTCCACACTCGTACCTTGAAATGAATTGTGACCCAAGGTCTAGGTGCATTAAATAATATCAGAGTTGAGAGTTCCCCCCTCCCCTTACCCCTAAAAAGAGATTTCCAATCCAATCCACTCATGGTGCTTATATATAGCCCCACCGACCACACAGGCCATATCGGGGCTGTCACCTCCTCACATTTTAAAACTGTGCAACTCTATACAGATTAAAACGGGCTATAAAACCAACTTCACTGTCCTTGCCTGTATCGAGGCCCTGGTCAACCATAAGGGTCAGCCCAGGACGGCTACCATGTTGTGGGATAAAGGGAGATTGGACAACCACCCTTAGGCTACGGGCATAGTAAACCCGCCCGTCTCTTATTGGGTAGAAGAATCCATCAAAGTGGCCATAGTAGACCCGGCTTTCTGGAGTTTGACAACTCTTTCTGAAAATGTGGTCAAGGGAAATAAGGAGTCGTCACCCTGAAACTGCGAGTGACGTGAAAACGAGGATGACGCGGCAACTGAAACTCCGCCCAACGCACCACACCACCATACGAAATCCGCAAAAAGTAGCTCAACATAAAAAGTGTTTTCATGTAAAATTCCTCCACAAAACTTGTATGAAAACCACTGGAATGTAATTGGGAAGGGTCAATTTACTAGTTTGTGTAGTCAGAAATTTTGAAGCAATTACTTTGTACCATAAATATGTTTTTCTTGATTATTTTCCTTTCCGTAAAACCCGGCAAACGGATGTTTTGCTCAAAAGTCGAAACGACGGGTTAAAAAATACCGGACCGGGCTGGCTCTACTATGGTCACGCACAGCGGTCATCAGTGACACCACAGAACAGTAAAGTCAGCAGGATTTTCCACCTGGTCGGCGAAATTGATGGCGGCAAAAAGCCGGCTTTACTATGGCCGTAGCCTTACACTATTTACACAGATTACACAGTCCTTAACATGCAGGCAGGTCACTTTTCACTTTCCCCTATTTCGGGAGTTATTTTTAAACACAAAAGTGTGCTGACGTATTTTTCCCATGTCAACGTTTCGTGTCACAGTGGGATTTTCACATGACGTAATTTTATTTTTAAACAATTTACATCACAGGAGGCTGTGCTAGGTGGCTGGTAAAGCCTCAACAGGAATAAGGTTTGTTTATTCTTTGCGCTCTGCTAAAGAATGACAGTAATCAATCATAGTTTTAACATTACTTGTGTTTTGGTGGATCGGTGGTCTAGGTGGTAACGCGCCTTGCCTAGAAAGCAAAAATTCCAGGTCAGAGTGTGCGGTGGTTCATACCCCATTTGGGCCCAAAACTTTTTCCCCATCCATTAGACCCTGAGTGGTGGTCTGGACGCTAGTTTTTTGGATGAGACGATTTAGCGCACGTAAAAGAACCCACTGCAACAAGGGGGTTGACCCTGGCAAAATTATGTAGAAAAAAGCCACTCTGATAGGGAAACAAATACAGTTGCATGCAGGAAAAAGAGAAAAAAAAATGGGTAGGGGCTGCACTTGTGGCGACGCGCTCTCCCCGGAAGAGCACCCCGAATTTCACGCAGAGAAATCTGCAGTGACATAAAGTGGTAAAACATACAAATTGTTACAAATGTTGATTCCTGACATGGAATCCATGTCCTGGTGATTGTCTGGGCTGTTGTGAAATAGTTTCTCCTTTTAGTTGAATATTGAGTTTGTGCCC
>CM060326.1:14583034-14585534 GCA_030674155.1 Stramonita haemastoma | reverse complement strand
CGAAGGGACAAGGTTAGATACAGAGTGAAAGCAGAGGACTCCGTCTGAAAGCTCGGAGAATAACATAAAGACATGAGTCATAGTGAGGGAGTCAGTCAGAGAAGCGGTCAAGAGAGGCCGCTCGGGAAAGGCGTCAGATCAAATTCATTACACTCGGTCGAGAGAACGATGAGATGGAGGAGACAGAGAGTGGAGAAGCGTGTAGAACTATCGAAAATCAAAGCGTCTAGAGAGACAGAAGAGAGAGGATGACGACAGATGAGAGAAGGACGAGAGGACCTAATATAGAGACAAAGTTAGGAGGACTACAGATGACCAGAGAGAGGGTGAGAGCAGAGGGGAGAGTGATAATGAGAGAGATGAAGATAGAGGGGGATGAGGGGAGGGAGGAGTGAGAGCGTGAGCAGGAGATTATAGGATAAGGGAGGCGCGCGGCAGAGAGAGTGAGAGAGGATTAAAGAGTTAAGGACGAAGGATTTATTAACAGACAGGAATTTAAGTTCGGGAGAGGAGAGAGTGTTGAGAGTGAGAGCGAAGGCGGTAGCGAGGAGAGATTAAAGAGACAGAAGGGAAGAGCGAGGGCGACAGAGAGAGGGATGGAGAAGACGAAGGGGAGACGGAAGTGGAGAAGAGCATAATTTAAAGTTTAGATAATAGTTATGCATCTGAGGAAGAGATAGTAGAGTTAGAGGGAGAGACCACGCAGAGGACGAGAAGAGCGATAATGGACGTAGGATGCGAGAGGATGAGAGAGAGGAGACGGAGGAGACGTAGAGTATTGATTTAAGATGATATTTATAGTTATCCCATTTTGGGGGGTGTGGGTGTTGTGCATTTCTTGGTGTCGTGTGGGTGGTGGGGTCCTTTGTGGGGTTGCATTTGCAAGTCCAGGGATTGTGTCTTTGCTGCTATCGTTTTGGGGGTGCGGAGGGGGTGCATTGGGGGGGGGTGCATTGCAAAAGTGGCATGTCGTATTTGTGCATGGTGTGGGTTTGTTGCGCGGGGGGTGGGGGGCGGGGGGTGGAGGCCTGGGGGTTGCGGGGGTGCAATTGGTGTTGTTGAATGGTTATGGCCCGGGAGGGGTTGGGCGTTTTGCACATGTTGGGGCGGGGGGGGGGTGTGGCGTGGGTGACTGGCAAAGCGCTCATAACGTCGGTATACTTTAGCTTCTTGTCATTCTGCCCAAGATGGTAGCGGAGTTGTTTGTTGTTTTTTGCTTACATGCGGTGTGATTGGCGCGGTTGCATATGTGTTGTGGCATCTCGGCACTACCCAAACCAAAGTTATTAGTGCAAGAATGAAGAATAAGACACAACGCAGGAGAAAGAATGCAAGCCGGTCCGGAGTGTTTTTGCTCGCATGCAGCAACATCACACATGTTTTTTTTTTGTGCTTTTATTGCATGCATCAGCGGGACCGTTTTTGCATCGCAATTTTTTGGGGTGTTGCTGTTCGTGTGTGTGGCAGTGCATGCTTCTGACGCAAAAAAGCGTATTAATAATTTTTCCGACACTCTTTTAACCCACTTCTTCTCCCTAACCCCCAGATTCCCAGGGGCTATAAAATCTCTCAGGGTTTCTCGCTGATTACTAATATTATTATTGTTATTGTTATCGTTCGTTTTAAGCGGGTGAAAATTTCAATATTTTTTTATGATTATGCGATGCTTATATTGCCGCCGACCCACCTCCCCACTTTATACCCCCCCCCCCCCCCCAAATCTTTTACACAAAAAAAAAAAGCATTCCCTGAGTGTTTTTGTGATGTCCCCTTTTATTTTATTTTTATTATAATAGTAGTAGTGTGTGTTTGTGGTGCGTGTGTGGTGTGGGGTGGGGTTGTTGGGTGGGGTGTGTGTGGTGTGAGTGTGTGTGTGTGTGGGGTGTGTGTGTGTGTAGGTGTGTGGTTGTGTGTGTGTGTTGTGTGTTGTGTGTGTTGTGTTGGGGGCTGTGTGTGCACGCCCACGCTCGAGACAAATCTTTTCTCTCCTTTTCTGTTTTTTTTTTTTCTATTTTTAATTATCTATCTATTATCTATCTATCTATCTATCTGTCTGATCTTATCTATCTATCTATCTTTATCTATCTATTTCTTTCTATCTTCTGTCTGTCTGTCTGTCTGTCGTCTGTCTGTCTGTCTTGTCATTTCTTTCTTTCTTTCTTCCTTCCTTTATTTATTTCTGTCTGCCTTCTTTTTTTTTTATTTCTTCCTTTATTAAAAAAAATATTTATAATATTTTTTCAAAAGTGTCAATACAACTTTAAACTTCTATTAGAAAAAAGGGAAATGTTTCGTAACAATTTTCCCTTTAAAAAGTTGGTTGGGGTAGTACAGGAAACAACACAAAACAAAAAAAAAACGTAAAACGTGGTCATATATAATTATTAAAATTAAAATAAATAAATTAGAAAAAAGAAAGGACGTAATGTCCCTAAGGTTTACATTCATGTATGATTGTGGGGAAAGTCGAGTTGAAACACTTAAGGAATGGGTTTTCTGT
>CM060326.1:14581715-14582934 GCA_030674155.1 Stramonita haemastoma | reverse complement strand
GGTTCCCCAATATTTCGGCTTTCGCCTTCCTCAGGGGGGTGTTTATTACGATGACGTGATGGTATGACATCAATTTTGATTAACGTCATTGTGAAACTTTGTTTTGATATTTATATATATATATATATATATATATATATATATATATATTATATATATATATATATATATATATATGTGTGTGTGTGTGTATGTGCGTGTGTGCGTGCGTGCGTGCGTGCGTGCGTGTGTGTAAGTGTGTGTGTGCATGTGTGTGTGTGTGTAAATGCACGAAAACCCTGAGGTGAAGTGTCTCTTTGTACTGCGACCTTCCAGTGCAAAATCCAAAGCGCTAAACACTACGCCATGGCGGCTGCTTCGCTTAACTGAAGTTAGGGTATCTGTGGATGGACTAACAGGCTTCCTGACACACCCTCAACTCAATTATGTTCAAATTATTTTATTATCTCAAACAGAGAAATGTATTTCCCTCGTTCCTCGTTGAAAACAATCGGTGGTAATAATCTCTATTATAAATCAGGCCTTGTTTATTCGGGAACAAACATCATAGAATATTCTAAGTACCCTTTTAAAGATTAGCTCCTCCAAAACAAACATTCCTACTTCTTATGGTAATTGAAATACTATTTCCTTATACTTAGGGCTGCTTTACATCAAGTTTGCTTTGTAAACTGGTTATTCTTACCTTTTTTTTTCTTTTTTTTCATTACTTGTTTGTCTGAGTTGAGCTTATGTACTGCCTTGGGTTGTTGTTGTTTTTTTTTATCTTATATTTATTGTGAGGTCTGAATCAGATCCAGAAAAAAATTTCCTTATTTAACTTTGCTAATTCTTCTTAACATATCAACACTGTCTTCTGTTTGCTTTTATAAGCCTATTTTTCTTGACTTTTTTATGTGACTGCAGAATGAAAAAAAAGTTGTGTTAACTTAAGTTTCAATAAAGATCATTAAATGATCTTTTAAAGGTTAACTATACTTAAATGTGCTGCCCAACACACCACTGGGTGTAAATGATGATGATGATGATGATGATGATGATGATGATGATGATGATGATGATGATGATGATGATGATGATGATGATGATGATACTGAAATGTCAAGTAAGGTCAAGTCAAAATTTTGCCTAGACCTGACTTGACATTACTGTAACCGGATTTGTCACGATTTAAACCCACAAAACCGTGTTTGTTTTTGTTTTGTTTTGTTTAATGTCC
>CM060326.1:14566715-14571715 GCA_030674155.1 Stramonita haemastoma | reverse complement strand
CTTCTTTTTTTTCCAGAAAAGGCTTATTCTTTCACTCTGTCCCTGTCTGTCTGTCTCTGTCTGTTTGCATTTCTGTATCTCTCTCTCTGTCTCTGTCTCTGTCTCTGTGTCTCTGTCTCTCTCTGTCTCTCTCTGTCTGTCTGTCTGTCTGTCTGTCTGTCTGTCTGTCTGTCTGTCTGTCTGTCTGTCTGTCTGTCTCTCTCTCTCTCTCTCTCTCTCTCTCTCTCTCTCTCTCTCTCTCTCTCTCTCTCTCTCTCTCTCTCTCTATATATATATATATATATACATGTATATGTGTGTGTGCGTGTGTGTTTGTGTACATTATATATTTATTATTTTATATTATATATGTATACCAACCTACATACATACACACAAACCTACACCTACTACCTACCTACCTACCTACCTACCTACCTACCTACCTACCTACCTACATACATACATACATACATACATACATAATACATAATGCATAATGCATAATGCATACATACATACATACATACATACATACATACATACATACATACATACATACATACATACATACATACATACATAAATACAAACATACAAACATACAAATATACCTACCTACCTACCTACCTACCTACCTACCTACCTACCTACCCACACTCACGCACGCACGCACGCACGCACGCACGCACGCACGCACGCACACATACATACATACATACATACATACATACATACATACATACATACATACATACATACATACATACATACATACATACACTTGCACATACATACATACATACATACATACATACATACATACATACATACATACATACATACATACATACATACATACATACATACATACACACACACTTACACATACATACATACATACATACATACATACATACATACATACATACATACATACATACATACATACATACATACATACATACATACATACACACAATAAAATAGTCGTCATCATCTTCCCAATGGTCATTGCATGCCCGTAGCGTAAACACTTTCTGTCTTGTTCCTGAACTATTGTAGCCCTTTACTTTACACCTCCCCTCTCTCTTTCTCCCTCTCCCACCCACTAAATTTGTCATGTGACATCTCTTTTTTTGTCATTGGCGTGACACACAACAGAAAGAGAAATAGACACGTTTGTTTTAAGTGATCTTTTTTTCTCTTTTTTTTGTTTTGTTTTGTTGTTCCTCTGCTAGAACCTCGAGGTTTATTTATTTATCTATTTTCTTTCTTTCTTTCTTTCTTTCTTTCTTTCTTTTCTTTTTTCTTTCTTTCTTTCTTTCTTTCTTTCTTTCTTCTTTCTTTCTTTCTTTCTTTCTTTTTTCTTTTTTCTTTCTTTATGTATTCTTTTATATCGAGGATAATGAAGTAAGCCCTCATGTGCTTTTTTCTTACAGTCCCTGTGTGTATGCAGTTTTGTAAATATTGTCATCTCTTCCCACCGGCACACAATGGCCTACTCTTACGAAAGTGGAACAGGATTTAACATGTGAGCAAGATGTTCTACGTGCGTTTGCACACGGGGCCTCGGTTTACAGTCTCATCCGAAAGACTTTTGGGGAGAGTGGAGTCAGCACCGATGTTAACTCCAGGGGAAAAATCACCTCAAACAGGAGTCGAACCCGGGTCATCAAATTGCGAGCGCAATGTTCTGACCACTAGGCTACCCCGCCCCCCCCCCCCCCTTTCACCGAGGTTCACCAATGGTAGGATGTTGCGAATCTGATCGTTCATCCACCACTAAGGCATCTGCATGCCGACTTCAGGGATGATTTTTAGACACGACACCAATGTGCATGCGATTTTTGTTGTTGTTGTTGTTGTTGTTATCCGGAACTAGCACAAAATAAACTACTCCTCCAAAAAAGACAGAATAGGTTTATAAGGTGTGGGTAAGATGTTCTTGTATGCATTTCCACACGGGATCTCGGTTTAGAGTTTCATCTGAAGGATTTTCATGGATGTGAAGTCAGTACTGATGTTAATTCCAGGGGGAAAAATATCTCCTGGAACAGGTGCTTAGTAACGGTTCGAACCCGGGCTGTCTGTTCACGTGCTCAACACTCTAACCACTGGGTTATTCCGCCCCAACCCCCTCTCCCTTTTACGTTCCTAAAACTTGGTGACAGCATATCCAACCAGCTAACCTTCCACCCCTCACCCTGTCACAAACAAATATATCCACTTAAAAAAAAAAGTTATGTATCCATTAAAAAAAAAAAGAAAGAAAGAAATTCCCAGAGCAGATTCTCAGAATGTAAGATGTTGTGTTACATAGCTTCACTTTACCTTTATCATGCTGTACTCAAAAATACAGAATAATTCGTTCTCATTTTTCTTCCTTCCTGAGACTGTTCATGCATTCTTTGGAGTTCTCTTTTTGAAAGAAATCCATTTTATTTCCTTTCACCTTCTTTTCAGCGCAAGGTATAGGCTACATCACTCCCGTCCACTTTTCTTCCCATTCACTCAGCCCCAGTTTACAATCTGGGGGGGGGGAGGATTTTCCTGAATGCAGCAGAGATCGGGAAAGACTGCCCTCCAAAATCTCCAAACTTGTGGATATCTTGTGCAAACACTTTGGCTTCCATCACCGCCTCTGCATATATTTTATACTTCAGCTTGTAGCGGCTGTAAGAGAGAGAGAGAGAGCATAGGAAGAACAGAAAAGACGTACGACTTTTGATCGCCTTTGAAATGCTGTTTTGTAAAATAAAAAAGGCATCATTCTTAGTCTCTTCGTATGAGTGTCTGTATTTATGGCTGTTCTGCTTATTCCTGTTTGTGTGTCGTAGGGGTGTGTGTCGGGTGTGTGTGCGTGTGTGTGTTTGTGTGTGTATGTATGTGTGTGTGTGTGTGTGTGTGGGGGGGGGGGGGTTCGTGTGTGTGTTTTGTGTGTGTGTTTGTGTGTGTGTTTGTGTGTGTTGTGCGCGCGCGCGCGCGCGTGTGTGTGTGTGTGTGTGTGTGTGTGTGTGTGTGTGTAAAAGTGGGTGTACGTGTGTGTGTTCCTGGGTGTGTATATATGTGTGTGGGTGTTGTGGGTGTACGTGTGTGTGTTCCTGTGTGTATGTGCGTGCGTGTGTGTGTGTGTGTGTGTGTGTGTGTGTGTGTGTGTGTGTGTGTGTGTGTGTGTGTGTGTGTGTGGTGTATGTATGTGTGTGTGTGTGTGGGGGGGGGGGGTCGTGTGTGTTGTGTGTGTGTGTGTGTGTGTGTGTGTGTGTGGTGTGTGTGTGTGTGTGTGTGTGTGTGTGTGTGTCTACGTGCGTATGTGTTGCGTATGTTCGTGGCGGTGTGTGTGTTGTGTGGTGTGTGTGTGTGTGTGTGTGGGTGTGTGTGAATGTGCGTGTGTGTGTATGTGTTTTTGTGTTTGCGTGTTTGTGTGTCTGTGTGCGTGGGCGCGCACGTGTGTTGTGTGTGTGGTGTGTATGCGTGTGTGTATGCGTGCTGTGTGTATGTGTGTGCGTGTGTATGTGAGAGAAAATGGCAGAGAGAGAGACAAAGCAAGAGAGACAGACAAACAGAGAGACAGACAGACAAACAGACAGACAGATAGAGAAAAATACTCTGAAAATATTGGCGTGAAGCAGGGAGTAGGTCAAGGAAAGAACATTAAAAACATGAAGAATATGCTTTTGAAGATTTCTGGGCTTTTTTTTTTTTACCTTTTCCAACTTTAATGTCTCGTTAAAAGATGATAGAGGATCACATAGTTATGAAGAGAAGGCTGAAGTACAGAACGATATCAAATAAAATGAAAAAAACAAAAAAAAACTACAACCAAGTATTCCTCACAAGAAACTTGTTGTAAGTGGCTTGTAAATACATGGACACTTCCCCCCCGCATAAATCAATAAGGAATGCATACTCACATGCATGCAAGTAGCAAGAAACAAGCATACGCATGCACACAGTCATGTCTATGTACGCATACATGCATACTGTAAATGAGCATATATACATGTGTTGCGGGTGCGCAAAAACTTTACACACAACTGGCACTTAAAAGCAACATAGTTATATGTGCATATTTGCCGTTGTGCACAACAACTTTGCATAGTGTTAAACACTACAGAGACAGAGAGAGAGAGAGAGAGAGAGAGAGAGAGAGAGAGAGAGAGAGAGAGAGAGAGAGAGAGAGAGAGAGAGAGAGAGAGAGAGAGAGAGAGAGAGAGAGAGAGAGAAAGGGTGAGACAGACAGAGAGATACACACATACACACAGTCAGATAGACAGAAAGACAGACAGATGGCAAATGAGAGAGAGACGGGGAAAGACAGACAGATAGAGAGAGAGGGGGAAAGACAGACAGATAGAGAGAGAGGGGGGAAAGACAGACAGATAGAGAGAGAGGGGGGAAAGACAGACAGATAGAGAGAGACGGGGAAAGACAGACAGATAGAGAGAGAGGGGGAAAGACAGACAGATAGAGAGAGACGGGGAGAAGACAGGAAGAGGAACAGATAGAGAGAGAGGGGGAGAAGCGATAGAGGACGGAAGACAGATAGAGAGAGAGAGGGGAAAGACAGACAGATAGAGAGAGAGGGGGGAAAGACAGACAGATAGAGAGAGACGGGGAAACGACGAAAGACAGACTAGAGAGAGAGGGGGGAAAGACAGACAGATAAGAGCAGAGAGACGGGGGAAAGACAGACAGATAGAGAGAGAGGGGGGAAAGACAGACAGATAGAGGGAGAGGGGGGAAAGACAGACAGATAGAGGAGAGGGGGAAAGACAGACAGATAGAGAGAGAGGGGGGGGGGAGACAGACAGATAGAGAGAGAGGGGGGAAAGACAGACAGATAGAGAGAGAGGGGGGAAAGACAGACAGATAGAGAGAGAGGGGGGAAAGACAGACAGATAGAGAGAGAGGGGGAAGGACAGACAGATAGAGAGAGAGGGGGAAAGACAGACAGATAGAGAGAGAGGGGGGAAAGACAGACAGATAGAGAGAGAGAGGGGGGAAAGACAGACAGATAG
>CM060326.1:14526715-14551715 GCA_030674155.1 Stramonita haemastoma | reverse complement strand
TTCTACTTTTTTGGTCTATTCTGCGATGTTTACAGTCTGTCATTTTTAGTTTTAAAAGTGTCTTCCGCGATAGTTACAATCTGCCTTTCTTTGCTTTTTTTTTGCAATGTTTACAGTCTCCCTTTTCTCTCCCCCCCCTCCCCTTCCTTTTTCCTCGAAGGCTTGATATTTCCATACCATGAAATCTTGACGACTGCGTGGCAAAAGTAGAAAGTGTGGGTTTAAATGTGTATTTATCTACGGCCTCAGGGCATCTGCAAATATGGCTGGGAATATATTTTTTTTCATCTGCAATGTTGTAGAATTCTATGATCGAAAGAGGAATGGAAAGAGGAATAGTACTTTACGAGGCGAAGAAGATATATAGTGTGTAAGAGCTTGGGTGATAGTAACTACGTAAGTAAGCATGACGTAAGTTGGGGTGGAGGGTGGGGGTGGAGGTGAGGGTAAGGGCGGGGCTGTCATTGTGTGCGTGTATGTGTGGGTTTGTGTATGTATGTGCGCACACATACACACACATATCTATTTACATAGGTACGCATGTATGTGTGCGTGCGTTACGTGCAGGCGTGGTATGAGTGTGCATGCGAGTGCCTGTGTGTGCTTCTGTGTGTGGTGTGTGTGCGTGTGCGTGTGTATGTGTGTCTGTGCGCGTGCGCCGCGTATGTGTGTGTAATGTTCACACAATACCTCTTTCCATTATCTCCAAGCATGCTATCAGTTTTCGCATTCACATGCACCAGCTCTAATAGCAAAATGAAAACCGTGTAGGTTTTCACTCTCTTACAGGCTATGTCGTTAAACACACGCCTACGCAATTTCTCTCCGCATGCAAGTTGGCAGATTGAGACAGACAGACAGACAGACAGACAGACAGAAAGACAAGAAAAGAAAGACAGACAGACCATAAGACGAGAAAGACAGAAAGAAAAAAGACAGGCAGACAGACAGAAAATAAGACAGACAGACAGAAAATAAGACAGACACAAAATGACAGAGATACAGACAGACAGAAAATACAGAGAGACAGACACAAAGACTTACAGAAAGACAGATAACAAGACAGACAGACAGACAGAAAGACTGACAGAAAGACAAAAAGACAGATAGAAAGAAAGACAGACAGACAGAAAGACAGACAGAAAGACAGAGAGACAGACAGAAAGACAGACAGAAAGAAAGACAGGCAGACAGACAAACAGACAGACAGACGGACAGAGAGAAAGACAGATAGAAAGACAGACAGACAGTAAGACAGACAGAAAGATAGACAAAAAACCAGACTGACATATAGATGGACAGACAGACAGAAAAAAGACACACACACACACACACACACACACACACACACACACACACACACACACACACACACACACACACACACACACACACAGATTAACAGAAAAAAACAAGCAGACCCTCACCAGACAAACCACTACTAAATTAAAAAGTGCTTGGTAAAGGAAGGTGAGACAGACACCCCAGGGGTCGGTGACAGCAGAGACAGGTAAGTAAGTAATAGTAAGTAAGTACCAGACAGGTAATAATGGTCTAGTCTAGTCTCTCAGATGCAGCTTCAGAGACAGAGATAGGATATGGAGGGGGGTGGGGTTGGGGGTGGGTGGGCACTGTTTCCTGAAGACACGTACCTGGTTCGAAAAGTGGACCGGAGAGAAAACTTTTTTTTATTTTTTTTTTTACTTTTCCATGTACTTTTGACTCTCAGATTCTTTCTTTGTATCTGTTTTTTTTCTTCTTTTTTTGTTTGTGTCTTTCTTTCTTTCATTGTTTCTTTCTTTGGCTTTTTTTGTTTCTTTGTTTCGTTCTTTCTGTCCTTCTTTCTTTTTTCTTTCTATTTTTTTTTTTTTTCTTTCGTTCTTTCTTTCTTTCTTCCTTCCTTTCTTTCTTTCTTTCTGTCTTCCTTTCTTTCGATCTTTCTGTCTTCCTTTCTTTCGATCTTTCTTTCTTTCTTTTTTTTCTTTCTTTCGATCTTTCTTCCTCTCTTTCTTTCTTTCTTTTCTTTCTTTCTTTCTTTCTTTCTTTCTGTCTGGAGAGAGAGACAGAAAGACAGACACAGACAGACACAGACAAACATAGACAGAGACAGAGCTAGAGATAGACAGAGACAGACCTAGAGACAGACAGACAGAGACAGAGTCAACAAAGAAAAGCTGTCACACACAGAGACAGAGAACAAAACACAGATCTGCCACCATAAACAAGAATGAGTAAACAAGTACGGCCACAACAGAGAGAGAGAGAGCTGGTGGCTTTGAAAGCTAAAAAAAAAAAAAAACACCAGGCTTTGCATTCATTATTCCAAAATAATTCACTGCAGATGAATTATACGCAGATGGCATTCTGCGTTCATTGTTTGTTACAATTACAATTGAACCAGCCCCCCTTTGACAAACAGAAAATAAAGAAACATGCACACTAAAAAACTGGAAACCATCTTCTACTACTTTTTATTTTTTTTAAAGTTCACATTTCGTGATTATCCGTTGTTAACAGACGTGTTCAGTCAGATATTAAGCAGGTGTTTTGTTTTGTCTAGTTTAGACAATGCCGTTTGATCATTGTTTAGTGAAATTTTGCTTGTGGGGGAAAAATGGGCACCGACTTTGATGTTGGAATCTTTTGCAGTTCGTGCCTCTACATAAACTACAGATGAAAGAATGAAGAGTCTCTCTCTCTGTCTCTGTCTCTCTGTCTCGGTCTGTCTGTCTGTCTGTCGGTCTGTCTCTCTCTCTCTCTCTCTCTCTGACTCTGTATTTGTCTCTCTCTGTCCCTGTCTCTCTCTGTCTCTGTCTCTCTCTTTTTCTCTCTCTCTCTCCCTCCCTCTCTCCCTCCCCCCTCTTTCCATCTCTTACTTTCTTTCGTCTTGTTCTTCTTCTTCTTCTTCTTCTTCTTCTTCTTCTTCTTCTTCTCTTCTTCTCTCTCTCTCTCTCTCTCTCTCTCTCTCTCTCTCTCTCTCTCTCTCCTCTCTCTCTCTCTCTCTTCTCTCTGGGGGACGGATTTTCTAGTGGTCAGAACTAAATCCTGTTCCGCTTTTCGTAAGAGTAGGCCATTGTGTGCCGGTGGAACAGATGACATTACAAAACTGCATACACACGGGGACTGGATGTAAAAAAGCACAAGAGTGCTTATTCGATTATCCTCGATATAAAAGAATAAATAAAATCAAATCTCTCTCTCTCTTGTGTCTGTCTGTCTGTCTCTCTCTGTTCTCTGTCTCAGGTTTTCATGGGCGATCTCCATCGGAAGTAGACAGGAAAGATTAGTTTGCAGCTAATTAATTTGTAAAATGATACGTTTTCATCCAACACCATGCCCATTGTCAGTCTGCTAACGTTGCTATCAGTGACTTTGGATGACCTGCTCCAGAATAGCACCTCTCTCCATGGAAAATAACTGGAAATGGCGACAGCACAGTTGCTGTGTTGCGACTGAAAGCCAGCACAGCCTTCTGCAGCAACATGGCGCGACAACACCACCCCTGTCATGGCAGCCCCCACAGCTACCGGAAGAAATCCCCCGTGTCAAATTGGCTGAGATAGAAGACGGGCAGAGGAGAGGAAAAGAACATCATAGAGGCCAGAAGAGAGCCGTTTAATCCCAGAAGAATCAAAGGGGACGGGACAGCCCAATGGTCAGAACGCTTGCTTTCTCCCAGGCAATGTTAGGCAGCGTCGAGCGTGGTTACCAGTTGGATGGGTGACTGTTTGTGCGCCTTGGCTTCAGTACAGTTTCCCCAGTTCACCCAGCTGTAAATGGGTACCTCCCCTCTTTACGGTCAAGGAAGGTAAAACAGCGAGGGAGAGGAGATGGCGCCGCCCTCAATATGCTGGACCCTAGAGAAGCTGATGTCTGATGCCTAGCTCCCTTAAAACCACACAGGTTATGGGACACCTTTACCTTTTTAACTTTTCAAAACTGTTGCAAGAGATGAACTTTCACAATGCTTATTCATTTATCTGTGCCCATGCTGCCTTCAAGATGTGCTCTTGTTCACACAGCCTCCCCTCCCCCTCCTTCTTTTCTGCAAACTCCACGCCATCGTTTTCTTTCTTTCTTTTTTCTTTCTTTTTTTTCTTTTATACTTTTATATCGCGGATAATGGGATGGACACTCTTGTGTTTTTTTTTACATCCAGTCCCTGTGTGTATGCAGTTTTGTAAATGGCATCTGTTCCCACCGGCAGGTGATGGCCTACTCTTACGAAAAGCCATCGCAAGAATGCGTATGCTGTCATGCGCCAAGGGATGTCAAATTGTCGGACAACGAAAAGCACGTTAATCTGTAATGTGACATAAACTTGTAGAGATGTCTTTACAACAGAGACTATGTGTACTGTGACAATCCTCTGGCAAAAGTTCCTGAAGTTGGAACTAGTGCCTGTAGCGTTGTTGTTGCGCGCTCCCCAGTTTAACACCCTGAGGGTCACCCAGAATAATGCACTCTTGACTCACTCATCGCACCTGGGAATCGCTATGAGATAGGAAGTACACCAGATGAGAAATTGGCGTGTATGATTATTTTCAAATACCTCGCCATATAGGCAGCCATACTCCGACTTCAGAGGAAGTACCGGTGTGATAGGGAAACAAATACAGTTGCATGCAGGAAAAAGAGAAAAAAAAAGGGTAGGCGCTGCACTTGTGGCGACGCGCTCTCCCAAGGAGAGCAGCCCGAATTTCACGCAGAGAAATCTGCTGTGACATAAAGTGGTACAAATACAAAATCAGGAACCACGTGGCTGAAACTGACACACAGGACCTTGCAGAGGAAGCTTAGGGACACGGTAGGAATCAACAGCTTTGTCGCATGTTGTGTTGTTAACGGCATCCAAACCAGACACGATGCTTTGTGCAACCAATGATCTTGTTTTCCATGTTCAAAGTGTAGTTTACGGCATTCATGCCAGACACAATGCTTTGTGAAGCTAATGATCTTGTTTTCCATGTTCAAAGTGTAGTTTACGGCATCCATACCAGACACAATGCTTTGTGAAGCTCATGATCTTGTTTTCCATGTTCACAGTGTTGTTAACGGCATCCATACCAGACACAATGCTTTGTGAAGCTAATGATCTTGTTTTCCGTGTTCAAAGTGTTGTTTACGGCATCCATACCAGACACAATGATTTGTGAAGCTAATGATCTTGTTTTCCATGTTCACAGTGTTGTTAACGGCATCCACACCAGACACAATGCTTTGTGAAACTAATGATCTTGTTTTCCATGTTCAAAGTGTATGTTACGGCATCCATACCAGACACAAGCTTTGTGAAGCTAATGATCTTGTTTTCCATGTTCAAAGTGTAGTTTACGGCATCCATACCAGACACAATGCTTTGTGAAGCTAATGATCTTGTTTTCCGTGTTCACAGTGTTGTTAACGGCATCCAAACCAGACACGATGCTTTGTGCAACCAATGATCTTGTTTTCCCTGTTTCAAAAAAACTACTGATGCTGACGACACACCTGTGAATTTCTTTTGGTTTGTGAAGAAGAATACCTGACTGATGACCCATGATCAATTCTTTGACTCCTTTAGGCTGTAGCTGGGATTTCCTGGTGACTGGGAGAGACTAAAAGTTTGTATCAGAGCCATGAGTGATTAAGTCATTATTCTCCAAATAAATGACTCAAATATATCAACAAACAAATAAACGTGCCACACACACGTAAACACGCACACACACACGCGCGTGCGCGTGCACGAACACACACATACACACACGCACGCACGCATGCAAGCAAGCACCAACGGACAAACACACACACAACGTGAGTGTGATATCTATAAACTTAAGATATCACACACGCACGCGCTTACCACACACACACACACACACACACACACACACACACACACACACACAGAGGTACAGACACAAACACACACACATACACACACATACTCACACTTGCAAACACACACACACAAGCACGCACAAACACACACATACACACACAAACACACACACACACACACACAAACACACACACACATACACACACATACACACACATACACACACACATACACACACAAGCACAAACACACAAACACACATACTCACACGCAAACACACACACAAGCACGCACAACACACACACACACACACACACACACACACACACACACACACACACACACCAAACATCGACACAAAGCAAAGCACCCAACCAAACAAGTCCATAATTATAACCATTCACAAGATAGTAAACAAAAACAACAAACCCACGAGTCAGCTTCCTTTGTGACTGACCTTTAGAAAAGACAATAATTATCTCGAGTGTCTTTCGCAAATACTCTATTACAGCTTTAATTAAGCCACACAAAAGGACCCGAACTAGTGTTGAAAGTTTCACCTTACAGCAATACACACCAAGTTGCTTTTCTAACTTTGCATCCTTCCAACCCCCCCCCCCTCCTCCTCTACCTCCTACCCCTGAACACACGTGCATACACGCACATATCCACATGAACGCGCTCGCGTGCGCGCGCAACACACACTCACACACACACACACACACACACAAACTCACACACGCACACACACGCACACACTTACACGCAGACAAACTCACACGCAACACACACACACACACACACACACACACACACACACACAGCACACACGACACACCACTGCACACATACACACCACACACACATACACACACACCCGCGCGTGCTCACGTTACGCACTTTTTCTGTTTGTTTTTGTTTTGGTCAGTTTGAGAATTTTGTTTGGGTTTTGTCTCAACTTGCCCTGGGTTTTGAGTTAGGTGGTTTTTTTTCATTATTGGCTTAATAATGAATATAATAACTGTGTTGCCCAGTAATTTCAATACTGAAAAAAATATTTTTAAACTTTCGTGCGTGCGTGCAACATACACGCCCACACCACACACCTACACACACAACAAACACACACACTCATGCACATACAAAAAACTACACACACCCATACAGACATACACAAACACACACACACAACCCACCCCCAACACAAACACACACCACACACCCACCCCACACACACAAACACACACACACAACCCCACCCCCCACACACACACACACACCCCCCACCACCACCACACCCCACCAACCAACACAAAAAACACAAAACATCACAAGAACACGCGTACACACCTCACACACTACCACCCTCTCATGTGTATATTTATGTACACTTGTCCTTTGCTAATTTTCTCCCTGTTTTTTCTGGGCCACCTACCTCCTAACATTTTGAAAACAAAACTGTGCACAGTAATGAGTCTTCCTTCAGTATCTCACCTCACTTCTAATGGTCATCACGGTAGAACTCAGGTTGTTAACTTTTGTTCCTAGAAGCATAAACCACTTTTTTATATTTTAGGCAGAAGTATTCTTTTTTATGCCATAATAAACTTGGTGAATGTACTTACTCTCTCACCTAAGAAACGAAACTCGCGAGTCAGGTTTTGGTCGAACTAAAAAGTTCTGATGTGCAGGTAAAAGGTCAGTCTCATTAGGTACAAGTCCCACCTTCCAACATCCCCCCCCTCCCCACACACCGTAAGGATGGGGGGATGGGATAGCCTAGTGGTCAGAACATTACGAGTTCGATTCCCGTCCGAGGGGATTTTTCCTTGGAGTTAACATCAGTGCTGACTCCACTCTCCCCAAAAGTCTTTCGGATGAGACTGTAAACCGAGGCCCCGTATGCGAACGCACGCAGAACAACTTGCGCACACGTTAAAATCCTGTTCCATTTTTCGTAAGAGTAGAAGTGTGCCGGTGGGAGCAGATGACAATATTTACAAAACTGCATACACACGGGGGCTGGATGAAAAAAAGCACGTACGTGAGTTCTTATTCCATCATCCTCGATATAAAAGAAAAAAGAATAGAAGGCAGGTGGCCTGCTAGTCTGGATAGTATCCCCACCTTCAAGGAAATTCTGTGCTAGGACCTCCCTCTTTTCTATCCCTCTCCTCTTTGTGGATGCTTTGTTTCTTTTCTCCAAGTCACCTTTTTCTTGTTTACTTTCTGCCTTCTTGGTCTATTCTCCTGTTGTTGTTTCTTTCTGGAAAAACTTACAAGACTGTCAGACAATGAGTTTATTTCATATAAGCGGAATACTGTGATGCGAGGATAGTTATCCTTATTCAAAATGCTGTATTTGTGGTGTATGTGTGTATGCTGTGTGTGTGTGTGTGTGAGAGGGATTGTGTGTGTATGTGTGTGTAGTGTGTGTGTGTAGTGTGTATGTGTGTATGTGTGTATGTGTGTGTTGTGTGTGTGTGTGTTGTGTGTGTTGTGTGTGTGTGTGTGTGTGTGTGTGAGTGTGGTGTGGTGTGGAGCGGTGTGTTTGTGAATACAGTACAGCAAGTCGAAATTATCTGCATTAATTTTCCTGTGTGTGTGTGCGTGCGTGCGAATGTGCTTGCGCGTGCTATGTGAGTGTATGGCTGCAATAATGCAAGTAGCAATTATCATTACAAATTCCCCGTTGGTCTGTCTGTCTGTCTGTCTGTCTGTCTGTCTGTCTGTCCTCTTCTCTCTCTCCTCTCTCTCTCTCTTCTCTTCTTCTCTTCTCTCCTCTCTTCTCTCTCTCTCTCTCTCTCTCTCTCTCTCTCTCTCTCTCTCTCTCTCTCTCTCTCTCTCTCCTCTTCTCTCTCTCTGCGCGTGCGCTCGTGCCTGCGCTCGTGCGTGCGCGCATGTGTGCGTGTGCATTTGTACACAAGATAGATAGATAATAGATAGATAGATAGATAGATAGATAGATAGATAGATAGATAGATGATGATAGATAGATAGATAGATAGATAATTCGATAGAGAGATAGAGAGATAGACAGATAGATAGACAGATGACAGACAGACAGACAGACAGATAGATAGATAGATAGATAGATAGATAGATAGATAGAATAGATAGATAGATAGAATAGAGAGATAGATAGATAGATAGATAGATAGATAGGATAGATAGATAGATAGATAGATAGATAGATGAGATAAGAGAGATAGAGAGAAAGTGGGAGAGAGAGAGAGAGAGAGAGAGAGGGGGTGGGGGGGGATAGCATATTAAATGATAAGTCAGTCAGAAATGTAAGAGATAAGGAAAGAGGAAGAAATACAGAAAAAGAGAAAGACAGCAACACAGAAATGATCAAATAAATGAATAACAAAGCAGTGGGACAAGAGAGTGGAAAAAAAGAAGAAAAAGAGGGGGAAAAGCAATCAACCACTCCCAACAAACAATCAAACAAACAAACAAACCAGGAACCAAAAATAACGAAAAACACAAGAAAAAAGGACAACAACAAACAAAAAAGAAAACAGACTATACAACTACTAATTCTGGCTGCAACGATGATGATTGTTGTTTGGTAGAAGTTACTGTGCCCAAAATACCTTAATCCTACCTTAAGTCGAAATCAGATGCGCTGGGCCTGACATATCAAGTGTTTAACGGCAGCGCAACGCATTTTTGCGCTTATGACAGACAATGACAGTTGCTGTCTGGGCATACGACGACAAAGAACAAGCAGAAAACCTCTCTTAATCAAAACATTTCTTTTATTCCCTGTGATCTAAAGCTAAGTATGTAGGTCCTTAACCCAGATTCGTGTTTGTCTTTAAAAGAAATGATATGTGCACGAAGCCAGATTGCCGCATAAGCATACAGCTGGAGGAAAGGAGGGCTATAGAATAATCTTTTTTACCATTGTCCGGAATGTCCATGGTCATATGGTTTTTGTCAGACTGGCTTAAGAGACTGAAGTTAGGGGCACGATAGAGTAATTGGACTGCCCATCTGCCTGCCCCCCCCCCCCCCTCCACGCCTTCTCTCTGTCTCTGTCTCTGTCTCTCTGTGTCTCTCTATGTCTCTGTCTCTCTCTCTCTGTGTCTGTCTCTGTCTCTCTGTTTCTCTGTATCTCTGTCTCTCTCTGTGTTTTTCTATATCTCTCTGTGTCTGTGTCTATGTCTGTCTGTCTGTCTCTGTCTCTCTCTCTCTGTCTCTCTCTCTTTCTTTGCTTCTGTCTGTTTTGCTCAGTTATTAATGTTATTGTTGTTTTTGTTGTTATCGTTATTATTATCATTATTATTATTATTATTATTATTATTATTATTATTATTAATATTATTATTATCGTTATTTAAAATTGTTCTTCATGCCAAGTAGAGTAAATTACTTTCTTTTGCTTGATTTTCTCTTTTTCCCCAGAGGGCTGGGTGTAAAAAAAAAACAATTGTTATACTTATTCTTTCACCCTCTATAAAGATATTAATTTGTTTATTGTTCATTGTTCTATATCTCTATCTATTTCTCTCTCTGTCTGTCACTCCATCTCAAGGCTAATCGACTCTATGATGTCTTCCCGTCATATTTTTTCCATTGTGATCCTTTGCGTGCGTGCGAATCTGCATAAAAGCGGAGTTGATAGAACACAGACATTTCCACCCTAACAGTAACAAGCAGCCACCGAGATTCAAACCCACAACACCTGGCCGTTACAGCCAGAAACCGTGTTGTCTTTTCCATGTGTCTCGTTAACCTGTGTAACCTGCACTACTATGTCTGTCTGTCTGTCTGTCAGAGAAGTCTGTCTGTCTAACCAGCAGTTTTTTTTTTATATAAATTTTATACCACTTTATGTCACAGCAGATTTCTCTGCGTGAAATTCGGGCTGCTCTCCCCTGGGAGAGCGCTTCGCCCCAAGTGCAGCGCCTACCCATTATTTTTCCCCCTCAGGGATGGTGTCTAAACACGACACCTGTGTGCATGCTGGTTTTTTTAAATATAATTTTGTCATCTGCTCCTACCGGCACACGATGGCCTGATCTTCCGAAAGGTGGAACGGGGTTTAACATATGCGCAAGATGTTCTGCGTGCGTTCGACGTTCGCACACGGGGCC
This sequence comes from Stramonita haemastoma, assembly GCA_030674155.1. NCBI lineage: Eukaryota > Metazoa > Mollusca > Gastropoda > Neogastropoda > Muricidae > Stramonita > Stramonita haemastoma. Next base: position 14,540,786 of record CM060326.1, on the reverse strand, counting down.
TCGGTTAATAGTCTCATCCGAATGACTGTTGACATTCAGTTCCATTTTTTTGTCATACTAGGAAGAAAGGGCGAGGCTGGGTACGAACCTAGAAACTCACGGTTTACATATTGGCAGGCGAACGTCTTAACCATCCTGCCACCTTCCTTCCTTGAGAAAGCAGACATGGTGACCCGTCCCACTGCACGAGTAACCTTGGACTCTGTAAACATATCCCCCTCACAAATATCCCAAGCAGCGTAATAAAGGGGAGGACGAGACCACCGTCAATGACACAAGGTCTTGAATTCGACCCTCATGCATATTGATGAAGCCTGTGCAAATGGCAACAACAACAGCAGCAACAACAACAAAAAAAGAGTGGCAATATGGAAATGCTTTAAGAAAAAAAACAAAAACCTGGTAACAGTAAAACCCTCTCTCCTTGGATAGGGTGTTTTTTTAGGGGCACAATCTATAGAAAATGACACAATAAAGGATCGACTTCAGCCATTACCACGGCTGATCGGGGTTTAAGGAATCCGGTTTGGGTTTTATCTCATTTTATGTGCGATGGATGTGGGTTTTTCCCCACAACGCGGTGCCCGTCCTGGGCTGACCCTTATCTTATGGTTGACCAGGGCGTCCGTCGATATAAGCAAGGACAGTGAATTTGGTTTGATAGTCCGTTTTGATATGTATATAAAGTTGCACAGTTTTAAAATGAGTTTTTTAAGGGTAGACAGGGGCCCAGAAGTGCCCAAAATCATGTGTTTTAGTATATTAAAAATATGATGGATGTATTTATGACGGTCTCCCTGTGTCATCTTAAACAATTCAGGGACATTAGGGTCGAAACTGATGAAATTTTGTTTACAAGCCCATGTCAAAAGTTATGTCATGATTGAAATGGCATCACTTGTAGAGTATACAAAATAAATAATTACTCAGTTTCCTGCACTGTTGCCATGAAAACAATCCAGTATGGCCGCCAAAACTAAAATGTTTCACATTCCTAAACCTTTTTATCGATAACAAGTTGAAGTAACCTGTTTCTACAGACATTCTGTACAAGCTGAATTGTTTAAAATGACACAGTGAAACCTTCCTAAATGTATCCAGCATTTTTATTATTCCATGCGTATGCGACCGTTTTTGCCCACTGCAAATGTAGCTGTACTCCGACTTTGAAGACATGTGCTAGATATGTTCGTGTTTCCGTAAAAACCACCGAACGCTGACATGAATGACAGGATCTTTAACGTGCATATTTGGTCTTCTTCATGTGTATATACACAGAAAAGGAATTAAGGCACTAGCATATTTGCAATAAGAAGTTGACCTAGGAGACAGTAAAAAATCCATAAACGTTACTTCACCAAACAGCACCGAAGTTCGAACCAGCGACTTCATGGACCCATGAGAACAATCCCAGTCGAACAGTCGAATAATCTTAAGCCCCTGAGCTAAAGCAGCCATGGTCCACATCAATGACTAAACAAAGCTCTCTCTCGTCATGACATCGAAAGTGATAACTGATTATTTGTACTTTGTGAAGCAATTGTTATTGTTAGTCGGTTGAACGAAAATGGTTAAATGTTGTCTGGACGAGTCAATTTGTTTTTCTTTTGTAATGAATATGTGTGCCAATAAAAATAACAACAACAACAACAAAACAACCAAGCTCTCGTTCTGCGTCAGAGGCAAGTTGTGCTGAAGGCCATGCAGTGATAACACATTATGCATAACAAGAGGAATGAAAGAGAGGCAACCTAGACAGTTTCTCTCCTATAGCGTAATTCTCTCCCTCTCTCTCTGTCTCTCTCTGTCTCTGTCTCTCTCTGCCTCTCTCTCTCTGTCTCTGTCTCTCTCTCTCTGTCTCTCTGTCTCTGTCTCTCTGTCTCTCTCTGTCTCTCTGTCTCTGTCTCTCTGTCTCTCTGTCTCTCTCTGTGTCTCTCTGTGTCTCTCTGTGTCGTCTGTCTGTCTGTCTGTCTGTCTGTCTGTCTGTCTTTCTGTCTGTCTGTCTGTCTGTCTGTCTGTCTGTCTGTCTGTCTGTCTGTCTGTCTTCTCTCTCCTCTCTCTCTCTCTCTCTCTCTCTCTCTCTCTCTCTCTCTCTCTCTCTCTCTCTCTCTCTCTCTTTCATTCTCTCTCTCTCTGCGGAGTTTTGAATAATGTGCCCATGGCTAGGTGTTTAGTGACTCTCTAAACAACGTATGGGAAACGGACTAGATAGCTGGGGCTTTAGCCACAATCTCTGTCATTACAAGGCTTTGTCAGGGTGTGTGTGTGTGTGTGGTTGTATGTGGTCATTTACCGGCGATGATAGTCGTTCTCTGCATATAACTCTAGCTGTTTTTACCCAGGCAGAGCCCATCATAGCAAGCAAGCCAACAAGCATGCGCATGTGTGTGCGTGTGGGGTAGTGGTGGTAGGGTGGTGGGTGGTGGGGTAGTGTTTGTGTGTGTGTTTGTGTGTGTCTGTGTGTCTGCCTATCTGTCTATCCATCTATCTATTGCTCTATCTCTCTATCGATCCATCTCTCTATCTCTCTATCTATCATCATCAATCAATCAATCAATCATCCATCAATCAATCAATCCATCAATCAATCCATCCATCAATCAATCAATCCATCCATCCATCCATCCATCCATCCATCCATCCATCCATCCATCCATCCATCTATCTATCTATCTATCTATCTATCTATCTATCTATCTATCTATCTATCTATCTATCTATCTATCTATCTATCTATCTATCTATCTATCTATCTATCTATCTATCTATCTATCTACTCATTTATCTATCTATCTACTCATTTATCTATCTATCTATCTCACACTATCTCTCTATGTATTTATGTATATATCTATCTCTCTATCTCTCTATCTATCTCTCTATCTATCTCTCTATCTATCTCTCTATCTATCTCTATCTCTCTATCTCTCTATCTCTCTCTCTATCTATCTATCTGTCTATATATCAATCTATCGATCTATCTATCTACCTACCTACCTCTATATGTATTTATCTCTATCTATCTCTATATCTCTCTCTCTATCTATCTATCTGTCTATATATCAATCTATCGATCTATCTATCTACCTACCTACCTCTATATGTATATATCTCTCTATCTATCTCTCTATCTCTCTCTCCATATATATATATATATACATACATATGTTTGTGTGTGTGTTTCTCTGTCTGTGTGCTTGCGCGCGCACACGCACGTGCGTGCGTGCGTGCGTGTACGTGTGTGGTTTTCTCTTTCCCAAACTTTCTATTTATGCCTGTCGTTTTCTGTCCTTCTCTCTCTCAAGGTGCGTGCCGCTGTGTCGACCTGTGTATCGCATACTTATACTTATCTCTCATCTTCTCTTCTACTTATCAACATCAACTCGAAAGTACAGTTATATATTAAAAAACCTTATCTTTTGTTCCACAATGTATCCCTCTTACTGATTGTTGCATGTCAAGTCCTCTTTTAACAACAAGGCGAATAAAAAAACAAACACAAGGAGTGTTTCAGGTTTTATATTTTTGTGTCTTGATCATTTTGCAGACATCAAAGGGATATGAAAGAAATCTCTCACCAACAGAAAGAAAGTAAGCCTCCGCACGACCAGATGGAAAATAAAAATACTCCCCGTTCCTTTCAATTTAGTTTTGCATTGCATTGGCACCAAAAAACAAAACAAAAATCACTGCTTTTGTATTCATATACCGCAAAACAGGATAAACCTCATTATTCATCCTCCTTCTGTAGTGGGTTTGAGAACGGAGAACGGAGGACGGGAGTGAAACAAAGAGGTCTATACACTACATGTTTATTTTCTTGTCTCTGTGTCTGTCTGTCTGTCTGTCTGTCTGTCTGTCTGTCTGTCTGTCTGTGTCTTTCTCTATGTGTCTCTGTGTCTGTCTGTCTGTCTGTCTGTCTGTCTGTCTGTCTGTCTGTCTCTGACTCTCTCTCTCTCTGTCTCTCTGTCTCTCTCTTCTCTGTCTCTGTCGTCTCTGTCTGTCTGTCTGTCTTTCTCTCTCTCTCTCTCTCTCTCCTTCTCTCTCTCTCTCTCTCTCTCTGTCTCTCTCTGTCTCTGTCTCTGTCTCTCTCTGTCTCTGTCTCTCTCTGTCTCTTTCTGTCTCTGTCTCTCTCTGTTTCTGACTCTCTCTCTCTCTCCTCTCTCTCTCTCTCTCTCTCTCTCTCTTCTCTCTCTACTCTCTCTCTCTCTCTCTCTCTCTCTCTCTCTCTCTCTCTCTCATATCTTCGTCTCTCTCTGTCTTTCCCGTCTCTTCTGTCTCTCTCTGTCTCTTCTCTGTCTCTCTCTTCTCTGTCTCTCTCTGTCTCTGTCTCTGTCTCTTCTCTCTCTCTTCTGTCTCTCTCTCTCTTTCTACTCTCTCTCTCTCTCTCTCTCTCTCTCTCTCTTCTCTCTCTCTCTCTCTCTCTCTCTCTCTCCTCTCCTCCTCTCTCTCTCTCATATACCGCAAAACAGGATAAACCTCATTATTCATCCTCCTTCTGTAGTGGGTATGAGAACGGAGAACGGAGGACGGGAGTGAAACAAAGAGGTCTTACACTACATGTTCATGTTCTTGTCTCTCTCTGTCTGTCTGTCTGTCTGTCTGTCTGTTCTTTCTCTATTGTCTCTGTGTCTGTCTGTCTGTCTGTCTTCTGACTCTCTCTGCTCTCTGTCTCTCTGTCTCTCTCTCTTGTCTCTGTCTGTCTGTCTGTCTGTCTGTCTCTGTCTGTCTGTTTCTCTCTCCTCTCTTCTCTGTCTCTCTCTCTCTCTTCTCTGTCTCTGTCTCTCTCTGTCTCTTTCTGTCTCTGCTCTCTCTGTTTCTGACTCTCTCTCTCTCTCTCTCTCATCTCTCTCTCTCTCTCTCATCTCTCTCTCTACTCTCTCCTTCTCTCTCTACTCTCCTTACTCTCTCTCTCAATACCGCAAAACAGATAAACCTCATTATTCATCCTCCTTCTGTAGTGGGTATGAGAACGGAGAACGGAGGACGGGAGTGAAACAAAGAGTCTTACACTACATGTCTTCATGTCTCTCTCCTCCGTCTCCTCTCTCTCTCCGTCTCCCCTCGTCTTCTCTTCCAACCTCTTCTCTTCTCTTTCTCTCCCTTGTCTCTTCTCTCTGTTTCTCTCTCTCTGTCTCTCTCTTCTTCTTCTTTATCTTCTCTTCTCTCCCTCACTCCCTCTTCTCTTCTCTATCTCTCATTTCTTCCCTCCCCCCCCCCTCCCCTTCTTCTTTTCTCTGTCTCTCGCTCCTCTGCCCGTCTGTCTCTGTCTCTGTCTCTTTTCTCTTCCCTCTCTCCATTCTTCTCTTCTCCGCTCACCTCTTGCTCTGTCTGTCCTATCTTTAGCATCCACTCACCGCCTCTTTCGCTCTCCTTCTTGGCTTGATGCATGCCTTTGTCTTTTTTTCCCCCTCCGATGTTCTGTTGCTATCTCTCGATTGAAAGGCTTTTGATCCAGGATGAAAGGAATAAAGGTGCAACCGCCATTGTCAGCCTCGCTGAGGACATAGAAATCACAAAAACAAACCTAATGCATGTAACGTTGGCAATGACAAGGCACACAAACAGATCCTTCAATTTTAGAAATACGCTACAAAGAAAAAAGAGATCAATGATAAACAGGGTCATAAATAGAAAAGAAAAGAAAAAAAACACCTCAGCAATTTCGGCACATGTAACAGAAGAAGTGCTATAGAGATGTGTAGCAGATATGAGGAAAGTTAAGTCACGTGTGTGTGTGTGTGTGTGTGTGTGTGTGTGTGTGTGTGTGTGTGTGTGTGTGTGTGGTGTGTGTGTGTTGTGTGTGTGTGTGTGAGTGTGTGTGTGTGTGTGTGTGTGTGGTGTGTGTGTGTGGTGTGTGTGTGTGTGTGTGTGAGCGTGAGCGCGCGCGCGTATGTGTGTGTGTGTTAGAAAATTGCAGTTTTAATTGTTTCATTCCTCTCTTTCACTGACCATTCATAAGGGAAAAAACAGAAAGCCAAACATGTTTTTGCTTTGATTTCCATTGTCATAGGTTGTCATTTTTGCTCCTTAAAACTACCTTAAAAAGGCTCTTCGACATAGGTGACAGCCAGTAAAATTATCATAACATCCACAGCAGAAGACGTTCATTTTTCCTGACTGAATATTTTGTTATTTTAAGAAAAAAAAAACACTACAAAAAAATCTAATCTCTTGTCTACTTTGGAGTTTTGACGTGTCTTTATTTGTAGTCAAAAACCAAAATACCAAGTTGTGTTTATCACAGACACTTGTTTTGCCTATTTTCTGTGCTAATTCTGATGACGAAAAAAATGCCATAAAGATGGGACATTGTTTTGTGCTTGTGAAATGAAAATCTGTTCATGCCCTTTGTCAAGGCATGTCACCTAAAAAAACTGTACAAAACTACGCTGTAAAATGTGTTTTAGGTGATCGTTGTGCATTAGTGTGTGTGTGTGTGTGTGTATGTGTGTGTGTGTGTGTGTGTGTGTGTGTGTGTGTGTGTGTGTGTGTGCGGCGCGTTTTATGTGTGTGTGTGTGTGTGTGTGTTGTTGATTGTATATATATATATATATATATATATATATATATATATATACTATATATATATATATATATATAATATATATATATATATCATGGGGGGGTGGGGCGTGTGTGTGCGGTGTGTGTGTGTGTCTGTGTGTCTGTGTATCTGTGTGTCTGTGTGTTGTGTTTTGTGTGCTGTGTTTATGTGTGTTGTGTGCGTGTGTACGTACGTGCGTGCAAGTGTTGTGTCGTGTGTCTGTGCTGTGTGTGTCTGTGTGTGTGCTGTGTATCTGTGTTGTTGTGTTTGTGTGTATGTGTGAGATGTAGAATGAGAGAATGATAAACAGAAGAAAAAAAGAAACTAGAGTAAATTGTGGTAAATACCTAGAGAGCCAAACAAAGAGGCAGAGATGACAACAGAGAGGAAAAGGAGGATCAGGAGAGAATGTGTGTAAGCAGCATGAAAAACACAACAGACCTTAGTCTTCATGCTGAGATTTTTATTTTTGAATATGCCTCTGGGCTATTATTGGATGGAAGTACAGTTTTGCTAGTTTATTTTATTATTGTTTTTATTGTGTATTGACAACAAAGAGAACACACGCATGCAACACCCTACCCTCCCCCCCGCCACAACACAGACACAGACACAGACACAACAGACACAGACACAGACACAGACACAGACAACAGACAGACAACACACACAACACACACAACACACACACCACACACGACACCACGCACGCACACACACATTACACACACACAAACAAACAAACATACAAACAAACAAACAAACAACAAACACACAAACACACATACGCACAATAACAAAATCAACACACACACACACACACACACACACTACACACAACACACACACACACACACAGACATAATATAAAACATAATATATATTATACACACCACACAGAAACATAAACTTAAACACACAGAGAGATATAACATATGTGCATATGAGCATCTTGCTTCTTATAAAATAGCTAACTTTCAACTGCCTGTCTATGTATTATTTGCTAGTCCTGCTGGAAATTAGTAGGCACCATCAGTCTCGGAAGACTATGGAGTTGCGATCTAGTCTTTAGAGCGCAAAGCCTGGATAAGTAAGTATGGAGGGCGAACTGTTACCCATGCAGCAGACCCCCCCCCCTCTCCACGCCACTGGAATGATCCATTGGAAAGGCAATGACCGATACGAATGGTTCCAGTACCGTCGTAGTAGCCACCAGAACGTTGCTAGTATAACAGATCAGATTCAGTTGATACGTTGTCTTATCCTCTTTGTCTAACAGCTTTCTGCTGCCTTTCAGGGAATTCCATCCTCACTATTTCTTCATACCAACCTCTCTGTTTACTGCCGACGTGTTTCTTTCTGACTTGGCATTTCTGCGATTTCTTTCCTGTTTTCTTTCTTTTTTCTTTCTTTTTTCTTTCTTTCTCTTTCTTTCTTTTCTTTCTTCTTTCTTTCTTTCTTTCTTTCTTTCTTTCTTTCTTTCTGTCTTCTGTCTTTCTGTCTGTCTGTCTGTCTTCTTCTGTTCTTTCTTTTTCTTTCTTTCTTTCTTTCTTTCTTCTTTCTTTCTTTCTTTCTTTCTTTCTTCTTCTTCTTCTTTCTATCTTCCTTTCGTTCCTTCTGCATTATTGACTTAATTATTTTTTGTTTATTCATTCTTTTATATCGAGGATAAGGGAATAAGCAATCGTGTGCTTTTTTTACATACTGTCCCCGTGTGTATGCAGTTTTGTAAATGTTGTCATCTGTTCCCACTGGCTCACAATAGGCCTACTCTTACAAAAAGGGAACAGGACTTAACACGTGCGCAAAATGGTCTACGTGCTTCGCACACGAGGCTTTCGGTTTTTACTTTCATCCGATGGACTTTTTGGCGAGAGTGGAGTCATCACGGATGTGAACTTCAGGGGGAAAAAATCCCCTCGAACGGGAATCGAACCTGGGTGGTCAAATTGCGAGCGCAATGTTCTGACCACTAACTAGCTATCATTTCCCTTCCCTTGCATGGAAATGCCAGCATAATAACATATCTGACTCGCCCAGCCTGTTTATTCCAAGACAGGATCAAAGGAACAAGGACGCAAAACATGACAATCGTATTCACAATGGCAACCGGAGACAACACTACACAGCTCAATGACAAAAAAAAAGTATCGTTGTGTTTTTTTTTCTTCTGATATTGACGTGACAGCAGCGGTAGGGGATTTTGTCAAGTCAGGGGATGAAATACAATCCCATCCCTCCCCTTTCCACGCCCATCCCTACCAGTTCCCTTAGTGGTGGGATTTATGCATTCGTCGTTGCACGCAGGAAGAGCTACAATAATATTCTAGATAGAATAACGGAACTGCTGCAGACTAACATCATGACTCGTTATCTTAGACTCTCTAATCTACAACATCTTGTTTCTCTGTCTGTCTGTCTGTCTGTATGCATGCATGTATGTATGTATGTATGTATGTATGTATGTATGTATGTATGTATGTATGTATGTATGTATGTATGTATGTATGTATGTATGTATGTATGTTGTTGTTTCTCTGTCTGTGTGTCTTAGTTGCTAGGTCTCTCTTTCTCCCTTTCTCTTGTTATCGACTTATCTCTGACCTGCTCTTTAAACACACACACACACCACACAACACACACACACACACACACACACACACACACACACACCACACACACACACGCACGCACACACATACACACACATACACACGCACACACACACACATACACACACAAAACCCCATGACATTATTCTCTCTTTGCCTTGCTCTCTTCAACCTGCACTGATTGGGGACATGTGTATTTATTTACCTGACCTTGTCAAGCCAAGTTGATTGTGACTACAGGCTGGAGTGGGGTACTTTTTATCATTATTCTTTAATATCGAGGATAATGGGATAAGCGTCGTGTGCTTTTTTTCATCCAGTCCCCGTGTGTATGCAGTGTTGTAAACATTGTCACCTGTTCCCACTGGCACACAATGGCCTACTCTTACGAAAAGCGGAACAGGATTTAATCGTGTGCGCAGGATGGTCTACGTGCGTTCGCACACAGGGCCTCGGTTTACAGTCTCGTCCGAAAGACTTTTGGGGTAGAGTGAAATCAGCACTGATGTTAACTCCAGGGGAAAAAATTCCCTCGAACGGGAATCGAACTCGGGTCGTCAAATTGCAATCGCAATGTTCTGACCACTAGCTATCCCGAACTGGCAAATCTAGCTTCTGATCTAGCTAGCTACTTCCTATTAAAAAACCCACATGATTTCCATTCTCTTAAAATTCTTCACGTGCATGCAGATTTCTCCAAAGCCTATCTCAACCACATAACTCGCACGTACATGAATTTACCGCGTCTTTGGGTTTTTTTAATATTAAAAGGCTGCAGATCCTGCGTGTGATATTTTCTTTCTGTTCTCGTTGCCAGACAGCCGTCAAGCTGGAACATCTTGCCGATTTAGTTGGTATATTTTATTTTAGTTTATACCACTTTATATCACAGCAGATTTTCTCTGCGTGAAATTTAGGGTTGCTTCCCATAGGGAGAGCGCGTTGCCACAAGTGCAGCTCCACCCATTATTTATTTATTTTTTACCTTTTCCTGTCTGCAACTGTATTTGTTTATCTATTAGAGTGGCTTTTTTCTTCAATATTTTGCCAGGGACAACCCTCCTGTTGCCGTGGATTCTTTTACATCAGCTTACAACGGGACCTCAGATTTTCGTCTCATACGAAAGACTAGCACTCAGACCAACACTTATGGTGTAATGGGTGGGGGAAGAATTTTGGACCCAAACGGGATTCGAACCACCGCACACTCCGACCCGGACTTTTCGCTTTCTAGGCAGGCGCGTTACCTCTAGACCACCGATCCATTCAGCTTGTGCTGCCACATTGTGACAACAGGGGACAGTGAGGCGAGAGGTGCTGTCATCTGCTGCCACTTCGAAGCCAAAAGGTGACAAGTCTGAGCAAAAAAAAGGGATATGTTCTTACCATGCCTAATGCCGCCAGTTCTTTTTTTTCCGTTGAACTCTCAGACAGCAACGATTGTTGTCTGTCATATTATGAGCGAAAATGCGTTGCGCTGAGGTTAATCGTCAACAGATCCGATTTCGGCGAGGGCAAGTTGCTGTGATTAGTATAGTATAGTATAGTATAGCATAGTATAGTATAGTATAGTATAGTATAGTATAGTATAGTATAGTATAGTATAGTATAGTATAGTATGTATAGTATAGTATAGTATAGTATAGTATAGTATAGTTAGTATAGTATAGTATAGTATAGTATAGTATGGTACGGTACGGTACGGTACGGTACGGTACTAGTATGGTATAGTATAGTATAGTATAGTATAGTATAGTATAGTATAGTATAGTAGTATAGTATAGTATAGGTATAGTATAGTATAGTATAGTATAGTATAGTGTAGTGTAGTGTAGTGTAGTGTAGTGTAGTGTAGTGTAGTGTAGTGTAGTGTAGTGTAGTGTAGTGTAGTGTATGTAGTGTAGTGTAGTGTAGTGTAGTATAGTATAGTATAGTATAGTATAGTATAGTATAGTATAGTATAGTATAGTATAGTATAGTACAGTAGTATATGCATTGAATACAGCTTGGTTTAGCATACTGTCTGTGTCTCAACGATGTTTCAGTAGCATAACTATGTGCATCATGGAAGGGGCACTGAACTAATTCGTCTTCTTGTGAAACACGTATCCTTGTTTTGCAAGGCATTGTTTCTTCTAAGATTTTTTTCCTTCCAGTAAACCTTTTGCTTTACCAAATGGACTATCGAATTCGTCGAAGCCAAACTGCATGGAAATACAATTCAGTGACCCACGGCACTAAGCATTTTGACCTTGCAGACGATATAACTGCCCTCTTCAAAGCCCAGGAAACATCACGCGAAGGAGGGATGAACATCGTCAATGATACAGCCACAAACTCGATCCCCAGGCCGGCCATGCATATTCAGGAGAGTCTTGTCTCAATAGTAACACTGTCGTGCAAACACGGGACAATAGGAGAAGGTAGCGCTTGGATTTGCCGCCACTTTGAAGCTACAGAAATATGGACATTATTTTTTATTTTTTTATCATTCCTTCTTGTATATCGAGGATAATGGAATAAGCACTCGTGTGGTTGTTTTTTTAACATTCATTTCCCGTGTGTTTGCAGTATTGTAAATTTTGTCATGATTATGTTCCCACCGGCATACAACGGCCTACTCTTACGAAAAGCGGAACAGGATTTAACGTGTGTGCGCAAGATGTTCTTCATAGATGAATAAATAAAATAAATAAATAAATAAATAAACGAATAAACAAACAAACAAGCAAACAAACAAACAAACAACAAACAAACAAACAAACAAACATACATACATACATACATACATACATACATACATACATACATACATACATACAATACATACATACAACATACATACATACATACATACATACATACATACATACATACTCTTACGGAAAGCGGAACAGGATTTAACGTGTGCGGGAGATGTTCTTCATGGATGAATAAATAAATAAATAAATAAATAAATAAATAAATAAATAAATAAATGAACGAACGAACGAACGAACGAACAATACATACATACATACATACATACATACATACATACATACATACATACATACATACATACATACATACATACATACATACATACATACATACATACATACATACATAAAAAGGGCTTTGGAGGAAAGGCTGGTAGACGCATAGAGACTGACTGGCAGTTACATTTTGAAAGGGGTTGACCATACCTTTTTCTACAGCTAAAACTACTGTACCATTGTGCACGCTGTTTCGCAAATATGTCACCCTGTACCATCCAGCACACAGTGACCTATCTTCCAAAAAGCGGAACATATCTTAACATGTACGCAAGATATTCTGCATGCTATCGCACACACGGGACCTCGATTTATAATCTCATCCAAAGGACCTTTTCTTTTAAAGGGTGTGTGGTTAGAAGATGGGGGAGTCGGCACTGATGATAGCTCCAGACAGACAGAAAAATTTCCCCTGAGACAGGGTTCGAACCGGGAGCCATTTACATTGCACTGCAGAAAAATACTATTGCCGTGACCTACTGCACTGCAAATACCACCCTGCAGACTATAAAGCCACCGCCCCAGCCACAAGAGGATAGAATGAATGCAGGGGGAAGGAGAAAGATCGGCAGTGGCTTAGCCTCGAATTTGATCCTCATGCATATTCACGAAGTCTGTGTCAATAGGCGTTGGAGAAGAAGAGGAGGTGGTGGCCATTTGAAAATGGGTTGGGTTTTTAAAACTTTTTTAGTGAAGAATTTGGGGGGGGGTTGGTTGCAAAAACTGTAAATACACACACACATACGCGCGCGTGCGCCTGCACGCACGCACGTACACACAGTCACACACACATACGCACATACACATAAATATGCGCAGGCACGCACACACACACACACACCACGTGCGTGCGCGCGCACGCACGCACACCCACAAACATACATACGCGCGCACACACACATATGCGTGCGCGAGCGTGCGCACGCACATACGCACATGCATGCTCACATACATGCATGCACACAATAACACACACACACAGTTATATACTCACACACACACGCACACACACACAATCACACACACACACACACACACGCACACACATACAATCACACACACACACACACACACACACACACACACACACACACACACACACACACACTCAAGGAAGAATTAAATTCTTCTTTCATTACAGTAGTAGAAGGTGATAACAATAGCGGCGAAAGATTGTTATACCAGTTTTCACAGCGCCCACCAGCATGAACAGAGCAGACACACCACACAGACAGTTTCTCTCTGCCTTGGTTATAAATTCCCCGTCATTGCTGTTCTAAATATGTGACGCTCCACCACGAAATGAGTCGCTTAGCAGCTGACCTAGTTTTCCGCTAGCAAGCATTAAAAGGCAGGTGGTGGGGGTCAAGTGGTCAATTTTAACATTTTGATTGATTATAAAACGGTAGCCTCTATTCTACCTTGTAATGAAATATCAAGGCATAACTTTGTTTCCATTTGCCTTTAAATGTATTTTTTAAAATGCCCATACCTCATTCTGAATACCTGATTAGGATGCTTAACTTGCCAGTTTCTCATTTTGTCATTTCCTGCAGTATATTATTTCAAGTTGTAATAAATCTAACTTTTGATAGAATCGTCAGATTTTCAATCTGTTTTTTGTATTCTATAGCCCTATTATAGCAAATTAATAACATATCGATGACTAAAAATTGACCTTATGTGCAATGCGACTCTTTATGTGGTGGAGCGTCACATATGGGGCACAAGCGTGACTGCGTGTTAGTGGATCCATAAACATTCTGTTCTAGAGAGAAAGAAGAGAGAGAAGAGAGAGAGGAGAGAGAGAGAGAGAGAGAGAGAGAGAGAGAGGAGAGAGAGAGAGAGAGAGAGAGAGAGAGAGAGAGAGGGCA
>CM060326.1:14514215-14524215 GCA_030674155.1 Stramonita haemastoma | reverse complement strand
CATAAAAAAACAAACACAATAACAGGGTAAACAAAAATGTTGGGATTTTTTTTTTTTAATTATTATTTTTTTTAAGGGGGGTTGCTGAGCTATCCACTCCGACTTTTTAGGCATTCATTGTCACAAACAGCAACCTATACACACAGGAGGGGTAACTTTCTATACACACAGCAGGTTTTGACTACCTATACACACAGCAGGCTTGACAACCCTATACACACAGTAGGTCTGACAACCAATACACACAGGAAGGGTAACTACCTATACACACAGCAGGTCTGGAAATCTATACACACAGCAAGTCTGACAACCTATACACACAGCAGGTCTGACAACCTATACACACAGCAGGTTCGACTACCTATACACACAGCAGGTTTGCCACCTATACACAGGGCAGATTTGACTACCTATAGGCCTGCACGCAGCAGGTTTGGTTACAAATACACACAGCAGGTTCGACTATCTATACACAGTAGTAGGCACCCATCAGTCTCGGAAGACTATGGAGTTGCGCTCTAGTATTTTGAGCGCAAAACCTGGGCAAGTATGTATGGAGGGCATCCATTGGAAAGGCAATGACCGATACGAATGGTTCCAGTACCATCGCAGGAGCCACCAGAACGTTGCCATATACCTACAGCCCCGAGCCGCTCTGGGACTCCAACTCCCCGATTTTTCCTCAAGGAAACACGACACCTGTGTGCATGCTGGTTTGTTATAATTGTGTCATCCGCTCCTACCGGCACACCATGGCCTACTCTTCCGAAAGGTGGAACGGGGTTTTAACGTGTGCGCAAGATGTTCTGCGTGCATTCGCACACGGGGCCTCGGTTTCGAGTCTCATCCGAATGACTTTGACATTCAGTTCGATTTTTTCGTCGAACTGGGAAGAAAGGGCGAGGCTGGGTACGAACCCAGAAACTCACGGTTTACATATTGGCAGGCGAACGTCTTAACCCTCCTGCCACCGTCCTTCCTATCTAAACACAAGCAGGTTTTTAATATGTATTTTCTTGAATTAGCAGCCTGAGGAAACCTTTAAGATTGAAGTGAAAATTTACTCGTAATAAAAGAAGAGATGAAGATGAATGTAGTTTTGATTTTATATATATATATATATATATATATATATATATATATATATATATATATATATATATATATATATATATATATATATATATATATATATAATAGTCAGGTCATGGAGAGTTTACAATCCTTACCTAAGAATAAAATCACAAAAGTCTGATGTCATCATGGTTTAAGTTTCGTTCTTCTATATTTTCTTATCAACTTGGTTAAGTCCTGCTGATGATCATAGAAATATTTATGTAAATGCTTTTATAGGCTTGTCTTAGTCTTCGCTATTTTGTCATTGTACATGAAAGAGCTGTACAAAGTTGTGTTTGTGTGTGCGTGCATGTGTGTGTGCGTGCGTGCGTGCATAAATGCGTGCGTGCGTGCGTGCGTGTTTTTTTATAATTCTTTTATATCGAGGATAATGTGTGTGTGTGTGTGTGTGTGTGTGTGTGTGTGTGTGTGTGGTGTGTGTGTTTGTGTGTGTGTGTGTGTGTGTGTACTGTATGCACGTATGATAATATGTATATAAATATGTAGCCCTAAGCAGGTAGGTATGCCTATCTAGGGGCCAGCAATATTGAGGGCAGCATGCATCACCTCTTTCTTGCTGCTTTCCTTTTCCTGACACTTTAGAGGGCAGGCACCCACATATACAGCTGGGTGAACTGGGAGGACTGTACTGAAGCCAAGGTGTGTACAAACGATCACCCATCCAATTGGTAACCACGCTCGATTCAATACTACTTAACCTTATAGGTAAGGGAAAAACGAGTGCTCTGACCACGGAGCTGTCCCGTTCCTATAGATTCTGTAGCCTACATTCTGGTCTCAGCAAACAGTTTCCTACTAACTCTGATTCACAGAACACACAGACCAAATCGCATACCCGTCTGCTTTATTTATAAATGGCAGGGGCCTTCCTGCTTTTTGGATACCTCTCACTGTTTGCTCTTTCGATACTACACAGTCTTTGTCGTGGACTGGACTGCCACCACCATCACTAGGCTACCAAGCTGAGAACACTTTGCAGGAATGACCAGTCACGTTTTGTCAACAGATAATAGCAGGATGAAGAGTGCTGTGATCTGGCGGCCACTTTGAGCCTGAAGGATTGGGAAACGTGCAATTTTTTTTTTTTACAGAATATTGTGTGCAGTTAGTATCAAGAATGAAAAGCACTATCAATAATAAATTGGAATTCCTATAGCGTTGAATCCTTGTCAAGTCAACACAATCAAAAGGGCTTGTTGTATTCAAATCATTCCAGCGCCTGTGACTGGTCACACATTAATAAAATTAACAGATTTTAAATACATGCATGCACGAAGGCGCGCAGGACACGCAGGCGCACAGCAGGCACACTTACACACACACAACACACACCACACACACACAAACACACACAAATATGCGCGCGTGCGCACGCACGCACGCACGCACACAAACACACTTACACACACACAAACACACACACACACGACACACACACGCACTCACAGACACACACACCTACACAAAACAGAACATCTTGCGCACACGTTAAATCCTGTTCCGCTTTTAGTAAGAGTGGGCCATTATGTGCCGGTGGGAACAGATGGCAAGATTTACAAAACTGCATACACACAGGGACTGGATGTAAAAAGTACATGAGTGCTTATCCTATCATCCTCGAAATAAAAAAAATAAGATAAAATAAATAAGAATGAAAACACACACAAACACACACACAAGCAATCACGCACGCACGTGTGCACGCAAGCACGCACACACACACACACACCACACACACACACACACACACACACACACCACACACACACACGTACGCACGCACGCACGCACGCACGCACTCACGCACGCAGAAGCAAGGTTAACCGAGATGGAAAGCAGATGTGAGGTTACAATGGAGGAAGCTCCAAGGTAGGAAATAAGTGTGCCTTGAGACTGGCTTTAACCGTGTCAAATGTCGGCCTTTAGGCGAAGGGAGAGAGGTAGGTCATTCCACAAAGATGGACCAGAAACAGAGAAAGAACGACAAGGCAGCAGTAGATTGTTTGAATCTGGTTGTGTGTAAGCACAAGAGATCTACAACAGAACGGAGGGAACGAGATAGAGGATATCTACAACAGAACGGAGGGAACGAGATAGAGGGGGTAAGTGAAAACAGTCACAGAGATAGGTTACACTAGCTGCTACTGCTGCTGCTGTTTTGTAGCGCCAATGCTGGCGAGATATTGGTTGTAAACAGGTTTTGCTGTCAAGTAAGAACTTGAAAGTGGAAGACTGACGGTGCACAAAACTTCCACAAACATTGCCTTATGTCTATACACATAACTTCGTCTTGTTGTTGTTGTTGTTGTTGTTGTTGTTGTTTCTGTGTGTTGTTGTTGTTTCTGTGTGTTGCTGTTGTTGTTGTTGTTGTTGTTGTTCTTCTTCTTCTTCTTCTTCTTCTTCTTCTTCTTCTTCTTCTTCTTGTTCTTCTTCTTCTTCTTCTTCTTCTTCTTGTTCTTCTTCTTGTTCTTCTTCTTGTTCTTCTTCTTCTTCTTCTTCTTCTTGTTCTTCTTGTTCTTCTTCTTCTTCTTCTTCTTCTTCTTCTTCTTCTTCTTCTTCTTCTTCTTTGTCGAACCCTCAGACAGAACTATTGTTGTTTGCTATAACAATAAGCATAAATGCGTTGTGTTACCGTTAAGAAGCACGTGACAAGTCAGGCCTAGTGCATTCCACTTGAGTATGGGGGAGTATTGTTATCTTTTATTAAGACTTTCTGGGAAAAATGCAGGAAAATGAACATCAAAAATATGTATGTATATGTGTGTGTATACGTGTGTGTGTATACGTGTGTGTACACGTGTGTGTGTGTGTGTGTGTGTGTGTGTGTGTGTGTGTGTGTGTGTGTGTGTGTGTGTGTGTGTGTGTGTGTGTGTGTGTTGTGCACACACGCACGCATGCAGACACACATAAGTACTCAGCTACACATAATTCTAACTATATAGTTATTCTTCATGACCTCTCTCCAGCCATTTGACTTGCTGCACAAACCAAGGTGCTTGAAATGTGCATGGTTCATCTTCTCCAAACATACATAAACAACAACAACAACAACAACAACAACAACAACAACAACAACAACAGGAGGAATGTTCAGACTTGCACAGCACTTTTTGGACACTTTTCATGCAGGCACATACAAAACATGGAAAAAGAGAATAACAATAAACTCGCACAGACTGAAAGCGCATCCTGGTAGTTATCAAAACTCCTCCCCCCTTTTTTAACACCCTAATACTCTGCCCAGATCCGAACTTTCTTGACCATGATCATCATTATGACCCATTCAGCTTCTGACGGGGTTGTTTCGCTCTTGCACTAAGGCCTACTGGGTCTACGTTGCGTTACATGAGAAACCAATCCTGGTGGGATCGACTGCACTGTCTTGTGCATGTAACCTGGCAGACACTAAAACTGCACCAAAAAGACGGTGACCACGGGGACAGGACACAAAGAGAAGGAGGAACGCTATAAACTGTGCTGCGTCTGGAATGTGATGCTCATGCATATTCATGATGTCTGTGCACAGATAGTGGGATAGAAGGGGGGGAAAAAGATAGAAAGAAAAAAAAGAGGTAGGCGGCAGTTTTAAAACAAAGGATTTTGGGGGGTACTACAGACTTCCTCGGATTTGTTTCTTTTTGTTACTGTGCAGATACCTACATAATAACAGGGAAGAGGACGGAGGGAGAGAGAGAGAACGAGAAGGAGAGAGAGATGAGAGAGAGAGAAGAGAGAGAGAGAGAGAGAGAGAGAGAGAGAGAGAGAGAGAGAGAGAGAAGAGAGAGAGAGAGAGAGAGAGAGAGAGAAGAGAGGTGTGTGTGTGTGTGTGTGTGTGTGTGTGTGTGTGTGTGTGTGTGTGTGTTTGTGTATATTTATTTATTCATTTATTTATTTATTTATCTATTTATTCTTTTATATCAAGGATGATGGGATAAGCACTCTTGTGCTTTTATACATCCGGTCCCCGTGTGTGTGCAGTTTTGTAAATATCATCTGTTCCCATAGGCACACAATGTCCTACTCTTACGAAAAGCGGAACAGGATTTCACGTGTGTGCAAGAAGTTCTGCGTGCATTCACACACGGGGCCTCGGTTTATAGTCTCATCCGAAGGACTTGAAGGAAGAGTGGAGTCAGCACTGATGTTAACGCCAGGAGAAACATCTCCTTGAACGCGAATCGTCAAATTGCGAGCGCAATGTTCTGACCATTAGGCTATCCCGTCGCCTTTCACACATATACATACAAAGCATAGAAAAGGAGAAGAATAATAAACTCGCACAGACTGAAAACAAGTCCTGGTAGTTACCAAAACTCCTCCTCCCCTTTTTAACGTCCTAACACTCTGCCCAGATCCGAACTTTCTTGACCATGATCATCATTATGACCCATTCAGCTTCTGACGGGGTTGTTCCGCTGTTGCACTAAGGCCTACTGGGTCTACGTTGCGTTACATGAGAAACCAATCCTGGTGGGATCGACTGCACTGTCTTGTGCATGTAACCTCGCAGACACTAAAACTGCACCAAAAAGACGGTGACCACGGGGACAGGACACAAAGAGAAGGAGGAACGCTATAAACTGTGCCGTCTGGAATGTGATGCTCATGCATATTCATGATGTCTGTGCACAGATAGTGGGAGAGAAGGGGGGAAAAAAAGAAAGAAAGAAAAAAAAAAGAGGTAGGCGGCAGTTTAAAACACAGGATTTTTGGGGGGTACTGTACTACCGACTTCCTCGGATTTGTTTCTTTTTTGTTACTGGACAGATACCTACATAATGATAACAAGGAGGGATGGAGGGAGAGAGAGAGGGAGGGAGGGAGAGAAAGGGAGAGAGAGAGAGAGAGAGAGAGAGAGAGGGAGAGAGAGGGAGAGAGAGAGAGTAAGTGTGTGTGTACATTTATTATTTTTTTAATGTATTTATTTATGCATTTATTTATTTATTCTTTTATATCGAGGATAATGGGATAAGCACTCTTGTGCTTTTTTCATCCAGTCCCCATGTGTATGCAGTTTTGTAAATGTCATCTGCTCCCACCGGCACATGATGGCCTACTCTTACAAAAAGCAGAACAGGATTTAACGTGTGCGCAATATTTTATTCGTGAGTTCACACACAGGCCTCGGTTTATAGTCTCATCCAAAGGACTTTTGGGGGAGAGTGGAGTCAGTATTGATGTTAACTCCAGGAGAAAAAATCTCCTCGTAGGGGATTCGAACCCGGGTCGTCAAATTGCAAGCATAATGTTCAGACCACTAGGCTATCCCGTCACCTTTCACGCATGTACATACAAAACATAGGAAAGGAGAATAAGAATAATAAACTCGCACAGACTGAAAGCAAGTCCTGGTAGTTATCAAAACTCCTCCTCCCCTTTTTAACGCCCTAACACTCTGCCCAGATCCGAACTTTCTTGACCATGATCATCATTATGACCCATTCAGCTTCTGACGGGGTTGCTTTGCTGTTGCACTAAGGCCTACTGGGTCTACGTTGCGTTACATGAGAAACCAATCCTGGTGGGATCGACTGCACTTGTCTTGTGCATGTAACCTTGCAGACACTAAAACTGCACCAAAAAGACGGTGACCATGGGGACAGAACACAAAGAGAAGGAGGACTGCTATAAACTGTGCCGCGTCTGGAATGTGATGCTCATGCATATTCATGATGTCTGTGCACAGATAGTGAGATAGAAGGGGGGGAAAAAGAAAGAAAAAGAAAAGAGGTCGGTGGCGATTTAAAACAGGATTTCGAGGGTACTACAGACTTCCTCGGATTTGTTTCTTTTTTGTTACTGTGCAGATACCTACATGATGATAACAAGGAGGGATGGAGGGAGAGAGGGAGAGAAAGGGGAGAGAGAGAGAGAGAGAGAGAGAGAGAGAGGAGAGAGAGGAGAGAGAGAGAGAGAGAGAGAGAGAGAGAGAGAGAGAGAGAGATGAGAGAGAGAGAGAGAGAGAGAGAGAGAGAGAGAGAGAGAGAGAGGAGAGAGAGAGAGAGAGAGAGAGAGAGAGAGAGAGAGAGAGAGAGAGAGAGAGAAAGAGAGAGAGATTTGATTTGATTTGATTTAATTTATTCTTTTATATCAAGGATAATGGAATAAGCACTCTTGTGCTTTTTTTACATCCAGTCCCTGTGTGTATACAGTTTTTGCAAATGTCATCTGTTCCCACCGGCACACAATGGCCTACACTTACGAAAAGTGGAACAGGATTTAACGTGTGCGCAAGATGTTCTGCGTGCGTTAACACACGGGCCTCAGTTTATAGTCTCATCCACAGGACTTTGGGGAAGAGTGGAGTCAGCACTGATGTTAACTCCAGGAGAAAAAATATCCTTGAACGGAATCGAACCCGGGTCGTCAAATTGCGAGTGCAATGTTCTGACCACTAGGCTATACCGTCACCTTTAACGCATGTACATGCAAAACATAGAAAAGAACAATAATAATAAACTCGCACAGACTGACAGCACATCCTGGTAGTTATCAAAACTCCTCCTCCCCTTTTTAACGCCCTAACACTCTGCCCAGATCCGAACTTTCTTGACCATGATCATCATTATAACCCATTCAGCTTCGCACGGGGTTGTTCCGCTGTTGCACTAAGGCCTACTGGGTCTACGTTGCGTTACATGAGAAACCAATCCTGGTGGGATCGACTGCACTGTCTTGTGCATGTAACCTCGCAGACACTAAAACTGCACCAAAAAGACGACCACGGGGACAGGACACAAAGAGAAGGAGGAACGCTATAAACTGTGCCGTCTGGAATGTGATGCTCATACATATTCATGATGTCTGTGCACAGATAGTGGGATAGAAGGGGGAGAGAAAAAAAAAAGAAAAAAAAGAGGTAGGTGCAGTTTTAAAACACAGGATTTTGGGGGGGTACTACAGACTTCGTCGGATTTGTTCTTTTGTTACTGTGCAGATACCTACATAATATAATAGGGACGGAGAGAGGGAGGGAGGGACGGAGGGAGGGAGAAGAGAGAGAGAGGGGGGGGAGAGAGAGAAGGAAAGAGAGAGACAGAGACAGACAGAGACAGACAGAGACAGACAGACAGAACTCAAAACTCTGAACAATTTTATTGTAGTAGGCCACTGGACCCATTAAAATTTCACACGCTCGCTACCCCCCCCCCCCCCCTCCCATTAATTTCGTTCTCAAACAGACAGACAGAGAGACACAGAGAGAGAGAGTGTGTGTGTATGTGTGCGCGTGTGCGTGCGCGCGTGCGCGCGCGCGTGCGTGCGTGCATGTGTTTAATAAAGACAAGGAAACACATAACAAGGACGGCTGTGGGTTCGAGATCGACCCATTGTCACCAGGATTTTTTTCATAGCAGAATCATCACACCATCATCACAACAAATGACGATCATGCAATAAAAGAAAATCGTCTGTAACTCAGTGGCTCCAGATACTCTGCTCTCATCATGGTGACCCGAACTTACAGTTTTCCCCCAAACATTTCTGCGACTGTGGTGAGTTTGTGTCAAAGCCTTCGGGATTAGGGATTGAGGAGTTTAGGAGAGAGGGTCTTTGGAGGGACGTTGTGGTAGTCCCCTCTCCTGGAGGGTGTCTAGATCAGTCTGGCTCCGGGACTAAGCTATGAGTATCGTCAGTAAGGGGGTTTAGTAGATGGTGTCCTTATTCCTTTTTTTATAGTTAATTCTTTTATATCGAGGATAATGGAAAAAAAGCACTCATATGCTTTTTTACATCCCCGTACGTATGCAGTTTTGTAAAGTTTGTCATCTGTTCCCATCAGCACACAATGGCATACTCTTACGAAAAGCGGAACAGGATTTAACGCGTGTGCAAGATGTTCTGCGTGCGTTTGCACACGGGGCCTCGGTTTAGAGTCTAATCCGAAGAACTTTTGGGGGAGCTGAGTCAGCACTGATGTAAACTCCAGGAGAAAAATTCCCTAGTAGGGGAATCGAACCCGGGTGGTCAAAATGCGAGTGCAATGTTCTGACCACTAGGCTATCCCGTCCTACGTAAGTTAGTTCATAACTGGCACCACTGAACACCACCAAAGTGAGCCAGCAGCAGTGCAGGGCCCCTCTGACTGGTGGCCCTAGTTGGCCTGACATTGATGCGCTGCCATTGACCTTGTAATTTTGTATTTTGTACCACTCTATTTCAAAGCAGATTTCTCTGCGTGAAATTCGGGCTGCTCACCCCGGTGAGAGCGCGTCGCCACAAGTGCAGCGCCTACCTTTTTTTTTTTTTCCTTTTTGCTGCATGCAACTGTATTTGTTTCCCTATCAGAGTGGCTTTTTTCTACAGAAATTTGCCAGGGCCAACCCGCTTGTTGCCGTGGGTTCTTTTACGTGCGCTAAATAGTAATGTGCAACACACAGGACCTCGGTTTATCGTCTCATCCAAAAGACTAGCGCCCAGACCACCACTCAGGTTCTAATGGATGGGGAAAAAGTTTGGGGCCCAAAACGAGGTACGAACCACCGCACACTCCGACCCGGACTTTTTGCTTTCTAAGCAAGGCACGTTACTACCTAGACCACCGATCCACTTGAAGATCTGATATAACCAATCTGGGCCTGGCTGGGGTGAAGAGATAAAAATGAACGCGTACAAAACAGCAGGACAGGCAACTCAGATAATAATGAAGAGAAGTAAAGGAAGACAAAGGAAAACATACTGTTGATTGCCTTTCACCTTTACATAGGACAAAGTCTTTAGATACTAGCAAACAAAACTCATGACATGACATTCACAGATAAAGTTACAGAGTAGAAAAAAAAACTGGTGTGTTAACAAACGTATCGCATGCATCTACACTAATTATTTTATAACTCTTACATACATATAAAACGGAAGATATTGC
>CM060326.1:14501715-14506715 GCA_030674155.1 Stramonita haemastoma | reverse complement strand
AATTGGCAAACCACCTCCATCACCACCACCACCACCAAGAACAATAGCAACAAACACAATACAACACAACACACACACAAACAAACACACACACACACACACACACACACACACACACACACACACACACACACACACACACACACACACACACACGTACACACGCACCGCCCCCATCCCTCACCCCCCACCCCCCCAACCCCCACATACACACATTCTTAATTTCTGCACACATGTACCCACGCCCTTGCTCAGAAACTGTAAGAACCCAGCATACATGGTGCTGATGAAGAAGATGGATGACTCAGATAGTGCCAGAAATGGGCAGTTGATAAGAAAGGGTTGGTTAACGATCAATCACACCCCCAACTCTTCTCCACTCACAAGTAGTAGTAAATAGGAAGCGAACCTGGTTAGCAATAATAATGGCAAATGCAGTTAACTACTGGCGACAGATCTCATTACCACTGACCCTGGACCTTATAGACAGGGGAGCTGGCCGGCACCGCAACAATCCCCCCCCCCCCCCCCCCAGCTGCCAAATGCTCAGACAGAATCCAAGGTGATTGATTCAGGTAGCGGTGATTGGGGGCTGTTAAATACCACTCGGCTACAGCTCCCCCCTTTCCTTTAAAGCTACTGGGTGAGCATGAGGCCCTTGATGAATTGCAGCAGCAGGGCATAGGCCTAGTATAGTAGAGGGCGTGTAGTGACTGCAGGAACCACAATAGGCCTATGTCTGGCACTGCAATTATTAACGAAGCAATTTATTCCGCTGCCGTTGAACTTGCTGCTGCTGCTATTTGTCTCACTTCTTTTTTATTTTGTTTTTTGATGTAAGACCTAAGCAGCTTTGTCTTAGTGAAAAGTAAGTAATCCCTTGAAAGAAAGATAAAAATAAGACATTGATTGAAAAAGGAGAGATAGAGAAAAGAGATCAAAAAAAAAAACGCTGAAGCAAACAAAAAGATCTTTAACCAGACAATATCAATCTTCCTTCCTCCCCCCTCCCGCCCCCCCACCCCAAAAAAAATATATATGAGGATGTATCTGCTAGTCTGGTAAATCCAAGTTACAGTACAGTTTTGTATGAGTTTTCTTAGCCTGTTTAAATCAAATCTGGCGCTAAGACCAAAAGCATCTCACTAGGGGTTTGGCCATGAGTTTCTTCTGCGTAATCTGAGAAAATTAACAAGTACAAAAAAACATCTTAAGGATCTATAGTCCACCAAAATACCCGAGTTAATGCAAAAATAAGTAGCAAATCACAGACTTTCACAACGCTTGGAGTGTGTTTGAACCAATTGTACTCGAAACGGATCAAACGCATGTATGAAAAAATCTTAAATATTATGACAAATGTCGCAAAACTAATTAGAGTTTTTTTTTTCATTGCTATGATAATCATCTACATTGAAAAGTCCGCTCACATATATCCATGATTGATGCATTGTTGAATGTCTCATGGCTTTAATGTTCCTATGTGTGTGAATGTTGTGTTATAATTGTAAAATTTTGCATTAAAAAAGATTTAAGAAAAAAAAGAAATACCCAAGTTTTATACAACGCCCTGTACAAAAAGATGAGGGTTTTAATTGGATCAGCAGGCCTACGTTCCATCTCAGCGTTGGGCAGAAAGAGGATGGGGGAACGGGTACCATGGATCTACATGTCTCGTGGATTGTATGCGGAGGGTAGCCTACCTAGAATCATCTAAGAAACAGTCCTCCACTATTAGGAAACTACCATTTGGTTCCAACACCTTCATGCAAACAGTCAGTGTCGGTACTATTAACTACTGCTAAATGATTTTGAAACAAGTTGAAAGGTAGTAAAGAGATCATGAGTTTGCAATCAAGCAAACAAAGTTGCAAAAAAGACAGACAGAAAGAAAGAAAGAAAGACAGAAAGAAAGAAAGAAAGAGAGAGAGAGAGAGAGAGAGAGAGAGAGAGAGAGAGAGAGAGAGAGAGAGAGAGAGAGAGAGAGAGAGAGAGAGAGAGAGAGAGAGAGAGAGAGAGAAGAGAAGAGAAGAGAAAGAAAGAAAGAAAGAAAGAAAGAAAGAAAGAAAGAAAGAAAGAAAGAAAGAAAAAAGAAACAGAATGTAGTCTAAAGTTTGATTTGACAAAGTCTGAAAACCGTTTAGATTCCCTTAAAAGATATATCATTACAAAATGAAAAAACGCTCAAATGCATAGATACTAATATAGCATTGGCTGATTTCACACAGTAAAGAAGACAACGCCGATTGGTGGACTGTGTACAACTCGCTATGTCTGTCTGTCTGTGCGTCTGCATGTCTGTCCGTCTGTCTGACTGTCTGTCTGTCTGTCTGTCTGTCTGTCATCTGTGACCCTTATGTTTGTGTTCACATTTGTTTATTTACTGGTCTAGATACACATACATACAAAACAGACGAATCGATAGATAAAAATTAATAGGCATATAGACAGATAGACCGGACACACAGACACGTACATACACCAACACAACGTCAATCCTACCCCACACTTCCCCATCCCCCCCCCCCCACCAACCACCATCTCCAATCCATCCATCCCCCCTACCCCTTATCCCCTATTCCCCATAGCAGAAGAGAGAACAGACAATAGCCATGCAATTAGCTGGGGGAATAATCAGTTTAGTGCCCCCACCTCCTCCTCTTGTATTGCCCTGCCTGTCACAGAGAGAGAGAGAGAGAGAGAGAGATGAGAGAGAGAGAGAGAGAGAGAGAGAGAGAGAGAGAGAGAGAGAGAGAGAGAGAGAGAGAGAGAGAGAGAGAAGAGAGAGAGAGAAGAGACAGACAGACAGACAGACAGACAGACAGACAGACAGACAGACAGACAGACAGACAGAGAATGAGAGAGAGAGAGTGAGAGAGAAAGGGGGGGGGGGGCAGGCATATATACAGACAGACAGACAGTCACAGAGCTAGAGGGATTGACACAGACAGAGACAGAGAGAGAGAATGAGAGAGAGAGACACAGAGAGAGAGCGACAGACAGACAGAGGCAGAGACAGGGACAGAGAGACAGAGACAGAGAGACAGACATACAGAGAGAGACAGAGATAGACACAGAGAGACACAGAGAGACACAGAGAGAGAGACAGACAGACAGAGACAGAGACACAGAGACAGAGACAGACAGACAGACAGACAGAGAGAGACATGGGGGGGTATGAAAGCCAGTAGGCATCAATCAGAACGGCACTGAGCACTTGAGGGCCCGATAACTGATGAGTGACATTTAGCCTGTGATGTCAGCGAGGCACTGCTGCACCATCTGTCATCTGCAGTCTCTCTACACAAGTGGCTGTGCTCTGCTGGTACTTGCTGTGTGAATGGGACAGGAAGGGGGACGGGAGAGCCTAGTGGTCAGAACATTGCGCTCGCAATTTGACGACCCGGGTTCGATTCCCGTTTGAGGGGATTTTTCCTCTGGAGTTAACATCAGTGCTGACTCCACTCTCCCCCTAAAAGTCTTTTGGATGAGACTCTAAACCGAGGTCTCGTGTGTGCACGCACGCAGAACATCTTGCGCACATGTTAAATCCTGTTCCGTTTTTGTAAGAGTAGGCCATCGTGTGCCGGTGGGAGCAGATGACATTGACAAAACTGCATACACACGGGGACTGGGTGTAAAGAAGCTTTTGAGTGCTTATTCCATTATCCTGGATATAAAAGAATGAAATAAAATGAAATAAAATAAAATGTTTCCAGGGTTCCTGGACTAAAAAAAAAAGTATCCTCTGTATGAGTGAGAGCAGCGCCACCCACACTTTTTTTTCTCTCCTGTCTAAATAAGTATGTATTTATTTCCCTATCAGAAAGACTTTCTTGCTACAGAATTTTGCCATAAACAATTATTGGCTCGTTTGCAAGGGTTCTTTTACGTGCAAATGACTCACGGGGACCTAGGCTTATCGTCTCATCCGAAGAAAACTGACATCTAGACTAGACCACTCCTCACGGTCTAGTGGATAGGAAAAAATGTTCTGGGCACATTTATTATGGGGATCGAACCACCACACACTTTAAGCTTTGAACCCGGTATTTTTGCAATATACACAGGTGTGTTAAGTACCTCTAGACCACCTATCAACATTTTATTTAATTTTAATTTATTTTAATCTTTTTTTATTTTAATCTATTCTTTTATATCGAGGATCATAGAATACGCACCTATGTGCTTTTATTTACATCCAGTCTTCGTGTGTATGCAGTTTTTATAAACCTTGCCATATATTCCCAACAACACACAATGGCCTAAATTTTAAAAAAAGCGTAACAGGATTTAACGTGTAGCAAGATGTTCTGCGTGCGTTCGCACTCGGGCTTCGTTTAAGTCTCATCCGAAGGACTTTTGGGGAGAGTGGAGTCAACACTGATGTTAACTCCAGGGTAAAAATTCCCTCAGCACGGGAATAGAACCCGTGTCGTCAAATTGCAAGTGCAATGTTCTGACCACTAGGCTACCCCCCTCCCCCACCCCCACCCCCCTCCCCCGGAATTCGTTACTTGTGTAACAAACATCCATTGCCAATCTTTCTTCATTTCAAAAAGGTGAAGACTGGGAAATGGTAAGATCCTAGGAATCGGTGAGAAGGGGAAGAATAGTCCCCATGTCTTCAAGAGGGATTTTCAGCTAGGACTCTTTGTCATATGAATCCCTATCTTCCTAGGCTATGTCTCAGCCTGGGATTTCCTTCTATGCAGAGAGGAGAGGAAGTGGAGGGGGGAATGGAATGGAGTGGAGTCGTTATCTTCCTAAGTGCAAGACTTGAGAGTGACTGCTGTTATTACTCTTTAGTTCTGTCATTTTTTTGTTATTCCCCATGGGATAAGTTCATAATTATAATATATGAGAAAGACAGACAATGCCAATTAGTTTATTGTGATTTGGACATTCCGTCGTCCATTCAAACAGAGAGAGAGAGAGAGAGAGAGAGAGAGAGAGAGAGAGAGAGAGAGAGGAGAGAGAGAGGAAGAGAGAGAGAGAGA
>CM060326.1:14489215-14496715 GCA_030674155.1 Stramonita haemastoma | reverse complement strand
GAGAGAGAATGAAATAAGATTGTGCCTTCAAAAGAGAGAAATTGAAATGAGGTTGTGCATTCTAAAAGAGAGAGAATGAAATGATGGGTTGTGCCGATTCTAAAAGAGAGAAAATAAAAAATGAAATGATAGTTGTGCCATTCTAAAGGAGAGAGAGAATGGAATGAGGGTTGTGCTATTCTAACACAACTCCTAACTGTACACAAAAAAACAGATGGAAAGCCGTACATGACTCACCTAGAGTTGTCTTTCTCTCTCAGCTTCCTTAGAGCTGCCTTTCTTTTGTGGTAAAAAATGTTCTTCGCCTTTTGTGTTACTTTTGAAAATTCACTCTCTGACTGTATGCATCTTTGTCTCTGTTTCTTCCTGCTCTCCTCATCTCTGTTTCACTGTCTCTGTCTCTGTCTGTCTGTCTGTCTTTCTGTCTGCCTGTCTTTCTGTCTGCCTGTCTTTCTGTCTGTCTCCTCTCTCTCTTTCTCTCTCTCTTCTCTCTCTTCTTCTCTCTCTCCTCACTCTCTCTCTTACTCTCTCTCTTCTGTCTGTCTGTCTCTGTCCCCTCACTGCCCCTAAAACTAAACGAGAGCATTACAAAACAAACAAACAAACAAACAAACAATTAAGCAAGAAAACAAAGCTCAAGACAAAAACAAAGCAAAAACCCAAGCCATACAAAATTGACAACGGAAATAAGTACGACACAAGTCTGCAGAATGTCTGGTAAAATAAAGAAAAGAAACTTTTTTTGAGGAAAGCTGATACAACTAAACAATACAACTATAGACCCGCCCCTCACAGCCTTAATTTAATAAAAAGAAATGTAGATCTCTAGTTGTTTTAAAGGGAAGAAAATCAATTCCACTGTTCTTGTTACTCTGAGAGAAGGGTTGGTGAAAACAAAAAAAAATACTGACATCTGTGAAATCTGAGCATGGACTGTCTGTCTGTATGTATGTATGTGTATGTGTGTATGTGTGTGTGCGCGTGTGTGGCGTGCGTGCGCGCGTCGCGCGCGGTGTGTGTGTGTGTGTGTGTGTGTGTGTGTGTGTGTAGTCGCGTAGTTTTAGTGTCGCAAATACACTCTGTTTAGAAACCAGCCAGAATTTAAGCACACACACACACACACACACACACACACACACACACACACACACACACACCTCACACACACACACACACACACACACAAAGGCACACCGCACACGACACAGCACACACACACACAAGCACACACACACGCAAGCGCACACGCCACACACACACACACACACACACACACACCACACACAACACACACACACACAAAAAAAACACAGTGCGCGCTCGTAAACACAAAACATGTGAATCTTACAGGTTTAAACTTGGAACGCAATGCACTAGCTACATTGCTGGCTAAACAAACTATAAAAATGATATTATACTTTAAGCCATGCTGTCTACTGCAATGGTAATTGATTTGCAAAAGCAATATAATATCCTGTTTCTTTATGATTGTTCTGCTCTCTCTCTCTCTCTCTCTCCTCTCTCTCTCTCTCTCTCTCTCTCTCTCTCTCTCTCTCTCTCTCTTCTCTCTCTCTCTCCTCTCTCTTTCTCAACGTCCAAAAACGTTTTGTGACACTACACAAAAGATAACCTTTGTTCCGTCCTTCAGTCTAATTAAACCTGATTCGGGGTTTGGATTTCAAGTCAATGATTTCTTTGTTTGTTTTTGTTTTTCTGACGACTCATCAGTTTCGTGTAAAGATACAATGAGGGCATTGTTGTTGTTGTTGACCTCTTTCGTAAGCCCTTAGATTTGTTCCCTGATGCTTTAGCTGCCAAGGTAAACTCCTGAGGCTCGTAATTTAGTCATTATACTGTTGTCAGGTTAAAATATAAATTATCCTTGTTAGGCCGTCCATGATGTACCAATGGAGAGCTGGAGAGAGAAACAGAACTTGTACAGTCTTTTGTCTCTTTTGTCTGTCTGTCTCTCTCTTGTCCTCTCTGTCTGTCTGTCTGTTTGTCTGTCTGTCTGTCTGTCTGTCTGTCTGTCTGTCTGGTCTGTCTGTCTCTCTCTCTCTCTCTCTTCTCTCTCTCTCGTCTCTCTCTGTCCCTCTCTCTCTCTGTCTCTCACATGATTTTTTGTTTTTGTTTTGAAGACTCTCAGTTCATTGAAGATACACTGAGCCTTGTTGTGTTGCCTCTGTCCTAACCCTTGTTGTTCTCGACGTTTGCTGCAAGTAACTCCTACTCGTAATTGTATACGTACACTTACAATAATACCTTGTTAACCATGCATGTAGGCCAATGAGACTAAAGAGAAACGAATTGTACAGCATTCTTTGTCTGTCTTCTCTCTCTGTGTCTCTCTGTGTCTCTTTCTGTCTGTCTACTGTCTTGTGCTGTGTGTCTTCTGTCTGGTGTCTGTCTCTCTTTGATTGATTTTATCTATCTTTGTCCCTCTTCTATCTCTCGTCTTCTAACCTCTTCTCTCTCTTGTCTCTCTCTCCTTTGTCTCTTTCACTGTATCTGTCTTGTCTCTTCTGTATCTCTGTCTCTGACTCTGCTCTCTCTGTGTCTCTGTCTCTGTCTCTCTTTATCTCTATCTGTCTTAATCTGCTTCTCATTCTGTCTCTGTCTGTCGTGTGTGTGTGTGTTGTGTCTGTGTGTGTGTGTGTGTGTGTGTGTGTGTCTCTCTCTCTCTCTCTCTCTCTCTCTCTCTCTCTCTCTCTCTCTCTCTCTCTCTCTCTCTCTCTCTCTCTCTCTCTCTCTCTCTCATCTCTCTCTCTTTTCAACATGCAAATACATTTTGTGACACTACACAAAAGCTAGCCTTTGTTCAACCTGCAGTCAAATTAAATCTGAATCGGGGTTTGGATTTCAAGTCAATGATTTTTTTGTTTGTTTTTTGTTTTTTCTGACGACTCATCAGTTGTGTGTGAAGATACAACATGAGCTCATTGTTTTTTTTTATTGTTGTTGTTGACCTCTCTTGTAAGCCCTTAGATTTGTTCTCTGCTGTTTTTGCTGCCAAGGTAAACTCCCAAGGCTCGTAATTTAGTATTAGACTGTTGTCAAGCTTACAATTTATTTCGAGGGTTACCTGCCAGAAATGGCTATCTCGGTTCCAAGCAGTTTCGAGAAAATGGCGTTTGAAAGTTTCACATCGCTGTGAGCTTTGTGCCTTTTATGCTGTATCCTTTAGCCAGTGAGAATTATTTTGTCATATATATTCGCCATTCATATCTGAAGTTTTGACGGCAACAAGTATTGTTTTTATAGAATAACACCTTCTTGTTCAACCACAGTAGGAGCTAGCCAAGTTGGAAAGATGATAAGTAAAACGAAAATAGCCCGCCCTGATTGCCGAACCTGCTAAGGGCTACACAGGCATTGGGCTGTGGAGGGAAAGTACAAATTAACTAGGCCTAAGATGCCTGAATGGGCTGTCTACTTGAAGTGTGCTGGGCAAGTGTCCAGCCTGCCAGCTGCTTTGGGAAAATGGCAACTTGGCGTGGGGCAATTAGGCTGGACAGCTATCCCTTTGACTAGGACCATGGAATGTGGTTTAAATCTTTGTTACCGTCGTTTTACATCACTGACTATATAAATCAGGGTCCACGAGAAGCAGCTTTTTCAGAACATTGAAAGAAAATTTGCTCTCAGATAATACAGGAGATTAGCACAGCCGCCAAGGGTTAAATTCTGACATGAAGAGTGACAACAAGTCAGTTTGTACACAGATGCCTGCTATCACAGTGAACACTATTGGCGTGGGAAACAATAAATCTGTGCTCCCTGGGAGTTATGGTAAACAGTAAAGTTATGCAGAACTCCTGGGAAATGGGTTATTGTTAATACTTTAAATCCTCAATAACAACTCTTTCCCCCTCCTCCCCCACCCTCCCCCTACCTATCCCCCCTACTCTCCCCTCCCCCCACCCTTCCCCCTCCTATCACCCTCCCCCACCCCCTCCCATCACCCTCCCCCCCATCACCCTCCCCCCCCTCCCCCGTCACCCTCCCCTCCCCCTGTCACCCTCCCCCACCTCACCCTCCCCCCCTCCCCTGTCACCTCCCCCATCTCATCCCCCTCCCCCCTCCCCCCCACTCTCCCCCTCTCCCCCCTCCCCCCCACTCTCCCCTCCCCCCCCCCCCTCCTCCCACCCCCTCCTCCTCCTCCCCCTCCCCTCCCCCCTATCCACCCCCTTCCCCCCTCCTCCCCCCTCTCCTATCCTCCCTCTCCTCCCTCACCCCCCTCTCCCCCTCTCCTCCCCCTCCCCTCTCCCACTCTTCCCCCCTCTCTCCCCCCTCTGCCCACCTATCCCCCTCTCCTAAGCACAAACATGGGAAGATAGACCACACATCTCCTCCAAAGCTCAGAGGATTAGAAGTTAGGGGGCGATCCCCATAGAGATCTGCCATTCCTAATTCTAAGCTTAAGTTGTTGCCTTCATAGTTTTGCAGCATATTACTACACTAACAATTCCACACATTAAAAGGTTCTTTTCCCATGTCTGCTCAGAAATTGAAAGAAAAAGTTTAATCTTAAATATTTCTTATCACCATGTCCTATTTGAAAAAGTGTAAAATAGCACAGTTTACAATCTTATTAAAAAAAAAGATTGCTACTTCATTTATATTAGATACAGATTTTCCTCCGGACTTCTGAGTAACTTCAAACAATAAAACGGAACATAACTGTTATGACAGCCTTTGAAGGGGGGTAATATTGCCTTAAAAAAATAAGCGTTTTAACACGCATATTTAATGTGTCAGAAATTCTAAGTACATGCAGCATAAATTAACACAGATTAAACAACTTACAGTTTTTATATGGGGGCATTGCAGGATAGATAAATGAAACAAGAGGGGAAAATTTTATTTTTGAAATAAGTATATCTTGAGACTGAATTGAAAACTGTCATAAGTAGGCGTTTAGCGAAGTGAGAGAGGGTGGGGGGTCATTCCAGACCAATGGACCAGAAATAGAGAAAGAGAAACAACACACACACACACACACACACACACACACACACACACACACACACACACACACACACACACACACACACATACACACAAAGATTCAAGATTTAATTCCTTTTACCCCTTTTGGGGCATGGAAGATAACAAACAAATTCAACAGTACTGATACTAGTATTATCAATACTAACAGGTAACTGAAAAGCAACATGATAAGCAAACAATATTACAGATTCCAAACATTTTAAAGTATATCAAATTCTGTAAAAACACAATCTACACTTGTGAAAGACAACAAAATGAAATTTCAAGAAAAACCTTCAAATGTTATGAGCTTTGAGGGAGACACAAGACTGCAAAAATCATAACTGGACATGGGTTGAAGAAAATGCTGAGGAATAAAATCTTGTCGTAAAATGTTTAAAGTAGGAAACAGTCCATGATAAAAAATAAATTTCTCCCCTAAAACAGACATATTGCATTTTGAACATACTCTTTCTTCATGTGGTATGTTATGAAAACATCCAATCTCAATAGAAAGCTTGTGACAACTACATCTAAATTTCATAAAGGTTAAACATATACATCTGGCAAACAAATTATATATATTTCCATACTAAAAGTGGTTTTATAGTTTTTGTACTAACTGCATCTACTATTATCCAACAGCTCAGCTCTCCATTTATTAACAAACTTTTCTATTAAGAGGGTTTTGATAATTAAATGAACTGGTAGAATTGGTAGTTGAACAAAACTGTCTCTCCCACAAAGTCAAAATCTGCTTTGCACTAAAATTTTCTGTATCTTATTTAGCCATGCTGATTGAATCAGAGCATTTCATGTAAATCTTTCATCCTCTGATAAACATGTGACGATAGCTTTCCAGGATGAAAGTCAAGCACTTGCATCCAGAAACAAACCATTGGAACAGAAATAGACATGGACTTTATGCCCCCTTCTCCATATACTAACGAAGTTGACAACATGCGCTTTAAACGAAAAATATATTTTAAAAAAAATTAACAGGAACTTTTTAATTATTACTATATTTTCATAACCCCAAATCTTACACCTATACAACAAAACGCGGTAAAACAATTCTATCGAAGAAATCAAGTGTCACATGTATAAGTAGTTCTTCTTTTGCCATGCAGTCATTATCAGACTTAACATGACTTTAGTAGCTTGATTAAGCATTTTCCTTATATTTTGAAAACTGCCACTCTTACTGAAAATAATTCCTAAGTGTTTAAAATAGTTAACAACTTCCAAAGTTTTTCCAACATATATAAACATGCTACAAGATCTTTTTTTGCAAAATATCATGATTTTCACACACACACACACACACACACACACACACACACACACACACACACACACACACACACACACACATCATGCATGCATGCACGCACGCATGCACATACATACACACACACACTCACACATGCTGTGTGGCTATTTCATGTCAATATTACTTCCCCTTCACAGACTATCTTAAACAATTTCAATCCCTTTTAATTGTTTAATGTTGCTTAGTAGTCCAGATAAAACTTGCCATATCATGGCAAAGAAGCAACAACTTTTATATGAATTTGTAGGAGTTGCTGTTTACCTGTTTTGAACAAGTACAAGATGAAGTAAATGATTGTAAATATATATATTTTTTTCATTTTTAAACTAATACAGGAAAACACCTTCAAAGTTTGGAATTGTTTGTTTGATAACATGCCCTAAAAATTAGATTGCAAGTAACTTAAGCTGAATTAGAAATGGCAGATCTCTATGGAGATCTCCCCCTAACTTCTAATCCTCTGAGCTTTGGAGGAGATGTGTTGTCTATCTTCTGTGTTCATGCCTAGATAATGGGAAACATGGTGGAGAAGGAGGGGGAAGGGGGAGAAGATGGGGGATAGGGAGGGGGGAGGGGTGGGAGGGAAGAGTGGGGGGAAGAGAGGTGGGGGGGGGGAGGGGGGGAGGGGTGGTAGGTGAGGGGAGGGGGAGGGGGGAGGTGAGGTGAGGGAGAGGGGGGAGGGGAGGGGGTGAAGAAGGGAGTGAGGGGGGAGGTTGGGGGAGGTTGTGGGTGGTGTTGGGGGAGGAGGGGGATGGAGGGGGGAGGGGGGTTGTAGGGGTGTGAAATTCTGTCCAAAAAAGCACTCTGATAGGAAAACTAATACAGTTGCGCGCAGGAAAAAGAAAAAAAAAAAAGGTAGGGCGCTGCACTTGTGGCAATGCGCTCTCCCTGGGGAGAGCAGCCCGAATTTCACGCAAAAAATCTGCTGTGATATAAAGTGGTACAAAATACAAGATTAAAAAGTGGGGAAACAGATGGACAACATGGCGTTTCCTATGCCAGTATTGTACAGGAGTGTCCAAAGTATGTGTATGCTGAGAAACAGGCTGTCACTCTAATTTGCAGGTTTTGCCCAATACTCTTGCATTAACCACTGGACTAGATCAAGAAGCAGTAATTATAAACCCCAAAAAGCATGCACAAGTCTATCACTTTACATTTCCGATTTTTCAAACTCT
>CM060326.1:14484215-14486715 GCA_030674155.1 Stramonita haemastoma | reverse complement strand
TGTGTGTGTGAGAGAGAGAGTTATGTGTGTGTGTGTGTGTGTGTGTGTGTGTGTGTGTGTGTGTGTGTGTGTGTGGTGTGTGTGTGGTGTGAGTGTGAGTGTGAGTGTGTTTATGAGTGTATGTGGTGTGTGTGTTTGAGTGTATGTGTGTGCGTGTGTACGTGTGTACGTGCGTGTGCGTGTATATGTGTGCGTGTAAATGTGTGCGTTCATGCCTGTGTGTGTATGTGTGTAAGATTTAGTGTGTGTGTGTGTGAGTGTGAGTGGTGTGTGTGTTAGTGTGTGTGTTAGTGTGTGTGCGTGCACCTTTGACTGTCTCTGCACATGATACAAGAACTAAAATGAACAAACAAAGAAAGAAACAACAACAAAAATCACCTCCACCCCATTAAATAATAAAGAATCTGAAAGAACCCAACTTTACGTCCAATAGTTTCATCTGTCCCTTGTCAGTCGTAAGTCCAACTGCAAACCCATATGCATTTATTTATCATGTAAAGGGAACTGAACAACTCAAACTAAAACAAGAAAAAATACACACAAGTTTGCCAAGAAATCTTCTTACTAAACTGTTATTTATTTCCAGCATAATCGCATTGTTAAGCAATTTTTGTCCAAATGACATTAATTCAAACGTTATATTGCGCAAATTGCACACACATTAATCAGTTTAATATGAAGATACAACATGAGTTCGTTGTTGTTGTTGTTGTTGACCTCTTTCGTAAGCCCTTAGATTTGTTCTCTGATGCTTTTGCTACCAAGGTAAACTCCTGAGGCTCGTAATTTAGTATTAGACTGTTGTCAAGCTTACAATTTATTTATGCTTGTGAGGCCATCCCTGATAGGCCAGCAAGAGCTGGGAGAGAGAAACGGAACTGTACAGATCTTTCTATGTCTCTCTGTCTCTCTTTCTGTCTGTCTGTCTCTCTCCCTGTCTGTCTGTCTGTCCTGTCTGTCTGTCTGTCTGTCTGTCTGTCTGTCTGTTCTCTCTCTCTCTCTCCTCTCTCTGCTCTCTCTCTCTCTCTCTCTCTCTCTCTCTCTCTCTCTCTCTCTCTCTCTCTCTCTCTCTCTCTCTTTTGGGGGGGTTGTTTGTTTGTTTCTTTGTTTGTTTGTTTCTTTGTTTGTTTGTTTGGGGTTTTTTGTTGTTTGTTTGTTTGTTTGTTTGTTTCTTTTGTTTGTTTGTTTTTTTGTTTGTTTTGTTCTGTTTTTTTTTCTGTTTTTTTTTTTCGTTTCTTTTCTTCTTCTTTAGTAATCCAAATTATTTTATTGTGACTTCTGATTTTCTCTTCTGAATGAGTGCAACCTTTCTCACCTTATTATATGTAGTGTACTGTCGCATTTCTCTTACCTTATTATATGCAGTGTACTTATTCCGTATGTTGTTTGGTACTGCATATAGTTTTATTGTTTAATATCTTTTATTTTGATGTTATCCCTGAAAAGGGCGGGGACTGGATGTAAAAAAGCACACGTGTGCTTATCTATTATCCTCGAATAAAAGAATTTGCCTTGCCTTGCCTTGCCTTGCCTTGCCTTATCTCTCTCTGTCTCTCTCTCTCTCTCTCTCTGTCTCTCTCTCTGTCTCTGTCTCTCTCTCTGTCTCTCTCTGTCTCTCTCTCTCTGTCTCTGTCTCTGTCTCTCTCTCTCTCTCTCTCTCTGTCCCCCTCTTCTCCTCTCTCTCTCTCTCTCTCTCTCTCTCTCCTCTCTCTCTCTCCTCTCTCTCTCTCTCGGTGATTCTTTTTTGTTTGTTTTTCTGACAACTCATCAGTTTCGTGTGAAGATACAACATGAGCTCATTGATGTTGTTGACCTCTTTTGTAAATCCTTAGGTTTCTTCTCTCTCTCTCTGATGCTTTTGCTGCCAAGGTAAACTCCTGAGGCTCGTAATTTAGTATTAGACTGTTGTCAAGCTTACAAATAACTTATCCTTGTTAAGCCATCATGTTAAGCCAATGGAGAGGTGGAAGAGAGAAACAGAACTGCCAAGATCTTTCTCTGTCTCTCTGTCTCTCTGTTTCTGTCTCTCACTGTCTGTCTGTCTGTCTCTCCCTCTCTTTGCCTCTCTCTCTCTTGGTCTCTCTCTCTTTGTCTCTTTCACTGTATCTGTCTCTCTCTGTATCTCTGTGTCTTTCTCTCTGTCTTTGAATCTGCTTCTCTCTCTGTCTCTGTCTGTCTGTCTGTCTGTCTGTCTGTCTGTCTGTCTGTCTGTCTCTCATTCTCTCTCTCTTTTTTTCAACATGCAAATACTTTTTGTGACACTACACAAAAGGCTAGCCTTTGTTCGTCCTGCAGTCTAATTAAATCTGATTCGGGTGTTGGATTTCAAGTCGATGATTTTTTTTGTTTTTGTTTTTTCTGACGACTCATCAGTTTCGTGTGAAGATACAACATGAGCTCATTGGTTTTTGTTGTTGTTGTTGACCTCTTTCGTAAGCCCTTAGATTTCTTCTCTGATGCTTTTGCTGCCAAGGTAAACTCCTGAGGCTCTAATTTAGTA
>CM060326.1:14476715-14479215 GCA_030674155.1 Stramonita haemastoma | reverse complement strand
CTCTGCTGATGCTACTGCTGTGCTACTGAACCATCGCAATGCTACTCTGCTGATACTACTGCTGTGCTACTGAACCACTGCTCTGCCGCTCTGCTGATGCTACTGCTATGCTACTGAACCACTGCAATGCTGTTCTGCTGATGCTACTGCTGTGCTACTGAACCACTGCTCTGCCGCTCTGCTGATGCTACTGCTATGCTACTGAACCACTGCAATGCTGCTCTGCTGATGCTCCTGCTGTGCTACTGAACCACTGCAATGCTACTCTGCTGACGCTACTGCTGTGCTACTGAACCACTGCAATGCTACTCTGCTGATGCTACTGCTGTGCTACCGAACCACTGCAATGCTACTCTGCTGATGCTACTGCTGTGCTGCTGAACCACAGCTCTGCTGCTCTGCTGATGCTACTGCTATGTACTATGCTACTGTTCTGCTGCACTACACCTGTTCTGCTGCTTTGCTGTTTTGATGCTGTTATAATGCTGTGTACTGATCCGCTGTTACGCCTCTCACCCAATCTTACCCTACTTGTCATTTTTGTCAGCTCACTTATCCTCACCTCACCTCACTTCACCTAACACAAAGCCTAAGTCGACCCCTAGGAACCACTGAAGATTTTTTTTTGGCAACCAGCTTCCTCCACTTTGTGGGTTTTTTGTTGTTGTTTTTTTAGCTTTCCGAAGCAAGTCGTTCCAACTGATGGCCAAGTCCCCCTCTCTGATATTATCTTCCTATCATTTTCTCTCTCTCTGATTCTGTCGGCTGCCTTATACTGCCATGATTATAAAAATGCAGGCTGTTCTGGCTGTTATTGTACTTTCTCCGCCTTAAGGACCTATGGGCCACCCAAAATTACGAATTCTGCCTTACTGATGACGATGACAATGACGATGACGATGACGATGATGATGATGATGATGATAATGATGATGATGATGATGATGATGATGATGATGATGATGATGATGATGATGATGATGATGATGATGACGGCGACGACGACGATGACGATGACGATGATGATGAATGCAAAGCAGAAAAATAATGCAAAGAAGAAGAAGAAGAAAATGAAGAAAAAGAATGCAAAGAAGAAGGAGGCAAAGAAAGAAGAAGAAGAAGAAGGAGAAGAAGAAGAAGAAGAAGAAGAAGAAGAAGAAGAAGAAGAAGAAGAAGAAGAAGAAGAAGAAGAAGAAGAAGAAGAAGAAGAAAAAGGAGGAGGAGGAGGCAAAGAAAGTAAAAAAAAAAAGAAGATGAAGAAGAAGAAGAAGACGAAGAAGAAGAAGAAGAAGAAGAAGAAGAAGAAGAAGAAGAAGAAGAAGAAGAAGAAGAAGAAGAAGAAGAGGAAGAGGAGGAGGAGGAGGAGGAGGAGGAGGAAGAAGAAGAAGAAGAAGAAGAAGAAGAAGAAGAAGAAGAAGAAGAAGAAGAAGAAGAAGAAGAAGAGCAACAACAACAACAACAACAACAACAAAGATAGGAGGAGGAAGAAAAACCCTGTAGACTAATAGAGAACAGATTAAAACAATACATCAGTGCATTAGTAGCTAAACTCGCTCGTAAACGCCTCTCTTATAGTAATCACTGTACATACATAACCATTTGCAAGCACTATTAAACTCTCTCAAGCATTCATGAGAAAAAGATGACCATTTCAGACTTATAATTAACTCCATGACAATTTTAATTCAGAAATAATAGAGTACAATAAACTTTTAACAGCATCCTGGACTTGAAACACACTTACAAAAAAAACAAAATACAAAAACTTGTAAACGATCCAAAATAAGAAAACTTCAAACTTTTTTTTTTTAAATACAAATGTTTCCAACAACAACAAAAACACACGAAATACTGGCTTTAAAAAGTACACCCTAATTATTGTTCAGAAAAAAAGTACACAACAGTCGCCATAAACCAACACGAATTAAAAAACAACAACAACAACAACAACAACAGAAATTAAAGTTCAAATTCTAACTAAAAGTTCAAGCCGCAAAGCCTATCCGATATCATTGTAAATTAATATATTATGAGCGGGCGCGAGAGAAAAGCCACTTTAAGCAAGATGAATGTATGCTTATCCCGCCCCCTTTTGTTTACGTGGTCCGGCTGTCAAGAAGGTGTTAAAAGCCTCGTAAACATCGGCTTCGTCAGTAAGGGGGGGGGGGGGGGGTCACGTTTTCTCACAACAGCTTATTCGTTATAGGAGGATAGTCCTAGGGCTAATGGTGGCTCTTGATGTATGTATTTCCCCTGTTCAATGACTTCGAACTTAAACGAAGGTGTGACAACACGCACACGCACGCACGCACGCAGCACGCACTCACTCGCACGCACACAGACACACGCATACATACACGCACACACACGCACACACACACGCACACATAGACACACACGCACTCACACTCACATGCACAGACACACGCATACATACACGCACACACACGCACACGCACGCACACACAGACACCCACACACAATATGTATGATGTATGTA
>CM060326.1:14454215-14471715 GCA_030674155.1 Stramonita haemastoma | reverse complement strand
TCTCTCTCTCTGTCATTGACAGTGGGTTTTTTTTTCCAATTTATGTGTTTTGTGCCCAGTCCCCATCCCTCTGTCCCCTTGTGAATGGGCGTTAAGCTTATCACAAATAAACCATTGTCATTGTCATTGTCATTGTCATTGTCATTCTCTCTCTCTCTCTCTCT
This sequence comes from Stramonita haemastoma, assembly GCA_030674155.1. Taxonomy (NCBI): domain Eukaryota; kingdom Metazoa; phylum Mollusca; class Gastropoda; order Neogastropoda; family Muricidae; genus Stramonita; species Stramonita haemastoma. The sequence goes on along the minus strand of CM060326.1, from coordinate 14,471,551 downwards.
CTCTCTCTCTCTCTCTCTCTCTCTCTCTCTCTCTCTCTCTCTCTCTCTCTCTCTCTCTCTCTCTCTCTCTCTCTCTCTCTGTAAATATATATATATATATATATATATATATAAATATATATATATATATACATATATATATATATATATATATATATATATATATATATATATATATATATATATATATATATATATGATATACATCTTCATCTATTCTCCGTTCTTTTCCCTACCTCGTCTCTTCCTCTCCCCCATTCTCCCTCTCCCTCTCTCTTTATCCTTCATGCAGCGTGTCACGAGCTTATTGAACCTGGCGGAGTCTATTCTTTTGTATGCAACAGGATGCATGCTAGGTATCTTCGAGTCATGTATCCCAGTAGCTAAAACTCGCTAATTATCAAATGAAAAGCAAGTGTGGTTTTAATGTGCGCCTAATATGTTCTACATGCATTCGCGCAGGATCTCGATTAACTGCCTCTCTGGAGGCAGGTGGGGGTAGCCTAGTGGTTAGAGCGTTGGCTCGCCATTTGGCACCTCGGAATCGAACCCGGGTTGAAGCCACAACCAAAAATCCCATTCAAGGGGATTTTTTGGTCCTCACCAGTACATCAGTACTGACTCCACTCTCCCTAAAAATCCTTCGTATGAGACTATAAACCGAGTTTTTTTCTGTGTGACCACACAGAGAACATCTTGCTCACTATATAAAGCCCGTTCTGCCTTTCAGAAGAGAAGTCCTCCACGCCAGTAGGAACACATGAATATATATATATATATATATATATATATATATATATATATATATATATATATATATATATATATATATATATATATATATATATATATATATATATATATCATAATACATAAAGAATCGCATGCGGTCTGGTGTATCATTTAGACATAATCCCCGGAGTTAAAATGCGATTGTGTTAATGGTGTGGAAAAATTGGTCGCATAGGTAAAAACTCACCATTGGGCAACCTCAAAACTCTAGTCGAGGAACGAAAAAAAAAAAGCCCTATCTAAAAATACAAACATAATTTTTAAAAACCCACAATCAAAAAAAAACTTTCAGGAAGAGAAGGGAATCAGTACCAATATAAATTCAAACCCCAAAAAAAGGAACTTCTCTCAAAACGACATATCCCTCAGCAGAGTTTTGAACCTGTACCTTCAAGTCACAGCACATAAAAATCACCACCTGTGCTCTAAACCACTACGCCCCTACCCACCCACCCTGACGCGAGAACTAGCATCGCATGCACGGGAAACCTAACTGTCACATAAATCACAAGAGAATGACAGTGACGATGATGACAGAGGCAGCGAGATCATGACATTGTACGGGCAAGTCAGCGATGTACATGCTGTCATCTGTCAGTGGCAGACTGTCCGGGAAATATTGATTCCTCTGTCAACATGTCAGCAGCTAGGACATGACAGGGAGATATGGTGGGTATCGCTACTGCTCTCGCTTCGATTTCTGCTTAAGGGTTTTTTTTTTTTTTTGTCTTCTTCTTTTTTCTGTGAGAGTGCCTATGTTCTGTGCTGAACTGTAATACAATCCGTTGTGTGATGTATTGTGCTGGTATCCCGTGAGGATGCTGGTAGCCTGGGGCTTGTCAGTATAAATAGCATCCCCAACTTCTGGTAATTCCAGCTGATAAAATCGTCTGTAAGGAACAACAAAAACGAGTTCTTCGAGAGTGCTTGCACCCACACCAGTTTTATCCCTAAAGGCTATTATTGCCTTGAGGACGTAAAACTCACCCTTTTCTCTGGCAATTCTGTGCTGGGAAACTTATCGTTTATATGTCTTTGTTTTTATCTTCTTCTTCTCTTCTCTTCTCTTCTTCTTCTTCTTCTTCTCTTCTTCTCTCTTCTTCTTCTTCTTCTTCTTCTTCTTCTTCTTCTTCTTCTTCTTTTCTTCTTCTCTGCTTCTTCTTCTTCTTCTTCTGCTTCTTCTTCTTCTTCTTCTGCTTCTGCTTCTTCTTCTTCTTCTTCCTGGGCCTCATTCTTGCATTATATGTGCCTTCTTGGTCCACTCTCCAGCCTTTTTTCCCCCCAGAAAGACTTTAATTTAATATAACAGTTCTCTCCTCCCACGCCGAAGTGGGATGCGCTGGTCCTGATTTGTCAGGCGCCTGACGGCAGCGCAACGCATTTTTGCTCATCAAAGAAAACAATAATTGCTATCTGAGCGTCCAACACAGAAGAACAAAGTATTGCACTTGTGGCGTGGTGTGGTGTGGTGTGGTGGGTGTGTGTGGTGTGTGTGGTGTGGTGTGGTGTGGTGTGATGTGGCATGGTGTGGTGTGGTGGGTGTGGTTGGCTGGTGTGGTGTGGTGGGGTGTAGTGTAGTGTGTAGTGTGGTGAAGTGAAGTAGAGTGGAGTGTAGCATAGGCTTAAAGCAGTTTAGTGTAGTCTAGCGCGCTATACTGCATTGTACCAGCGCTGCATGTTCTGTATTGTGTCATACTGCATTGGCTAAAACACTGCACTATATCCCATTGTGTCCTATTTACTGTATCATGCATTGCATTGCATAGCATAGTGAAATCTCAGTGAGCAAAATCACTAGAATCATAGCCTCTGGAAACTTCTCTGCGTGAAACCAGGAATTAAAAAAAAAAAATGTTGCTACAAGACTTTCAAACCTGTACAAGAATGTTCAATTCCTCACCCTCTTTTGCCCCGCAGATACATGAAAACTTAGAGAACGATTCTACCAGTCTTTCCTTTGCATTCGTATCGGTTTTCATTGCGTTGATTTTTTTTTGCTGCTGTTGGGGTTTTTGTTGTTGTTTTCACTTAATTAAGAGCTGCATTCAAACACAAGTTCATTGTGACAATATTTTTGTTCATGTAGGTTATTGCGTTCAATGAATATATCAGTTACATGCACAGAGAACCTCATGCTCATTTGGTACTGTATTGTATTGTATTGCGTCGTATTGTATTGTATCGTTTTGTACTGTGCACTACTTTAAATCATGGCAGACTTCTGCGTGAAATTCGAGCTGCTCTCTCCGAGGAGAGGGCGTTGCCACAAGAGTAGCGCCATCCTTTTTTTTTATTTTTACTGTCTGCATGTATATTTGTTTCCCCTGTCAAAGTGGCTGTTTCTGTCAAAAGTTTTGCCAAGAACAACTCTCTTGTTGCCATGGATTCTTTTACATGCGTTAACTGCGTGTTGCACACGATATGTTTAGTGTCTCATCCGAAAGACTAGCACCCAGGTCATCACTCACAATTTAGTGGATGATGGTTAAAGTTTCGAGCACAAAAAGGGTATCAAATCATCACACACTTCGAAACCGGACTTTTCGCTTTCTAGGCAGATAGATGCAACACTTCTAGACCATCGATGCACAGACAGTGTGTGTGTGTGTGTGTGTGTGTGGTGTGTGTGTGTGTGTGTGTGTGTACGTGCGTGCGTGCATGCGTGCGTGCGTGTGTGTTGTGTGAGTGTGTGTACGTGCGTGCGTGCTGGTGCGTGCGTGCGTGTGTGTGCGTGTGTGTGTGTGTGAGTGTGTGTGTGTGTGTGTGTGTGTGTGTGTGTGTGTTGCGCGCGCGCGAGGGCGCAAGTATACATTGCATGTGTATGCATGCATACCTGCAAATTGTGAGTGCAGTTCTATTCAGATTTGCATACTGGGGTAAATGTCAACCCAAACGATAATTATATCCTATTAATAAAGAGATCCTCCTTTTTGGCACGCACCGATTGATATGTGAAATGTTTGTACGTTGTGTGTGTGTGTGTGTGTGTGTGTGTGTGTGTGTGTGTGTGTGTGGAAGTGTGTGTGTGTGCGCGCGCGCGCGAGCATGCGTATGTGTGTGTGCGTGTGTGTGTAGAGGTGTGTGTGTGTGCGTGCGTATAAAAAGAGTGTGTCTCTGTGTGCGCGCGCGTGTGCATGCACGCGCACGCGCGAATGTGTGTGTGTTCTGAGCTGGTCCCCTGGTGAGGCAGACATTTGACATAGCAGTGTGTGCGTGTGGAAAGGGATGATCTGTATAATACGATATATCATATCACTGGCTGTGCAAGTAGCGAGGCAGAGTGATGGTGAAGAGAGGGAAAAATAAAGCATAAGAGACAGACAGACAGAGACAGTGGGACAGAGACAGAGACATAACACACACACACACACACACACACACACACACACACACACACACACGCACGCGCGTGCGCGCGCGCCACACTTGCACACACATAAAGAGAGTGAAAGACAGAGACAAAGTCAGAGAGACAGACAGACAGACAGACAGAGGGAGAGACAGAGACAGGGAGAAAGGTGGGAAGAGAAAGAGTATGATTGAATGCATGAATGAATAAAAGAATGAGTAAATAAATGAATGAATGAATGAATAAATGAATGACGAACAAATGATGAATGAATGAATGAGTGAATGAATGAATGAATGAATGAATGAATGAATGAATGAATGAATGAATGAATGAATGAATGAGATTTAATTTGCAGTAATTAAGATGCGGGTGTTTTTTTTTAGACAAACCTACTCTTTCGCAATGTCTTAGTAAGCATATAATGCATCATACATCACAACAGTTAAGAAAACTCGGAGAAAAATAAACCCTGAAGATATCTTCAACTTTTAAATAAAATAAAAAAAATCACAGCCTTTCTTTTTAAACGTATTCAGTGTTTCCCCCCTACCCCAACAGCCCATCGCTTTTCCTTTACTTTGGTCACAAAAAAAATCCCTTTGCTAATGCTGTGAGGACTAATCCATCCTGGAAATAAAACCGAGAGCTGTCTCCTTAAGTGTCACACAGCACGTTAGCCAGCTAATCCCCCCCCAGGACTCAGCCAAGGCTATGGATTCCCACACCATCACCATGGATTGTCTAGTCACACCTCACATGGACACTGACCAGACAATCCCCCTTTTCTGGGGATACTTACTGTCGGAATAAAACCATATCCACGCGACAAAGAAGTGCGTCTCACTCTTCAAAACCTAGCTGGGATTTTATACCGTTCTGCTTCCAACTGCTCAAAAATAGCCATTGACCACTAGCAGTGTGGAATTCCAGATGGTTCTTCATGGCCGTTTTCTGTCTGGCGTGTGTCCACAATGTCGCCACTGCAACAGGAAGGAAGACGCCAGGCTGACAGAGCAAACTGGACAGTGATAAATGTTTGCCTTGTTTATGAGAGAGGACAGCGATGAAATAGACCAGTGTGGGTGGTGGGAATGTTGTTTTTATTGGGGAATTATTTTGGTGGTAGAGAAGGTCATCGTGGTTGTTTGCTAAAAGCGGGGTTTGGATATAAGTATTATCTTCACTCAGCACTCTCACAGCACGGATGTCAACATGGCTCAAGCATGTGACATTCTAGTTTAACTGCAAGGTTTATATATATATATATATATATATATATATATATATATATATATATATATATATATATATATATAATATATATATATATATATATATATATATATATATATTACAGTTGCCACTTCAATGTTCAGACAAGCTGCCTCTAAATTTCCTCCTGATGAGACTTATGACTGTGTCAATGAAACAGAACCTACTCAATAGTTCCATTTACAATCATCACAACATGTTCTAGCTACTAACAACAATCTGTCCATGTCCTAAGCTTAGTCAGTTACTGATGTTACATTTTAAAAGCATAGTGTCATGGTCCGTATCCTAGCAACCGCATCTTAGACCAAATCTGGACTCTCACTCTTGACTATATCTGACTTCTCACGTGGATTTATGATGTAATACATGTGCACTAAGAAAGAAAATCAGACAGACGTTAACATGAAATGACAGGAGCGCTGTCTATTTGTGTGTCAGCGTTCCCCTTCTTCTCTCCATAAACTTGCTCCGGAGTCATTGGGACACTGGATGCACTGAAGGCTTCGGACTGTCTTTACAGACAGTGGAATCTGCTAGAGCCTATACCTCTCCAGGTACATCCTGCATGGTGGGTATGTTGATGTTTCCGTAACTCACCAAAACGTTGACATGGATTACAGGATCTCTAAATTGTGTATCTGATCTTCTGCATTATATTTACACAAAAGTGGAATGGTAGGGCAACGGCAGGTCTGCATTTCAAGCTGACCAAGGTCATTGTATATAAATATCTTTTTAATTCACTCATGACTACTGCGATCATGGAAACATCTCTCTTTCATTTGCTAGACAATACAGCCGTGGTTTCGAACCTATGACCTCACAGAGCCACAGGGATGGAAGTTCAATGATTTAGCCACGTAGCCGCTATAGAGGGTGATCTCTCTGAAATGTATGTGTTGTACATGTATAAATGTGTGTGTGCGTGTGTGTGTGTGTGCGTGTGTGTGTGTGTGTGTGTGTGTGTGTCGTGTGTGTGTGTGTGTGTGTGTGTGTGTGTGTGTGTGTGTGTGTGTGTGTGTATGTGTGTGTGTGGTGTGCTTGTGTAAGTTTATCATTCTCTTAATGTTTATCTCTGTCAGTAAGATGAATTGCTTAAGTCAATCTAATATCTATGTTAGAAATTATCTAACAGGTTAGGATTTTTATATTTCTTTGGTGTGTGTGTGTGTGTGTGTGTGTGTGTGTGTGTGTGTGTGTGTGTGTGTGTGTGTGTGTGTGTGTGGTGTGTGTGTGTGTGTGTGTGTGTGTGTGTGTGTGTTGTGTGTGTGTGTGTGTGTGTGTGTGTTTGTGGGGCTATAACAAAGTACGTCTTTGGTAATTGTAGTCTCTGTAATTTTTCCTTCTATTCAGAAAATAGTTATCCAAGGAGAGGAGGGAGTATTAGTAGAAGTATTTCTAAAAAAAAAACCCCAGGTTTGTTCTGCACACAAGTTTGTATTTCTCTGTGTTCTTTGTGGCTTGTTGATTATTGATGCCGTCAATTTGGGGTTTGCGGTGTTTTTTTTACACAGTTTGGATTTTGGTTTTACTCGCATGATTTATTGATTGACTTGTTGTAAAAACAGGGAAAATCATTGTGACAAAAAGGCTGAAGCGGTGCGGAGAGGTAAGCTAGTGGAATTATGGCCTCCAGCATCTCGTCATCTCTGGTTCCTCCACCCCCCTGCCTGCTGATCCTCCCTGACAGCCCTGATCCCCTCCAGACTAGACATCCCATGCCAGTCCTCACCAGCTTTCTGTCTGATGGAAGCACAGCCTAGCTTTGGGCCACACAGTGCGGGGAGGGTGGGGGGGGGAGGACGTACTGACTTTAGGCTCTGGCTTCTTTAAGGGTACACATTGGTTCAAAAGTGCCTAATATCATGTTTTTTAGAATAACAAAAATTGCTGGGTACATTTATGAAGGTTTTCCTGTGTGAATTTAAACAATTCAGAATGTAAAAAAATGTTTGTAGAAACAGGTTACTACAACGTGTTATAGATAAAAAGGTTTAGGAGTTTGAAACGTTTAGTTTGGGTGGATTGTTTCCATGGCAACAGTGCAAAACACTGAGTAATTCTTTGATTTTTTTTAGCTTTACAAGTGATGCCCTTTCAATATATGGCATAACTTTTAACATGGGCTTGTAAAACAAAATGTCATCAGTTTCAACCCCTATGTCCCACCTTACCATCCACTGGCATTCTGTCTCTGTAAGCAGGAGATCAAGCGTAAAGACTGTAAAGAATGCTGTGGAAGGAGAGATGACCTGGAGTATAGAAAGGTGGTCCCCTACGGGGCTGATGGAGATAGTAAATAACAGATGAAACACTAAGCGGGATTTTTTTTGTGCACTTGTGTTCTTTCTTGATTATTTGGTTGTTGAAGTCAATTCTCTTTTTGTACAGATGTTTTTATTTGTTTATTTTGTTTTATCCTTTTTAATTTATGGAACGGTTTCCTTGCAAAACAAATGGGAAAGATAATGGAGAGACTCAGGATGGACAGAAAAAAGAAAGAAGGAAGTAAGCTTATTGGTCTCCAGCTTCTCATCAGCTCTGGTTCTTCCATTCCCTGCCTGCTGATTTTCCCTGATGTCCCTGATCTCCTCCAGACATCCTATCTCAGCCAAAGATGCTACTAGGTAGGCCTACTGCCTGGCTTTGTGCTCTACAGGGAACAGATAGGCCGATACTGACAGTAGCTTCTTTAAACCACCCGGGGGGGAGTGTGTCTCTGTAAGCACAAAGGAGTATCGCAAATATGGAAGAAAAAAAAACACTGAGAGAGAGAGACAGAGACAGACAGACAGACATACAGACAGACACAGACACAGACACAGACAGATAGACATAGACATAGAGACACAGACAGAGAGAGAGAGAGTGTGTGTATGTGTGTGTGGTAGTGTGTGTGCTAGTGTGTTTACGTGTGTGTGTGTGTGTGTGTGTGTGTGTGTGTGTGTGTGTGTGTGTGTGTGTGTGTGTGCGCGCGCGCGCGCGCATGTGTGAAGAAAAAAGGGGAGAGGGAGTGTGTGTGTTGTTTATGTGTGAATATAGGTATGTGTGTGTGCATATACGTGTGTGAGTGTGAGAGTGTGTGTGATGACACGCACATGTATCCACAAGCCTGTAGCCTTCCTTTTAATCATCTTTCTATTCCACCACAGAAGGCTGGCTATTATCTTGAGAGAAAAACATAACAAAAACGCTTTTGTTACTGAAAACATGCACAAGTAATACAAAATTCCAAGTTTTAATACAAAACAATCTTTTCAAATATATCAATTCTCAACTCAACCAAAAACAAATCATTTTTGTGTAAAATCAGTAAAGCATGTGTTAGTACAATAAATTAGCCAAAGAATAGATAACCCAGATGATGGCCAAAGTGTGTTTTCATCAAAATACTTGAAACAGGTCAAGTGGGTAACATTACAAGGAAGCATTCAAATCCAGGAGAAAAGAAGATGCCTGGGGGCCAGGCTTTCAAACAGCCTGGAGGCTTTTTGTTCTCGGGTTGAAAACCTGTCTTTGTTATAAAGATGGTGTTAAGTTCCTGCATGATGAGTTTTCTTCAACGTCATATATGTGACAAGACTGAAAAGATGTTACCCTCTTTTGAAGAAAACATGGCAAAATAATGCCAGTTCTATCAAAGTGTTTTTCAGTGGTTGAACTATGAGGCTGTATGCTTTGTAATCTCTCTAGGTTGCATGCCAGACAGCTTTTCTTAACCATAGTCCCCCAAATTTCAAGAGGACAATAATTCATCTTTCATCATGATGCATTCTTGGAAAGAAAACCAGTTCAGTAAACCTATGCAGAATTAAGCAAATTAATGTAAAAGTTTTTTTTTTTCGATTAGCTTGAATAAACATTAAAAAGTAAAATCGGTAAAGTAGTTGTTCATCCATGACCAATGGCCCAGCCCTATAACTGAGGGTCCTTTTCAAATACAAAGTATACTCTCTCAAAGAAACTTGAAACTAGTCAAGTGTTGAAGAAAAAGCAGACAAACCCAGGAGTGAAAGAGACAGCTTAAGGCAGGTTTTCTAAAAGAATGGGGACTCTTTTCTTCAAAAATTGAAAACCACATATGCTGCTACGAAGATTGCATTGTCTCCCTTTGTGTCAATTGTTATTCGATGTTACAGGGGTGTAAGAGAGGTGGAGCAGCCATGCTTTGATAATGAGTCAATGGGAAAAGGATTGACCTGCCATTGCAGCACAACTTCAAGAGGCCCATCGATTTAGGGCCGGATGTTACGATCACTCATTCGTTTAGAAATATATATTGGGGAAGGGGGTGGGGAAAGACTGATGCAAAAGGGAAAAAATGCATGAGGCATGTCTTCAAGCTAACTACGAGAGAAAAACTGGAATTAAAACTAAATCTGGTATCATGAAGCATTATGTTTGATGTTTATGTCCTGCATGCCTTGCATTACATTAGTTTGTTATCACTGTCTCTCTGACTCTGTTTTCTCTCTCTCTCTCTCTGTCTCTCTTTCTCTGTCTTTCTCTCTCTCTGTCTTCTCTCTGTCTCTCTGTCTTCTCTCTATCTCTCTCTATCTATCTGACTGTCTGTCTGTCTGTTTTCTTCTTCTTCTTCTTCTTCTTCTTCTTCTTCTTCTCTTCTTCTTCTTCCTCCTCCTCCTCCTCCTTCTCCTCCTCCTCCTCCTCCTCCTTCTCCTCCTCTTCTTCTTCTTCTTCTTCTTCTTCTTCTTCTTCTTCTTCTTCTTCTTCTTCTTCTCCTCCTCCTCCTCCTCTTTCCTCCTCCTCCTCCTCCTCCTCCTTCTTCTTCTTCCTCCTTCTCATCCTCCTCCTCCTCAATGACTCATAACTCAGAAATGCTAAATTGGTAGCATTTTGTAATTCCTTTTTTTTCTCAAGTAAAATACAATCTTGTCTACTAGTTCCCTCTGTGCTAGAAGAAACCTAACCAGCTTTACAAACAAATCCACCCCAAGAGTACAAATCAGCCTCCTTCACCAATTCCTAAGGACAGTAGGTGTCTATTAACATAGTTGACGGTATTCAAAGGGAACTCCACCAGTAAACACAGGGAAAGAAGCCGTCAACTGAAGCGCACAGAGCTGGTCAGTGATGAAGAGCAAGCATTCTTTCTGATAAGGACAACATGAATGAAGGCTCTGCCACAGGGGGCTGGCTGGCCAGTCCTTTCACACAGCCAAGCCCATTCACAGGAGCTACTCTCTTCACTCTCTCTCTCTCAATCTGACCAATCACCACCCCAGGAGGCCATTGTCAAGGTTAGCAAAGCACAGAGACCCACCTCTTCATGACACAGACACAATGGCCTCAGGCTCCATAGACCTACTTTCAGACGAAACTGAGAAATCATGAAAGGAAAAGGGTCAGTAACCTATTCAAGCTTCTTGGCATCAGTGCACTATCAAATAGGCTAACAACCTCTTTGCTTGCAAACAGAGAAACATACTAGGAGAGATGATGGGGGGAACACACAGACAGAAAAGCAGCTTGAAGCACTGAAAAACGATTTGAAAGAGAAAAAAAAATCCCATTTTTTTGCCAGGGTAAGCTAATTTCAACACAAGGATAATAAAGAGGATTTATCCCCAAAGATGATATGTAGCGACCTTTATGGTGGGTACAAACAGTTGCATTTAACCAGATTCCAACATCATTCAAAAGGAAAATAACTTTTCTTCCATCATGATTCATTCTTGGAAAGGAAACCAATTCAGTAAACCTAGGAAGAATCTTAAAAACAAATGTGAAGTGGTTTTTTCAACCAGCATGACTAAACATTAAAAATTAAAATCAGTAAAGTAGTTGTTCATCCGCGACCAGTGACCCAGCCCTGTAACTGAGGGTCCTTTTCAAATACAAAGTGCACTCTCTCAAAGAAACTTGAAACTAGTTAAGTGTTGAAAAAGCAGACAATCCCATGAGTGAAAGAGAGGATTCAGGTAAGTTTTCTAAAGAAATGGGGGTTCTTTCTTCAAAGACTGAAACCCACATATGCTGCTATGGAGATTGCATTGTCTCCTTTGTGTCAATTGTTATTCGATGTTACAGGAGTGTAAGAGACATGGAGCAGCCATGCTTTGATAATGAGTCAATAGGAAAAGGATTGACCTGCCATCGCGGTACAACTTCAAGAGGCCCATTGATTTAGGGCAGGATATTACGATCATTCATTGTTTAGAAAGATATATTGGGGAAGGGGGGGGGGGGGGGGGGGGTGCGAAGGACTGATGCAAAAGGGGAAAAAACGTATGAGGCACACCTTCAAACTGACTACCAGAGAAAACCTGGCATTAAAAATAAATCTGGTATCATGATTCATTATGTTTGATGTTTATATCTTGCTTGCCTTGCATTGCTTTTCTTTGTTATATCTGTCTCTCTCTGTTTCTGTCTGTCTCTGTCTTCTCTCTGTCTATGTGTCTTCTCTCTCTCTCTCTGTCTCTCAGTCTCTGTCTCTCTCTCTCTATCTCTGTCTGTCTTCTTCTTCTCCTTCTTCTTTTTCTTTTTCTTTTTCTTCTTCTCCTTCTTCTTCTTCTTCTTCTTCCTCCTCTTCTTCTTTTTCTTCCTCTTCCTCCTTCTCCTCCTCCTCCTCGGTAAGTCATAACTCACAAAGGCTGAACAAGGTAACATTTTTATTTCCTATTTTTCTGCTAATAAAATGCAAACTTGTCTATGAGTTCCCTCTGTGCTAGAAGAAACCTCACCAGCTTTACAAACAAATCCACCCCAAGAGTACAAATCAGCCCCCTTCCCCAAATCTAAAGGACAGTAGATGTCTATGACTATAGTACTCTATCAAAGACAGTCTTCAAAGGAAACTCCACCAGTAAACACAGGGAAAGAGGCCCTCAACTAAAGCCCACTGAGCCAGTCAGTGATGAAGAGCAAGCAGTCTTTCTGATAGGGACAGCGTGAATGAAGGCTCTGCCACAGGGGGCTGGCTGGCCAGTCCTTTCACACCGCCCATTCACAGGAGCTACTCTCTTCACTCTCTCTCTCTCTCAATCTGACCAATCACCACCCCAGGAGGCCATTGTCAAGGTCTGCAAAGCACAGAGACCCACATCTTTACAACACAGACACAATGTCATCAGGCTCCATGGACCTAGTTTCAGACGAAACCAAGAAATCATGAAAGGAAAAGGGTCAGTAACTTCCTCAAGCTTCCTTGCATCAATGCACTATCAAACAGGATAACAACCTCTTAGTTAAAAACGGAAAAAGTGGGAAACATACAAAGAGATATGATGGAAGGGGTGGAGGAACACACAGACAGTAAAGCAGCTTGAAGCGCTGAAAGACGATTTAAAAGAAAAACACCTTTTTAGTTTTTTCCAGAGTAAGTTATTTGCCAGCACAAGGATAACAAAGGTTTTATCTTTAAAGATGGTATCTAGCTCCCTTTATAGTAGGTACAAACAGTTGCATATGTAAAATGTTGCCATAGGTTAACCTCAGAGTTCTAACAGAGGAGCAGTCCAAAAAAAAGAAAGAAGGTTTAATCTGTACATATTCAGTCAATAAATTAGCCAAAGAATAGATAACCCAGGTAATTGCAAAGTGTGTTTGCTTCAAAATATTCAAATGCAGGAGTAAAGAAGATGCCTGGGGACCAGGCTCTCAAACAGCATGGAGGCTCTTTGTTCTCGAGTTGAAAACCTGTCTTTGTGATAACCATAGTGATCAGTTCCTGCATGACGGTTTTTCTTCAACATCATGTGACAGGATTGAAAAGATGTTACCCCCTTGTAAAGAAAACATGACCATATCTAGCCAGTTCTACCAAAGCATTTTTTTTTATTGGATTAACAATGTGGTTTTATGCTTTCTAATTGTTCCATGTTGCATGCCAATACAGTAGGGTTTTTTAAATCACATTCCACCATAATTCAAAAGACAAAAAACTTATTTTTCATCACAATGCATTTTTGGAAAGAAAAATGATTCAGTAAATTTAGACAGAATCTTAAAAAAAATGTGGAGGGTGTCTTTTTCAACCAGCTTGAATAAACATTAAAAAGCAAAATGGATTAAGTGGTTCATTGGCGACCAATGACCCAGCCCTATAACCTAGGGTCCTTTTCAAATACAAAGTATACTCACTCAAAGAAACTTGAAACTAGTCAAGTGTTGAAAAAAAGCAGACAAACCCAGGAGTGAAAGAGGTAGCTTAAGGCAGGTTTTCTAATAGAATGGGGGCTCTTTCTTCAAAGATTGAAAACCACATGTGCTGCTACAAAGATTGCATTGTCTCCTTTGTGTCAATTGTTATTCGATGTTACAGGAGTGTAAGAGAGGTGGAGCAGCCATGCTTTGATAATGAGTCAATGGGAAAAGGATTAACCTGCCATTGCAGTACAACTTCAAGAGGCCCATCGATTTAGGGCAGGATGTTACGATCATTCATTCGTTTCGAAAGATATACTGGGAAAGGGGGTGGGGGGAGACTGACACAAAAGGGGAAAAATGTGTGAAGCATGTCTTCAAGCTAACTTCCACAGAAAACCTGGAATTAAAACCAAATCTGGTGTCCTGATTCATTATGTTTGATGTTTCTATCTCGCCTTGCCTTGTATTGGTTTACTTTCTTATATATATATATATATCTCTCTGTGTTTCTGTCTGTCTCTGTCTTCTCTCTGTCTCTGTGTCTTCTCTCTCTCTGTCTCTCTGTCTCTGTCTCTCTCCCTCTCTCTCTCTCTCTCTGTCTGTCTTCGTCTTTTCTTTTTCTTCTTCTTCTTCTTCTTCTTCTTCTTCTTCTTCTTCTTCTTCTTCTTCTTCTTCTTCCTCCTCTTCTTCTCCTTCTTCTTCTTCTTCTTCTTTTTCTTCTTCTTCTTCTTCTTCTTCTTCTTCTTCTTCTTCTTCTTCTTCTTCCTCCCCCTGCTCCTCCTCCTCCTTTTCGGTAATTCATAACTCACAAAGGCTGAACAGGGTAACATTTTGTATTTCCTCTTTTTCTTCTAATAAAATACAAACTTGTCTACTACTTCCCTCTGTGCTAGAAGAAACCTAACCAGCTTTACAAACAAATCCACCCCAAGAGTACAAATCAGCCCCCTTCCCCAATTCTAAAGGACAGTAGATGTCTACTACTATAGTACTCTATCAAAGACAGTCTTCAAAGGGAACTTTACCAGTAAATACAGGGAAAGATGCCGTCAACTGAAGCACAAAGAGCTGGTCAGTGAAAAATAATATGGGTTAAGTAGTTCATCCGCGACCAATGACCCAGTCCTATAACTGAGGGTCCTTTTCAAATACAAAGTGTACTCTCTCAAACAAACTTGAAACTAGTCAAGTGTTGAAGAAAAACAAACCAGACAATCCCACGAGTGAAATAAATAGCTTAAGGCAGGTTTTCAAAAGGAATAGGGGTTCTTTCTTCAAAGATTGAAAACCACATATGCTGCCACAAAGATTGCATTGTCTCTCTTTGTGTCAATTGTTATTCGATGTTACAGCAGTGAAAGAGATGAGGAGCAGCCATGCTTTGATAATGAGTCAATAGGAAAAGGATTGACCTGCCATTGCAGTACAACTTCAAGAGGCCCATCGATTTAGGGCAGGATGTTACAATCATTCATTTGTTTAGAAAGATATACTGGGAAAGGGGGTGGGGGGAGACTGATGCAAAAGGGGAAAATGTGTGAGGCATGTCTTCAAGCTAACTTCCACAGAAAACCTGGAATTAAAACAAAATCTGGTGTCCTGATTCATTATGTTTGATTTTTCTATCTCGCCTTGCCTTGTATTGCTTTACTTTCTTATATATATCTCTCTCTGTTTCTGTCTGACTCTGCCCTCTCTCTGTCTCTGTGTCTTCTCTCTCTCTGTCTCTCTGTCTCTGTCTCTCTCCCTCTCTCTCTCTCTATCTGTCTTCGTCTTTTCTTTCTTCTTCTTCTTCTTCTTCTTCTTCTTCTTCTTCTTCTTCCTCTTTTTCTTCTTCTTCTTCTTCTTCTTCTTCTTCTTCTTCTTCTTCTTCTTCTTCTTCTTCTTTTTCTTCTTCTTCCTCCTCCCCTTCCTCCTCCTCCTCCTCTTCAGTAATTCATAACTCACAAAGGCTGAACAGGGTAACATTTTTATTTCCTCTTTTTCTTCTAATAAAATACAAACTTGTCTACTACTTCCCTCTGTACTAGAAAAAACCCTACCAGCTTTACAAACAAATCCACCCCAAGAGTACAAATCAGTCTCCTTCCCCAATTCTAAAGGACAGTAGATGTCTATTACTATAGTACTCTATCAAAGACAGTCTTCAAAGGAAACTCCACCAGTAAAGACAGGGAAAGAGGCCCTCAACTAAAGCCCAATGAGCCAGTCACTGATGAAGAGTGAGCAGTCTTTCTGATAGGGACAGCGTGAATGAGGGCTCTGTCACAGGGGGCTGGCTGGCCAGTCCTTTCACACCGCCCATTCACAGGAGCTACTCTCTTCACAGTCTTCTCTCTCTCTGACCAATCACCACCCCAGGAGGCCATTGTCAAGGTTAGCAAAGCGTGGAGACCCACTTCTTCACAACACAGACACAATGTCCTCAGGCTCCATGGACCTAGTTTCAGATGAAACCAAGAAATCATGAAAGGAAAAGGGTCAGTAACTTCCTCAAGCTTCCTTGCATCAATGCACTATCAAACAGGATAACAACCTCTTAGCTTAAAAACGAAAAAAAAGTGGGAAACATACAAAGAGATATGGTGGAAGGGGTGGAGGAACACACAGACAGTAAAGCAGCTTGAAGCGCTGAAAGACGATTTAAAGGAAAAACACCTTCTTAGTTTTTTCCAGAGTAAGTTATTTGCCAGCACAAGGATAACAAAGGTTTTATCTTTAAAGATGGTATCTAGCTCCCTTTATAGTAGGTACAAACAGCTGCATATGTAAAATATTGCCATAGGTTAACCTCAGAGTTCTAACAGGGGAGCAGTCCAAAAAAAAAAGAAAGAAGGTTTAATCTGTACATATTCATTCAATAAATTAGCCAAAGAATAGATAACCCAGGTAATGGCAAAGTGTGTTTGCTTCAAAATATTCAAATCCAGGAGTAAAGAAGATGCCTGGGGACCAGGCTTTCCAACAGCATGGAGGCTCTTTGTTCTCGAGTTGAAAACCTGTCTTTGTGATAACCATAGTGATCAGTTCCTGCATGACGGTTTTTCTTCAACATCATGTGACAGGATTGAAAAGATGTTACCCCCTTGTAAAGAAAACATGACCAAAGCATTTTTTTTTATTGGATTAACAATGTGGTTTTACGCTTTCTAATTGTTTCATGTTGCATGCCAATACAGTAGGGTTTTTTTAAATCACATTCCACCATAATTCAAAAGACAAAAAACTTTTTTTTCATCACAATGCATTTTTGGAAAGAAAAGTGATTCAGTAAACCTAGACAGAATCTTAAAATCAAACGTAAAGGATTTCTTTTTCAACCAGTATGAATAAACATTAAAAAGTAAAATGGGTTAAGTAGTTCATCCGTGACCAATGACCCAGCCCTATAACCTAGGGTCCTTTTCAAAGACAAAGTGTACTCTCTCAAAGAAACTTGAAACTAGTCAAGTGTTGAAGAAAAAACAGACAATCCCACAAGTGAAAGAGACAGCTTAAGGCAGGTATTCAAAAGGAATGGGGGTTCTTTCTTCAAAGATTGAAAACCACATATACTGCTACAAAGATTGCATTGTCTCCCTTTGTGTCAATTGTTATTCGATGTTACAGGGGTGAAAGAGATGAGGAGCAGCCATGCTTTGATAATGAGTCAATGGGAAAAGGATTGACCTGCCATCACAGTACAACTTCAAGAGGCCCATCGATTTAGGACAGGATGTTAGGATCATTCATTTGTTTAGAAAGATATACTGGGAAAGGGGGTGGGGAGAGACTGACACAAAAGGGGAAAAATGTGTGAGGCACACCT
>CM060326.1:14434215-14439215 GCA_030674155.1 Stramonita haemastoma | reverse complement strand
GTGTGTGTGTGTGTGTGTGTGTGTGTGTGTGTGTGTGTGTGTGTGTGTATGTGCACACATGCGCATCTCGGAATGCGACGACCTTATATGAGGTGAAAAGGTTGCAAATATAAAACCTTACCATACTTAAACATCAGAGCTGTAGTCAAGGACACGAAAAAGGAAAAAAAGCAGTAAAACATAATCGTATTTATAACAAGTTCTGAGAGGGCGAAGAAGAGAGAAATACATGATTGAATAGAATGTACATATGAAAAAGTTTTTTTAAAGAGTTAAAGAGAAAAAGCACACCATCAATACTTACTTACACCCGGGAAAAGAGAATGTCACTCTCTCTCTCTCTCTCTCTCTCTCTCTCTCTCTCTCTCTCTCTCTCTCTCTCTCCTCTCTCTCTCTCTCTCTCTCTGCAGCAGAGGGTGTTAAAACTACTACTAGTAAGGTGTTAAAACTACTAGTAAGAACTCTCAGTTGCCCGGAACTGTGCATATATACATAAAAGCCATGCATTCCCTAAGTACTGTTGAAAGGAACATGATAATGGCCTATTCTCCATACACCAGCCAGGCTTTGAAATAGATGAAAAGCACATGCAGCAACACTGTAGGAGAAGATTTTTTTTTAGAAATGCGCTGGACTGCAGACAAATGGATGATAAGAGAGAGGAGAGAGAGAGAGAGAGAGAGAGAGAGAGAGAGAGAGAGAGAGAGAGAGAGAGAGAGAGAGAGAGAGAGAGAGAGAGAGAGAGAGAGAGAGAGAAGAGAAGAAGGCAAAGCAAGGCAAGGCAAATTCTTTTATTCGAGGATAATAGATAAGCACTCATGTGCTTTTTCACATCCAGTCCCCGCCCTTTTCAGGGATAACATCAAGATAAAAAGATAATGAACAATACACTATACGCAGTACCAAACAACATACAAGAATAAGAACACGAGAGAGAGAGAGAGAGAGAGAGAGAGAGAGAGAGAGAGAGAGAGGAGAGAGAGAGGAGAGAGAGAGAGAGAGAAGAGTAGATATTTATAATATATATATATATATATATTATATATATATATATATATATATATATATATATATATATATATATATATGACACTGTCAAAGAAGAACACCGTCAGGAAATCAGCTATATGCTTTTTGTGGATGACTTATATACAAAGCTACATATATAACAAGAGAAACTCCGGGAGTAGTAAATAAAAAAGTTTGAAGCAGTGATGTCGTAGAGAAACATAGTTGTAGAAGAGAGAGAGAGAGAGAGGAGAGGAGAGAGAGAGAGAAGAGAGAACGAGAAGAGCGAGAGAGGAGAGGAGAGAAGATGAGAGAGAGAGAGGAGAGGAGTGAATAAGCAAATGGCTTAGTCGGTAGAGAAATGTAGAGCAGAGGAAGAAGGACAGAGCGAGAGCAGGAAGGGAGCAGAAGGAGGAGAGAGCAGAGATGAACTAGAAGACCGAGACGAGAAGAGCGCAGACCAGACGAGAGAGAGAGAGACAGAAGACAGAAGAAGAAGCAGAAGAGAGAGAGAAGAGAAGAGAGAAGACAGAGACAGAGACAAGACAGAGAGACAGAGAGACAGAGAGACAGAGAGAGACAGAGAGAGAGGGGGGAGAGGTGGGGGAGAGAGAGACAGAGAGAGAGGGGGGGGGGGGGGTCAGGGACAGAAAGATAAAAGAGAGATATACTAATACATACAGAAAGAAACGGGTCCCCATGATAACAGCATATGCAGCACAAGATCTCAGGAAGTTAGCACCTGCTGTGGTGCAGTGGATAGCACTTTACGTTACGGATTACAAGGTTGGAGATTTGAATCCCATAAGAGTAGTAGGGATTTCTTTTGAACTCCAGCCTGTCCTACCCAGAGTGAACGTGCCGTGACGTGGGCTCATTGGGAAGACTTTGACCACACCAGTCGAGCTTCATCTACTTTGCAGATGCCATTTGAAACTTATCGATCAAATCACCTAACCAACACTGCAGATGTGTGTATTTTGTTCCAGTTGAGGCTGGAATATATTATCACGAAAGAAAGTATAGAGTACAGTCCTGTACTCTAAAAGCACAAGCACTTTCATAGCAGCAGCATCACATCATGTTCATCGTCATTCTGTTCTATATCATTCTGATATAGAAGAATTGTCTCTAATGTGGTGGCCCCCGAGTTGCTCTCGTCTCATAGTGACCTTAAATTTGGTTTCCTCATACACTTTTATGTCTGTGGTGGGTCAATATCAGAACTTTCCGAGTTGCAAGTTTCGCAGGGGGTACGGTCGTTGCAGAGAATTTGTGGTGGTTGTTACCTCTGGAGGGTGACTGACTCAGTCTGGCTCTGTGACTGAGCTAATTACTGTCGCCAGTAGGGGACACTTTACTTGGTGTCCTGCGTATGTTAGCTCAGAACAAACACCACTGAACACCACACAATGACCCAGCAACAGTGCAGGCTAGCTCTGGCAGGTGGCGTCACGGCGGCTGGGCATTGATGGGCTCCTGTAGACTTCCAGCCCCGAGGAAGCGACAGAACTAATCTGGGTATAACTGGGGCGTAGACATTGAAATGACGCGTGGGTACAGCGGGACTGGAACGTCCAGAAGATAAACCAGCAAAAGCAAGAAACTAACAAAAAGATCTTAGGTCGTTTGCCTGGAGGAAACTGAAAGACAAGACTCCCCCAAAAAGTCCTTCGGATGAGACTATAAACCGAGGCCCCGTGTGCGAACGCACGCAGAATATCTTGCGCACACGTTAAATCCTGTTCCGATTTTCGTAAGAGTAGGCCATCGTGTGCCGGTGGGATGGATGACACAACTGACAAAAACTGCTCACACATGGGGACTGGATGTAAAAAAGCACACGAGTGCTTATTCCATTATCCTCGATATGAAAGAATAAATTTTTTTAAAAATTAAGGCAGTAAGATTTACAGGATAGTGACCAAACTGACAGGCATGGCAGCTTTACACAGTCACTGTCAGAGTGTTTCCCTCTCATATCTGCCCGTATATTTTTCAACAGCCTTCTTCCTGAGCGTGTTTGCACGCACATAAACTGTGTGTGGTGTGTGTGTGTGTGTGTGTGTGTGTGTGTGTGTGTGTGTGTGTGTGTGTGTGTGTGTGTGTGTGTGTGTGTGTGTGTGCGCATAAATTTGATATCTGTTTACTCTTAATATTTTCCGAAGCACTTCAATTTGTTTGCTTTACAAGATCCAGTGCTATATAAACTCCAGATTTCATTATTATTATTTAGTATTATTATTATTATTATTATTTTTATTATTATTATTATTATTATTATTATTATTATTTATTATTATTATTGTTGTTGTTGTTGTTGTTGTCGTCATCATTCATCATCATCATCATCATTTCATCATCATCTATCATCATCATCGTCATCAACGTCATCATCATCATCATCATCATCATATATTATTATTTATTATTATTATTATTATTATTATTATTTTATTATTATTATTATTATTATTATTATTATCATTATTTTATTATTTCATCATATATCATCACATCATCTCATCATCTAATTCTCACTCATCATTCTCATTATTATTATTATTATTATTATTATTATTTTTATTTTATTATTATTATTATTATTATTATTATTATTATTTTATTGTTGTTGTTTTTGTTGTTGTTGTTGTGTTGTTTTTGTTATTATTATTTTTTATTATTATTTTTTTTATTATTATCATTTAGTAGTAGTAGTAGTAGTAGTAGTAGTAGTAGTAGGTAGTAGTAGTAGTAGTAGTAGTAGTAGTATCATTTTATTATTTATCATTATTATTAATATGATCATCATCATTCATCATCTTCATCTTTCGTCATCGTCATCATCATCATCATACATCATCATCATCATATCATCTCATTATTACTTTTGAAAATATTTTTTATCTTTTTATATCATAACATCTATTAACCACACAGCGAAGGAAGACAAGCCATGACAAGCTATCATAACAGATGAATCACCCGAACCCTCAGTGGATGGTAATACATAACACAACAAACAAAGTAAAGATGTGTTTTAAAAAAAACTGAAGAGAAATGGTACATGACTTGGAAACAAAATATCCATTAAAAAAAAAACAGTTTCATACAGACAAAACTGCCAGAAGCATAACACCCAAAAAATTGCTTTCACCCATAGCTTTTTTAGCCGCGGTATTACAGCTTTCCCTCAGGGAATGTAGGATGGAATTAGCAGTGTGGGGAAGAGAAAAGCCATATGTTTTCTAGCTGTGGTGGCAAGAATGGATGGCCTGTTTGCATCCAGGGGGGATTCCCCAAAAGGGATAAAAACTCCATGGACAAAAGACCCTTAGAGGAAAAAAGTTCTGCATATTATATGCTCGAATGCAGAAGAATGGGTATTAGAAAAAAAAATACAAGCGTATTAGAAGGATACTATTTGGGAGTACAGCAACGTCTTTGTGGGTTTTGCTCTACAAAAACCCGTCCACGAAATGAATGATGGTAAAAAAAAAATATAAGGGGGCAGTTAAACAGTTTTCAGTGGAGCTGAGAGAGAGAGAGAGAGAGAGGAGAGGAGGAGAGAGAGAGAGAGAGAGAGAGGAGAGAGAGAGAAGAGAGAGGAGAGAGAGATGGGGGAAGGGAGAGAGAGAGAGAGAGAGAGAGAGAGGAAGAGAGAGAGAGAGAGAAGACAGACAGACAGACAGGAAGACAGACAGAAGACAGAAGAGACAGACAGACAGAAGGGCAGACAGAAAGAAAACAGACAGACAGAAGACAGAAACAGAGATAGAGAGAGAGAGCAGGAACTGTCCCCCAGAATGGAAGCAGGGAAAATGATCTGAAACCACACAGGGCATTCGTTAGTGTTATGTAAAAATACCATGTTTTACCCCCAAGGTTCTAGTCCCCTTCTTTCTTGAGAATTGTTTGAAAACAAACATTTATATTTGTTTCCCCCTTGACAATATATTCTTTTTTTTTACTTTCTTGCGCAGGGGTTTTTT
>CM060326.1:14432650-14434115 GCA_030674155.1 Stramonita haemastoma | reverse complement strand
TCTTCTCTCTCTCTCTCTCTCTCTCTCTCCTCTAAGAAACGTGCTCAGAATGAACAGAAAGATTCGATTAGGGATATGCAAATGTGCATTATATTCCGTTACCTCTTTTGTAACATTCGCTTATCGAAAGGTGCCATTAAAATGTTAAGTAAAATGTTGTTCATTCCCGAAGGCAGAATGCGGCTACCTTCATGGTGGGCAAAAAACCGACCGCAAACGCAAAATATCATACTTGATGAACTTCGGAACTCTGGCTGAGGAATGAAAAAAAAAAAGTTGAATAATATCATAGTTTGAACACAGCGATAGAGTTGAAAGAGAAAACAGACAAAAACGTTAAAAAAACAAACTGCTTTTTGTGTAGGTATCTGCGTTTTTAATGATTATTATCGCCCCCCCCCCCCCCCCCCCCTTTCATTTTCATCAGGTAAATTCCACATTGATTCTCCTACCATCCCCTACATCTTTATCAGGTATATTCTACACTGATTCCTGTATCATCCCCTATATCTTTATCAAGCAAATTCCACATTGATTCCAAACTATTTTCCTTTATCTTCATCAAGCAAATTCCACACTGATTCCCCTACCATCCTCTGCATCTTTATCGGGTAAATTCTCACACTGTTTCCCATATCATCACCTACATTTTTTATCAGGTGCATTCCACACTGGTTCCAGTGCCTTCTCCTTCATCTTTATCAGTTACATTCCACACTGATTCCAAAACATTTTCCCTTTATCATCATCAGCTAAATTCCACACTGATTCCCCTACCATCCCCTACATCTTTATCGGGTATATTCCCACACTGTTTCCCATACCATGTATATGGTAACGTTCTGGTGGCTCCTGCGACGGTACTGGAACCATTCGTATCGGTCATAGCCTTTCCAATGGATCATTCCAATGGCGAGTAGAGGGCGGGTCTGTTGTATGGGTAACAGCTTGCCCTTCATAGATACTTACCCAGGCTTTGCGCTCTAAAGACTAGAGCGCAACTCCATTGTCTTCCGAGACTGATGGGTGCCTACTTTCCATATCATCTCCGCATTTTTATCAGGGGCATTCCACACCGATTCCCATACCATCTTCTTCATTGGGTAAATTCCATACTGGTTCTCATACCTTCCCCTAATTTCCTTACCCCTTCCTCTGGGCAGATGGGGAGGAAAAAATAAGACTATAGTGATGTAATCAACCGGGGAGCGTGATCAGCTTAGTGCTTCCTCCTCACTGTCTTTGTCAGATAACATCGCCGAGCATCAATCAGTTCAACGTTAAATACATCAAGAACAAAAAAGGGAAAAAATTATCCCTGGCTTAATACATGTAATCGCATGGCCACGCAGTCACCCATTTCCAGCAATCCTCTTACGTTTCCTATTCGCTCTGCATGCACATGATGCCACGGTGGGACGGGATAGCCTAGTGGTCAGAACATTGCGCTGGCAATTTGACGACC
>CM060326.1:14412650-14415150 GCA_030674155.1 Stramonita haemastoma | reverse complement strand
AAGAAGAAAAATGAAAAGAAGAAGAATGAAAAGAAGAAGAAAAATGCAAAGAAGAAAAAGAATGCAAAGAAGAATGCAAAGAAGAATGCAAAGAAGAAGAAGAAGAAGAAGAAGAAGAAGAAGAAGAAGAAGAAGAAGAAGAAGAAGAAGAAGAAGAAGAAGAGGAGGAGGAGGAGGAGGAGGAAGAGGAGGAGGAAGAGGAGGAGGAGGAGGAGGAGGGAGGAAGAGGAGGAGGAGGAGGAGGAGGATGTAGGAGAAGCAGCAGCAGCAGCAGAAGAAGAAGAAGAAGAAGAAGAAGAAGAATGCAAAGAAGAAGAATGCGAAGAAGAAGAAGAAGAAGAATGCAAAGAAGAAGAAGAAGAAGAAGAAGAAGAAGAAGAAGAAGAAGAAGAAGAAGAAGAAGAAGAAGAAGAAGAAGAAAGAAGAGAAGATGATGATGAAGGTGGAGGAGGAGGAGGAGGAGGAGAAGCAGAAGAAACAGGAGAGAAATATTTGATTATAGCCACTTGCAGTCACAACACGGTTCTGAGAGCTGCTAGCTAAAAGGACGCACGTCTTAGAGACTTGTAACTGCTTTCCTCGTTCAAATATCTGCATGTAATACCAGTGCGTCAAATTCCTGTAGTTACATACAGGATGAGGAGAATGTTGGGAAGAAAGAAGGCACCATTTGCATGTCTGGCTTATCTGACTCTACGACTTTGAATGAAAAAATACAGAGTCAAAAAGGCATAAATACTCAGAGACGGAAAGAGAGACAGAAAGAGACAGAGACAGAGAGAGAGAGAGAGAGAGAGAGAGAGAGAGAGAGAGAGAGAGAGAGAGAGAGATCAAATTAAATCAAATCATGTCAAATCGAATCAAAATTTTATTTCCAGATGGTACATTGAGTAAGCAATAAATTTGCTTTTTTCATAGTCATCTATCTAGCAAAATAAAAAAAGACACAGAGACAGACAGACAGACAGACAGACAGACAGACACACAGACACACAGATAGACACACAGACACACAGACACACACACACAGATAGACAGACAGAGAGATAGAGACAGAGAAATAGAGACAGTGAAAGACAGAAACACACACATACACACACACACACACACACACACACACACACACACACCACACACACACACACACACACACACACACACATAGTGAGAGACAGACAGACAAACTGAGAAAGAGGGACGACGACAGACAAGGCAATTCAAGTCCGGTCAAATTCTTTTATTTTGAGCAAACAAACAAGCATACAAACAGAGTGACTGCCTGCGAGAGAGAGAGACAGGCAGACAGAGACAGAGACAGAGTCATAGATAAAATTGACTGAAGGGAGCATGCAGTTCATCCTCTCTAGGCCTACACTGCTGCCCTGGTGTCCCATAATATAAGAAGAGGGTTGTGGGAGGGGAGGGGGGTTGGAGAGAGCTCAGACCCGCTATTAGTTCTGCGTAAGTGGGCAGTCTGCTTCACTGAGTCTGCCTCCATAAACTCTTTCATCATCATCGCCTGGCAGTATTGTCACCAGGAGCTATGTACCCACGCTGCGGCCGAGAAGAACACTGAACACTGAACACGTCGTATTGCTTGAAAGCTGTATACAAAGCTCATCAAGCACGCATCGCGAAAGATCGAATCAAAGACGACGCGAAATGTTTTGACATGGAAACTATATCAAACAGGGTTTTTTTTCTTTTTCATGATGGAATTGACAATATTTGTTAGTGACTGTCATTTCATGTGCACACACCAAACAGCACACTGGTCCATGGTACAGAAAGCGTTTGTGTTTCGACACATGCTGTCATGTCACACAGTTATATGTTGGTCTAGTTCGCACATAAACCATGTATTTTGTGTTGTTGTCATCATTTGCATTCATATACGACGTTTAGAACTGGACGAAAAGGGGGTGAATCCGATGATTTGTTAAGAGAATGAGTCAAGAATTGAGTTTGTGTATGTGTGTGTGTGTATGTGTGTGTGTCTGCACGCGCGTGCATATGAGCGCGCGCGCGCGCGCGCGCGCGTGTGTGTGTGTGTGAATGTATGTGTGTGTTCGTGCGTGAATGTATGTGTGTGTTCGTGTGCGTGTGTGTGTATGTGTGCGTGCGTGTGTGTGTGTGTGTGTGTGTGTGTGTGTGTGTGTGTGTGTGTGTGTGTGTGTGTGTGCTGTGTGTGTGTGTGTGTGTGTGTGTGTGTGTGTCTGCGCGCGCGTGTGTGTGTGAATGTGTGTGTATGTGTGTGCGTGTATATGTGTGTGTGCATGTGTGTAGGGAGGAAGGGAGGTGCCCGACAATTTGATGCACGTCAAAGAGAAAAAAAATAAAGGCTCAATATAAGAAATTTTAAGAACACTGTAATTATCATGCCAGCAGCAAGCTTTTACACAGTGATTTTTTTTTAAACAGAAAAAGGTCAACCTGAGAATGCTAGTCTGCTAAACCGTTACAGTCAAATACTTTTAAAAATGTACTTAACCGCTGAGAC
>CM060326.1:14409351-14412550 GCA_030674155.1 Stramonita haemastoma | reverse complement strand
TAACCACACGCGCAGGAAGAAAGCCATGAAAGCTTCAAAAACAGAAAATCACCCGAACCCTCAGTGGTGGTAATAAAAAACACAAAAAAAAAGTAAAGATGTTTTTTTTAAAAAAAACTAAAAGGGGAAAATGGTAAGACTTGGAAAAAAATATCCATTAAAAAAAAAAATTTCACTCAGAAAAAAACTGCCAAAAGATAACACCAAAAGTTTGCTTTCCCCATAGTTTTTTTACCCGCGGTTTTTAAGCTTTACCTCAGGGAATGTAGGTGGAATTGCAGTGGGGGAAGAAAAAGCCATATGTTTTTAGTGTTGGTGGCAAGAATGGGGGCCTGTTCTGCATCCGGGGGATTCCAAAGGCATAAAAACTCCATGGAAAAAGCCCATTAGAGGAAACAGTTTGCATATTATAGCTCGAATGCAGACAGAATGGGTATTAGAAAAAAAAATACAGCGTATTAGAAGGATACTATTGGGAGTACAGCAACGTCTTTGTGGGTTTTGCTCTACAAAACCAGTCCACGAAAATGAATGATGGTAAAAAAAAATATAAGGGGGGCAGTTAAACAGTTTTCAGTGGAGCTGAGAGAGAGAGAGAGAGAGAGAGAGAGAGAGAGAGAGAGAGAGACGAGAGAGAGAGAGAGGAGAGAGAGAGAGTGAGGAGAGAGGAGAGAGAGAGAGAGAGAGAGAGAGAGAGAGAGAAGACAGACAGACAGACAGACAGACAGACAGACAGACAGAGACAGACAGACAGACAGACAGACAGACAGACAGACAGACAGACAGACAGACAGAAACAGAGATAGAGAGAGAGAGCAGGAACTGTCCCCTAGAATGGAAGCAGGGAAAATGATCTGAAACCACACAGACATTCAGTTAGTGTTATGTAACAATCACCATGTTTTAACCACAAGGTCTCTAGTCCACTTCTTTCTTTGAGAATTGTTTGAAATCAAACACTTGATATTTGTTTCCCTCTTGACAATGATATTCTTTGTTTTTACTTTCTATGCGCAGGGGTTTTTTTGTGTGTTTTTTGCAAATTTCCTACAACAATTATTTTAAGAATTTCGTTTTTCTTTTGGGGGGTAAGGAGTAGCTGTTGTCAGAGCACACGTTTTCCCCAAAGCATTGAGCGTGGTTACCAAACAGATGGGTGACCGTTTGTGCACCTTGGCTTCAGTACACTTAACTGTAAGTGGGTACCTGCCCTCTTTACGGTCATGAAAGGTAAAGCAGCGACAGAGAGGAGAAGGGTGATACCTTTAACATGCTAGCCCCTGGAGAAGCTGAGGTCTCTGACATCTCACTCCCCAATGACGCATATTGTTATAGGATACCTTTACCATTTTTCTCCTCTACTTCCAATTTTTTTTCTCCTCCATATTTGTACTATTCCACGCTGGAAGAAGATCAAAATCTTTATAATTATAACTATGTCCCTTTCTCAGAGAAGAACGTGTTTTCAATACAACCAGAAACCAAAGGAAAAGGACAATCACAGCAGAAAAACAGAATGAATGTTCCACCTCAAGAGAATGAAAAGTCCTCATTGTGTCTTGTATCCCTTACCATACTATCTTCTACACATTTTCACACAAAAGCTGAGCTCCAGAGTGTTACAGCTACCAACCCATTATTCAACCTAGGAACCCTTCTTAACCTGTCACTTCCCCATCATCACTGAAACAGAATTAAGCATCGTAGTTCAGGGTCTCTTAATTGTATGGCCGGCAGCTTATCAACTAGGCTATCATTGGAGAGGTTTTCTGACCACTGGGTTGGGTCAAGAGTAATTGACATTTCGCCAGCCGCATGTCGGCCGGACTTAACCCAGTTAGTGGCAACTACCACCTTGGTAGTGGTAGAACTATTCAGATCCAGCATTAGGCCCTAACAACCACTGTCCTTTCCTCGCCAGGTGGTTAGAATGATGCAAATAACTCATGAATGCTTGCTTCTTTCTGCTTCTGTCTTCTCCCCCTCCTTCACCCCCCCCCCCCTCTCTCTCTGTCTCTCTCTGTCTCTCTCTGTCTCTCTCTGTCTCTCTGTCTCTCTGTCTCTGTCTCTGTCTCTGTCTCTGTCTCTCTCTCTCTCTCTCTCTCTCTCTCTCTCTCTCTCTCTCTCTCTCTCTCTCTCTCTCTCTCTTTCTCTCTCTCTCTCTCTCTCTCGGATGGATAGCTTAGTGGTCAGAACATTGCGATGGCAATTTGACGACCCGGGTTCGAGTCCGGTTGAGATTTTTCTTCTGGAGTTAACATCAGTGCTGACTCCACTCTCCCCAAAAGTCCTTCGGATGAGACTTTAAACCGAGGCCCCGTGTGCGAACGCACGCAGAACATCTTGCGCACACGTTAATTCCTCTTCCGCTTTTCGTAAGAGTAGGCCATCCTGTGCCAGTGGGAACAGATGACATTTACAAAACTATATACACACGGGGAGTGGATGTAAAAAAGCACAAGAGTGCTTACTCCATTATCCTCAATATACAAGAAACAAACCTCTCTCTCTGTAAGAAACGTGACCAGAATGAACAAAAAGAGTCGATTAGGGATATGCAAATGTGCATTATATTCCGTTACCACTTTTGTAACATTCGCAGATTGAAAGGTGCCATTAAAAGTAAAACGTTGTTCCTTCCCGAAGTCGGAATGCGGCTACCATCATGGTGAGCCAAAAACCCGACCGCATACGCAAAATATCATACTTGATGAACCTCAGAACTCTAGCTGAGGAACGAAACATAATTTGAATAATATCATAGTTTGAACACGACGATAGAGATGAAAGGAGAAAACACAGGCAAAAACGTTAAAAATCAAACTGCCTTTTTGTGTAGGTATCTGCGTTTTTAATGACCATTATCCCCCCTTTTCATCTTCATCAGGTAAATTCCACACTGATTCCCATATCACTCCCTACATCTTCATCAAATAAATTCCACACTGATTCTCCTGCCATCCCCTTTATCTTCATCAGGTAAATTTCACGTTGATTCTCCTACCATCCCCTACATCTTTATCATGTGTATTCTACACTGATTCCTATATCATCCCTTATATCTTTATCAGGCAAATTCCACACTGATTCCAAACTATTTTCTTTTATCTTCATCAGGTAAATTCCACACTGTTTCCCATATCATCACCTACGCTATGTTTTTTTATCAGGTACATCCCACAGTTTCCCACATCACCCT
>CM060326.1:14399351-14401851 GCA_030674155.1 Stramonita haemastoma | reverse complement strand
TCCCATTAGCCGTGTAGAGCGGCCATGGCTTGCTGATACCACATACCTGATTTTTTTTCTTTTCTCTCTTTTCTTGTCTTTTTTTGTTTTTTTTGTTTTCAACCTTACAAATGCATTAGCCCTACAGCTTCTTTGGCTGTTAAAACCATACATTTTTTTTTCGTTTTGCCTCTTTTCTTAGGGTTCCATCAAGTAACAGTTCCCATCATGCCTTGATTTCGAATGTAAACTTGCCAATGGGTCAGATTGCCCCTTACCTTCATGGTGAACAGATAACGTTGCATACGCAAAATGTTACTGTCACTGAGGAACCTCGGAGCTCTAGCCGAGGAACGAAAAATTAATTGCTATATATGGCATTGTAGTGTTACTGTGTGTTGTGTCTGACAGGTTATTTGTTTTTTTTTAATTCAGGAATGAAGCCATCAGCTTGGAAGCACTGTGGTGACATGCTATTCTGTTTGCATGCAGGGAAATTATTTTTTCTACTGTAGAATTGTTCTCAACAGTTTGGAAGTGTGTGTGTGTGTGTGTGTGTGTGTGTGTGTGTGTGTGTGTGTGTGTGTGGTGTGTGTGTGTGTGTGTGTGTGTGTGTGTGCGTGTATGTGTGCGTGTGAGTGCGTTGTAGGTGTAGGTGTGTTCGCACACATATAGCCATTAGCCAACTTACATGGCGATTCACCGGCATATACACCAACACCATGAACATAATCATCCCTTCATTCACTAATCCCTGATATAAAAGAAGAAACAAATGCATTACTAAATATATAATAGATGGATAAATGAATGAACGAGTAAACGAATCAATACATAAATGACTAAGTAAATGAAGAAATAATAAATAAATGAATAACCAAATAAATGAATGAACGAATACTGAAATAAGCTCTAGCTTTTTATGATATATCCCAACTCTCGTGCTTCCTTCCCTCCATCCGCTCTTTCTACAAGCAAAATAGAGAGGGACAGTTGTGATGCAATTAGCTGAAGACCTAGGCCTAATCAGCTTACTGCCTCTCTTGCCCTGACTGACTGGGGCTGACAGATACAGTCAGGAAGAATCAATCAATGCCACGCTCAACACACGAGGATCAGAACTGACTTTTGGCGTGGCACTCTCAACTGGAAGGCAGTCGCTTATTATTTTCCTGCATGCAATCATCTTAAATTGCCAATCCTCAATAATTATGTTTGTATGCACGTGTAGCCATGGTCATTCACACATACACACACGCGCGCGTGCGCACACAATCACACGTTCACACACACGCCCGCTCGCGCGTGCACACACACACACATACACATACACACATACACACGCATTGTGTGTATTGTGGGAAGCGACACAGAACATCTTGCGCATAAGTTAAATCCTGTTCCGCTTTCTGTTAGAGTAGGCCATTGTGTGCCACTGGGAACAGATGACGAGATTTAACAATACTGTGTACACACGAGTACTTATTCTAAATCCTAGATATAAAAGAATGAATACATAAATACATAAATAGATAAATAAATTGATAAATAAACAAATAAGTAAATAAATAGGTAAATAAATGCAGGAATAAATAAACACACACTACAACTTATATGCGTGTGCTGTATGTGTGCATGCACGTGTCTGTTTAAAGAACAAACAAACAAAGGAATGAATACACACGCATGAAGACATCTTACCCAGCCATGTACACTACAGACAGATAGACAGTCAGCCAGCCAGCCAGCCAGCCAGCCAGCCAGACAGACGGACAGACATAGAGAGAGACAGACAGACAGACAGAGAGAGAGAGAGAGAGAGAGAGAGAGAGAGAGAGAGAGAGAGAGAGAGAGAGAGAGAGAGAGAGAGAGAGAGAGAGAGAGAGAGAGAGAGAGAGAGAGAAGAGAGAGAAGATTGATTGATTGATGATTGATTTGATTGATTGATTGATTGATTGAATCTTATTTTCAGAAGGTGAAGGAGTAAGCATGACAATTGCTTTTTTACATCCAGCCTTCTATAATGATACAAACTAGTAAATGCAAACTAATAACAAGAAACTGGAAAAAAAACACACACAAAACAAAGCATAATTCTGTTTGAAATGCATGTGGCAAGAGAGAGAGAGAGAGAGAGAGAGAGAGAGAGAGAGAGAGAGAGAGAGAGAGAGAGAGAGAGAGAGAGAGAGAGAGAGAGAGAGAGAGAGAGAGGAGAGAGAGAGAGAGAGAGAGAGAGAGA
Source organism: Stramonita haemastoma (assembly GCA_030674155.1). Taxonomy (NCBI): domain Eukaryota; kingdom Metazoa; phylum Mollusca; class Gastropoda; order Neogastropoda; family Muricidae; genus Stramonita; species Stramonita haemastoma. Next base: position 14,399,633 of record CM060326.1, on the reverse strand, counting down.
GAGAGCCTAAAACGTGACGAGAAAAAGAACAGACACAACACACCTCTGCAGGAATCTCTACAAACGATCAATTTGGAGCCAGTGTGGAAGTCCCACACCGCACATCCCATTAACTAGTTATAGAGCTTCCATGCCCGCTAATACCACACATCCGATTTTTCCTTTCTCTCTATTACTTTAGGGTTTAGCGATGCCAAAGTCTCCTTTGTGCTTCGATTTTCCATGACAAATAGGTCAAAGAAACACAGTCTGCAAGCAAGTATGCACGTACTGATGGTCGCT
>CM060326.1:14386851-14391851 GCA_030674155.1 Stramonita haemastoma | reverse complement strand
TGCTGTGTGCGTGCGTGCGTGTGTGTGTATGTCCCTCTGCACACATACTTTCTAAAAGACATACACATATTATTAACACATACTTACTACCTTCTTCATATTTTCTCAAAATATCCTAAGCTATGACATGGCAAACCTTCAGATAGCAAAGTAATCACCCACAAAAGTGTCTCTCCCCCCTCCCTCCCTAACCACAACATTAATAATTTGATACAACAAACAACACACGTCACAGTTTAGGACTCAGCTGTCAAGCAGTATAGCTATCTTTCAGTGTCCTGTGATAATATGTTTCGATCAATGAAGGATGAAAATATGACCCCACACTACGAAATGAGTCATATTGCACCTCACCTACGTGTCTGCTTGTAGCCATTATAGCCAGGTGGTGTTCAGGTTGTTGTTTGTGATGATTTTGATTGGTTAAAAAAGCTGTAAGTTTTCTTCTATGTTGTACTTATGTGTCAACACGTAATACTGATCTTTTTGACATAAAAAATGCATTTGAAAACACCCTTCCATTTCATTCTAACGACATAATATTACGATTTCAAAATTTTGTCAGTTTCTCATATTGACACTTTCTGGAGTCTATCATTTCGTTTTGAAATAACTTCTCATAGAAGTGTCCGATTTTCAAACTCCTTTTTTGTATGGACTAGTTGATTACTTGCAGATTAACCTAATAAAAAGTGTTGAATTTACCTCTGGTGCCTTGCGATTCATTATGAGCTGAAGGGTCACAAATGTGACGCTCCACCACGAAATGAGTCGCTTAGCACATAACCCACTTTTCCGCTAGGAGCCAATTTAGGCAGGTGGGGTTAAGATTGTCGATTTTGAGAGTTTGATGGATTATAAAACTATAGCACTTATTCTCCCTTCTAATGAAATATCAAGGCATAATTTTGTTTCCTTTTGCCTTTAAACGTATTTTTAAAATACCAGAGCCCTCATTTTCTCGCCACCTATTAAGATGCTTAACTTGTCAACATCTTATTTCCTGCATTCTATCATTTCAACTTGTAATAACTTTTCATAGAATTATCCGACTTTCAATCATTTTTTTGGGTTTTGTATAGCCCTGTTATTGCAAATTAATAGCATGCCAATAACTAAAAATTGACCTCTGGTGCAATGCGACTCATTATGTCCTGAAGGGTCACACAATTAATGTTCTCTTCCTTTACGGGGAACATCAGGGGTTCTACCAGGGTCATATGCAAATGAAAAGTGTGACCTGTTACCTGCATTTTTTTTTGGTTACCATGTTGGCAGTGTTGCCATGCATGTGCCAACCAAATCACATAACCCACACAGGAGAGACACAGGAGAGGTGTGGGGGGGAGGGGGGGATAGGGGAGCGATCGCTGTGTGGTACTCGTCTGACAGTGATTCATGGTATTTGATCAGACCTCGGGACACGTGGTTAGGACCAGGAAGCTGTCTCCTATTATGTGATCCGATCGATGGGTTATATAGATGGACAGACATATATACACTATGGATAGAGAGAGAGGAACAGAGAGACACATAGGCACGTACACAACATACGTACATACATTATATGGGGAGAGCTAGAGAGAGAGAGAGAGAGAGAGAGAGAGAGAGGGAGAGGGAGAGGGAGAGAGAGAGAGAGAGAGAGAGAGAGAGAGAGAGAGAGAGAGAGAGAGAGACAGACAGACAGACAGACAGACAGACAGACAGACAGACAGACAGACAGAAGAGAGGAGAGAGAGAGAGAGAGAGAGAGAGAGAGAGAGAGAGAGAGAGAGAGAGAGAGAAGAGAGAGAGAGAGAGAGAGAGAGAGAGGAGAGAGAGAGATTGATTGATTGATTGATTGATTGATTGAATTTTATTTTCAGAAGGTGAAGGAGTAAGCATGACAATTGCTTTTTTACATCCAGCCTTCTATAATGATACATACTAGTAAAAGCAAACTAATAACAAGAAAATGGAGAAAAAACACACAAAAAACATAGCATAATTCTGTTTGTAACAACCAGTTATGTAACTTAATACTTCATAGCTGTAGAGAGAGAGAGAGGAGAGAGAGAGAGGAGAGAGAGAGAGAGGAGAGAGAGAGATGAGAGAAGAGAGAGAGAGAGAGATGAGAAGAGAGAAGAGAGAGAGAGAGAGAGAGAGAGAGAGAGAGAGAGAGAGAGAGAGAGAGAGAGAGAGAGAGAGAGGAGAGAGAGAGAGAGGGAGAGAGAGAGAGAGGAGAGGGAGAGAGAGTTATATATTGTTCAATGATAGATGTTTCTATACATTTTCTTGAAAGAATAATGGCTTTTTAAATTTTTGAGAGGTTCTGGTAATGAATTCCATAGGGTACCTCCTGAATAATGTAGGCTTGATTTGAACAAATCTATTCGAGGCTTTGACAATGCAAGTTTGTGAGTATGTCGTTTACTATTAATTGGGAATAAATCAATAATGGTAGCAGGTACTATATGTGATATAATTCTATGCATTAGAATACCTTTGTTATATTTTAATTTGTTTTTCAGTGGTAGAATATCAAGTAATTTGTAATCTTCTGGAGTTAATGACGATGAATTAAGGAGGAGGATTTTTAGTGCTCGTCTGTAACTTTGAGTGAGTGGTTTTAATGTGTTTTCACTAGCACAGTCCCAAAGAGTGGATGCGTAATCTATAGCTGATTTTATGTGAGCGTGGAAAAATTGTTTCCGAGCATGAAAAGGAAGGAAATTTTTAATTTTAGATAACTGAAAAACCTTTGTTGACACTCGTTTGGATAGTTTACTAATGTGATCAGACCATGATAAATTATTATCTACAATAAGACCTAAGACTTTATGTGACTTGACTACTTCAATTTTGTCATCGTTTATATAAATAGATGGAATATTGTCATTTAAATTTTGGCGTTTCTGCCTAGTTGTTACAAGCATTTGTTTTGTCTTTTGTGAATTTAAGGACATGTGATTCGATTCAGTCCATCTGATTAGGTCGTTAGTACTCTATTGTAGGTTCTTGTATAATAATGGAATATCTTGATGGCTACAAGAGATGGTAGTGTCATCAGCAAAGAGTTCACAAGTAGATCTAACATAAAGAGGCAAATCATTGATATAAAGTGAAAAAAGAATAGGACCTAGAATCGATCCCTGTGGTACACCAAATTTCTGTGGGAGAATGGTGGAATATTTATTGTTTATACATACAGTTTGATGACGACAATTGAGAAAAGATGCTATGAGTGCAAGAGTATTGGCAGAGAATCTATAAACGTTGAGTTTACGGAGAAGCAGAGTATGAGAAAGTGTATCAAAAGCCTTTGCAAAATCTACAAAGACTATTCCATTAAATTTGTTATCATTTATATTTGAAAGCCATTCATCGACGATTTTTATCAAGGAAGTGTGGCATGAATGCTTCTCACGAAATCCGGATTGACTAGGATGTAGAAGATCAAATTTTTTTATATGAGCAACAATATGACGTTTTATATGTTGCTCTAGAGGTTTAGAAAGGACTGATAGAATAGAAATAGGTCTGTAGTTGGAAGGCTCAGTCCTTTCACCTGATTTATATATAGGGAGTATTTTACTTATTTTAAATGCTTTTGGAAAATAATTTTTGTCAATGCAATTAGAGAGAGAGAGAGAGAGAGACAGACAGACAGACAGACAGACAGACAGACAGACAGACAGACAGTCAAACAGACACAGAGACAGAGACAGAGACATAGACATTCATAAAGACAGACAGACAACAAAGAGGAGATGGCAGGATCGTGTAAAGAAGGTCGTTCACATAATCCCGTCCACTTCAACTTGCAAGTTTAGCACAAATATAGAAACGGAAAATGAGTGCGATTCGACAAATTAAATTAGCAGCTAGTAGTGATCTGCAATGCATTGGAAATGATAATAATAAATAATAATAATAATAATAATAATAATAATAATAATAATAATAATAATAATAATAATAATAATAATAATAATGATGATGATGATGATGATGATGATGATGATGATGATGATGATGATGATGATAATAATGATAATAATAATAATAATAATAATAATAATAATAATAATAATAATAATAATAATAATAGTAATAGTAATAGTAATAATAATAATAATATAATAATAATAATAATAATAATATAATAATAATAATAATAATAATAACTCATGCGCCTTTCCTCAAAGATGTGTGGAGCCATCAAGCGCAAGGGAGCAGGGAGACAGAGGTCCCTCTCCTGGCAGGCCTGAAGTAGGTTTGAGGGTGATAATGGGTAACGCTCTATCATCCTATGCATCTCTGCAGGCTCTCTGATTCCTTGTCGCCAAAGGGGTCAGGCAAGAGAGGTGGAGAGAGAGCTTACACCCGCCATTAGTTCTGCGTAAGTGGACAGTGCGCTTCAGCGAGTCTGCGCTGTTGCCATCATAGATACATAGATACTTCCTCCCATCCTGTGTCTGATAGTGGTTTTTTCATCCTTGTGTATACTGGTTTGTTTCTGATCCTACACACTGCTATCACGATCTGATGGTGTTTTGACAGGTATTTATTGATGTTTTCTGGCTAAAAATGGGAATAGAGATTTATGGGCAGTCGCTGTCTCATAACCGTTTATTTAATTTAGTTTTGAATTCAATAATGTGAATCACTTGCTCGTGTCTCACATGATAGGGGGCACGTGTGCAAGAGGAATTGCTTTCACATTATTGTCACTTGATTTATCATTAAAATTCTTCTTCCTTTTTCGTTGAACACTTTGACAGCTTTTCTGCACATAAAATATCATAGTAGACAACAGTAGTTGCTGTCTGAGTGTTCGTCGAAGAAGAAGAAGAAGGAAGAGAAGAATGCAAAGAAGAAGAAGAGAATGCAAAGGAGAAGAAGAATTCAAAGAAGAAGGAGAATGCAAGGAAGAAGAAGAATGCAAAGAGAAGAAGAAGAAGAAGAAGAAGAAGAAAGAAGAAGAAGAAGAAGAAGAGAAGAAGAATGAAAGAAGAAGA
>CM060326.1:14374351-14381851 GCA_030674155.1 Stramonita haemastoma | reverse complement strand
CGCCTTTACGACACATTTCACGCTGCACACAACTCAGTTTAAAAACTGTCCGGGCATGACACAGGTACTCAATTGATCCAATCAGGAAGGCTCAAGAGATTTAATGTACCGTACACTGCGGCTGATTGGTTTGCCTTTGAACAGATTCCAGACACTGTCATTCTCTTTTCTAGTACAGTTTTTTTTTCAATGTGATGTGCATGTGTGTTGTTGCAGTGAACAGATAATTCATTATGATAGTCGTTAAGAATCACGCCAAGGGATGATTTCAGGAGCAACACTATAAAGGAAGGGAAAAACCAGAAAACCCTGAAAAATAGAAAACATCATACTTGCTTAAGTCAATGTCAAAAGTAGCAACAACAAACTCTTTTCTTTTCCAAAGAATCCAGAAATCCCCACCACATCTACCCCATGTAAACTTTCCTCTGACAGCTGCTATGAATCACGGAATGTCAAGTGTATTGACAAAGTTACCCAAAGATAAACAGACAGGGAGTGCAAATGCCCTGGCTGAAGGTTGAAACAGATTTAATGTACCATACACTATAGTTGATTGTTTTGCCAATGAACAGATTCCAGACACAGTCATTTAATTTCTGCTTCAATGTCTTTCTATTACAAGCCTCTGTACTGTGTGGAAATTAGACAACTACTCATTATAGTTGATATCAATGATATAGAAAATACAAAGGAAAAAAACAAAAAAAGCAAGCAATAAAAAAGAAAATGTCAAAATTTCCATCTTACTGTTTATCCGAAATTACAAAATATCTTTAGTTAAAGTATAGTATAGTATGCACAAAAACTTGAATGCTATGCGAAAAGTCAATAATAAATATCTTCTCAAAAGATTCAGAATTTAAACACACTTTCTTTCCCATTTTAACTTCTACAACACACACACACACACACACACACACAACACACACACACACAAAACACACACACACACACACACACACACACACTTCAAAGGCACACGAACTTATACTTACACTTATACACACACACATACATGCCTGTACATACGCAAGCATGCACACACACACACACACACGTGCATGACAACATACAACACACACACACAATACACATACACACACACGCACACACACACACACACACACACACACACACCACACCACACACCCACCCACACCACACCATCATATACACCACACACACACACACACACACACACACACACTCATCTCTCTACTCTTCTTTTCTCTTCTCTTCTTCTCTCTCTCTCTCTCTCTAACACTGAAAGCCAGACAGAGACAACAGAGCTAATGACAGAGGGAGAAGAAACCTAAAGCTTTAGGCCTCACAGAGAAAAGACACACCACCATTGAGAATAATGGGCCCAGAAATTGATGTGCCCTCATCAAAGAAGACCCAGCATTATTCACAAAAAAAGAATAGAAAAATAAATAATAAAAGAACAACTGTTTGCTCTCAACCAACCTTTTCTCAGCCTACAGGCTTGGGCTACAATGAACCAGCAGGAGGTTACCAGGTTCACTTTGATCTGACCACATTTTTTTGTTTCCACTGATCCTTCAAAACAATTTCCCTGTAGGGATGCCAGGGGTTTTTCAGTATAAACTGCATCATCCCCACCTTCTGGTAATTCTGGACTAGGAATTCCCTCTTTTCTATTCCTCTCTTTGTTTCCGCATCATTCCTGTTCTCCCTCCTCCCCCCTCAACCTTCTTGTCTATTTTCTGTTTGTAATACTATTTTTTTTCTTAATATCATTCCAAGAAGCTTATCGCTATTTCTCATTAACAGCTCTGAAATTCACCAAAGGAATATAAACCATAACAAATAAGGAATATGTATGTTTAGATACTCAATGGATCCATTAAGAATGGGTTTTCTCTTTTTTTGGTAACACTGAAAAGTACCCTCACCCCTAAGCATCAATTCCATTCACTTTTCCCTTTGTCATTCCCCCCCCCCTGCTGTATGGATTTTACACAAAATAACTTTTAATATTTTAGAAACACTTGTGACACACTGATTGTCTCTTTTGAAACTCTCCTTATGATCAACCAAGTGTGACACAGATACTCAGCTGATCCAATCAGAAGGCTGAAGAGATTTAATGTACCATACACAGCGGCTGATTGGTTTGCCTTTGAAAAGAGTTCCGACACTGTAATTGTAATATCTGCTTCAGTTTCTTCTGTAGGTGGAGTGCCTCTCTGTGTTGGTATGGTGATTAGACAATTATTACTCAGTATAGTTGTTATAAGTGATGAAGGGAGACTGATACCCAGGGAATCCTGAATAGAAAGAGAAGAAATGTTTGAGATAGGATATGTTTACTACAGCCAACGTACATGTTCAGTGGAACCAAAACATGTCTTAAGTTTAATCCTAATATGTTCAAAACAGAATGCTTAATGAAAAGAGGTAGATAACTTTTTTGTTGTTTTAAGGATTCCATAAATCCCCACAACGATCCTTATTTTTGGCTTCCATTAAACAGATTGTATCATTCAGACAACAGTTATGTATAAAAGACAAAGAAAAAGAAAAGAATACAAAACTGGCTAAAAGTCAGCTAAACTGTCAACAAGTCAATAGAGTCCATGTAGGTAAAAGGCATCGGTGTCCCTATGTGGTCGTAAGGTAACCAGGCATTAGAGACCATAGCTTCTCTAGGGACCAGCATATTCAGGGTAGAGCCCATCTCCTCTCCCTCACTAGCTTTACCTTCCCTGATCCTAAAAGGGGGAAGGTACCTATTTACAGCTGGGTGAAACTGGGTACTGTACTGAGCCAAGGCACGCAAATGGTCACCCATCTACTTGGTAATCACGCTCGATGCTCCTTAACCTTAGTTTGGGGAAAGCGAGTGTCTGACCACTAAGCTGTCCCGTCCCCAAAGTCCATGTACTCAACTTGTATTCAAAAACTGTGAATACTGACACTAAATTAAAAAAGAAAATATTGTCTCTCTTGATCTGCATCACAGGCATAAATGCACATTTTAACAACAATGCCCCCTCCCTTCTCCTCTCTCTCTCTCTCTCTCTCTCTCTCTCTCTCTCTCTCTCTCTCTCTCTCTCTCTCTCTCTCTCTCTCTCTCTCTCTCTCTCTCTCTCTCTCTCCCCCCTTCACTTTCTGAAACTATTTTGCAAATGCAAATGTTGGTGCAAATGCAGGAACAGAACAATTTAAAAGTTTGCTCACTCAAATAGTGTATGAAGTGTCAAGTCATGCATACCCTAATCCACACAAATATGCATGCACACATACACATACACATACACACTCATACACACACGCACACACCACGAGCACACAAATACTACACACACACACACACCACACACCACACACACACACACACACATGCACCACACACACAACACACACACATACACACACTCAAACACTCACACACATTCAAAAAAGAGATACACAGACACACTAGAGAAAGACAGACAGACACATAAACAAACAGAAGAAAAATCGAAGCTAAAAGCCCCCAAACAAGAAAAAAAAAAAACCCAAAAGAACCCACACATAACCAACCTGCAGTAATGGGTCACCAAATCGATCCTCCCCCTACCCATCAAACCAGACCCAGCATTAGTGACAAACTGTTTGCCCCCAAATCACCTTTCACCACCCTACAGGCCTAGTCTGCCTGCAATGACACAACAGGAGGTCGCGGAGTACACTTCCATTTGGCCACCAACTTTTTGTCCTACCAGTCAGTTAGGAACAAAATTGATATAAACCTGCTGTGGCTTTTCTGCTTATTTTTTTCATGTATTGGTATGGTGGTATTTAACACTGTCTGCTACTACGTATTTGGGCACAGAATGAGGTATTCTCGTTTTCAAATATAAATTTTAAAATATTCGTTATTGAAGGACAGGGTTTGGAAATGGTATGGGAATAATTATCGAAAATGGTGAACTTAGTGGTGGGGAAAAAACCTACTTTCCTCATAAATGATTCTAGAAATATTCCCCACCGTTAGTATCCCTGCTTGGGTTTATTATACAAACACATCTGCAGTTAGATACACAGCAAGTCAACTGCAAACATAAAAGGCTAGTTGCTAAGACAAAAAGATCAAAAATGAAAAATAAACAGAAAAAATAAAACCGCTTTCACTCACTGAAATTTTTTTGTGGTTTTACTTTTTTTTAGTATGAGGTAAACTGATGAAAAACGGTATAAATATTGTCTTTGTACTGTCTGTCTGAATGAATGAGAAATGGTATAGTTTCATAACAATATACCTCTCTCTCTCTCTCTCTCTCTCTTCTCTCTCTCTCTCTCTCTCTCTCTGCTCTCCTGTCTCTCTTCTCTCTCTCTCTCTCTCTCTCTCTGTCTCTCTCTGTCTCTCTGTCTCTCTGTCTCTCTGTCTCGTCTTCTTCTCTCTCTCTCTCTCTCTCTCTCTCTCTCTCTCTCTTCTCTCTCTCTCTCTATCTATCTATCTATCTATCCTTACGCACTTGTGATCCATACAACAATCAAAGGCAGTGTTACCTGGACTAGGTACCCGAGGCAAAAGTCCGTCCCTTTCTAGATCACAGACTGCATCCTGAGTATGGCAATCTCACCTATATCATCACCAATAACTGGGTCACATTTCTCTACAAAAAATGGATCACAGTATCTCTGTTTATAGTTTCATTCTAAATACTTGTAGGAGTATGGAGTCAGAACAAAATTAATATCAAATATAGGAAACTCTAAAAAAAAAAGGCTATTTGTGACTCGAACCCGTGCCTTCAGACTGTTTCCAATTTCGAGTGAAATGCACTAACCACTGGTTGTGGGGAATCGGGTTTATGTTTTTTTCTCATGTGATGTTTGCACCTGCAATGAGGTCAGCGTCATGGGTTGACCCTTCTGGTTGACCAGGGCTTGATACAATGAACGACAGTACAGTTGGTTTCAAAACCTGTTTTAATCTGTGCATAGTTGCATAGATTTAATCCGAGGTTTTAAATTCTACCAGGTGACAGTCTCACTATGTGGTGGGCGGAACTAAAACAACGTATTAGCATTAGAACTACCAGCTTTTCTGCACCCTAAAAACCCCAAAGTTTGTGTCTCTAACATCCGATGTTTACACATTGCCAGAAATATACACAATCAACTGGAGTTACATTGCTTCTACTTTAACCAGCCAAACAGGAACACATCTCATCAGTGCTTTGATTTAGTTGAATCAAGCTGTTAGGAGCACATATTTTAAGTTCTAGACTTTGTTTATTTGGTGAATTCTTTTATTTTGCAGCACCAACGCGATGTTTCCAAATAGCTTGCTGAAGAACGAAGACCCCATAATGCAGCCGCCTATTGTGCCATCAGTTGATTTAGCAATGTTTCAAGCCCATTCAAATATAGTTTTGCCCCATAATTTGCTCAACTTTTTAATGTATGAGTAGATATGTGCCTTATTTTGATTACAAGATGTTGATAAATTCATCACAAAATTACTCTTGTGGGAAAAATATAGTCTTACATAATGTTTAGTTGTATACATTTATAAAGGCACTTTAGTTTTGTAATGAGTTTTTTTTAGAGCAAATAAAACTCCTCTTTTGTAAACGCTTCTTTATACTAGTTAACTACGTGACTAAACAAAGTACTCCTGATTCCAGATAAAAGCCATGATTATTTGAACCTGTCTGTAGAATGACTTTAATTCATAAAAAAACATGACTGCATCATCTCCTAAGGTCAACACACAGTGCTGAAATAACCACGATCCTATAGAACTAGACAACTTATAATTATATCCTTGCTTTACTCCACGCGGACAATGGATTTAACAATTGTGTCCTTAAAACTTTATTATTGTGTTATTGTACTCAAAAGTTTTGTTATACGAAATAATGAGTAGCTGGCAAAAGCTTTCCTCTGGTTAATCTTTCTGTAAATAAACCATGATTACTGTATTTCGACAAAATCAGAAGCCCTATTAAAATCATTGAATGATTCATTATTCGTAAACAAATGCGTTTCTGTTTTTCATTCGTTAATGTCAGTATAATCATGGTCAGTAATACAACTGCCCTTTAAAAAAAAAGACTTTGATATTCTCTCTGCAAGACTTGCGTTTGTTTCTCTATTATTGGGGTCTGTTTTTTTTTTTACTTCTGTACTATAAAGTTTAATGTTGTATTAGTGTCAGTCAAAGGCTTCTCTACGTGGTCATTCGGGCTACTGGTATCGCCTTTCTGAAACAAGAAAAGTACATGAGAGAGAGAGAGAAAGAGAGAGAGAGAGAGAGAGAGAGAGAGGAGAGAGAGAGAGAGAGAGAGAGAGAGAGAGAGAGAGAGAGAGAGAGAGAGAGAGAGACAGACAGACAGACAGACAGACAGACAGACAGACAGACAGACAGACAGACAGACAGACAGACAGACAGACAGACAGGCAGAGGCTGACTGACAGACAGAGAGAAGACAGACAGACAGAAACAGAAAGACAGACAGAGACAGCGAGACAGAAAGATAGATTGAAAAAAATATTCATGGAGTTTTGTAGAATGCACATAGCAAATAGCTTTTCTTTTACACCCAGCACTTTAAGAAAAAAATAAACAGGCGAATGCAGAGAGTTAGACGGACAGACAGACAGATACAGAGACAGAAACAGAGACACAAAGAGAGAGAGAGAGGGAGATAGAGAGAGAGAGAGGGAGAGAGAGAAGAGTACAAGACAGACAGACTGACAGTACAGACAACAGAGACAGAGAGGGAACAAAGTTTATCAGAGAGTCAAAAGACAAGAGACTGACACAGCATTCACATGTGCACGACCCTAACAAGGCTTTCTGTCCTGTGATGTAGGGGACCACTAAACAAACAGAATGACATTGATCCTTGTACTTTATCATACCCACAACAGCTCTGTCCTAACATGGTAAAAACGCGGTAACTCCAGTGTTTCTTTGATGTTTTTAAGTACCTGTGTGTTCTGTAATATTCCCATACATACCTTGCGAAATAGAAACGCAAAGAGAGAGAGACAGAAACCGAGAGACAAGAGACAGAGACAAGACAGACAGACAGAGACAGAGAGAGAGAAGAAGAGAGAGAGAGAGAGAGAGAGAGAGAGAGAGAGAGAGAGAGAGAGAGAGAGAGAGAGAGAGAGAGAGAGAGAGAGAGAGAGAGAGAGAGAGAGAGAGAGAGAAGAGAGGAGAAGAGAGGAGAGTAGAGAGGAATGAATGATTTTCCCTGACAGAGAGAAACGGGAGAGTGAATGGAGATGTAGAAAGAGACATAAAGAGAGACAGAGAGGCATAGAGACATAGACAGAGAGACAGTGACAGAGAGATAAACACAAAGAAAGAAACAGACAGACAGACAAACAGATAGACAGCGAGGGCAACAAAAGATAGCTTCAAACTGATAGGTTGCGGGTTCTCCTCTCTCTCTCTACTCTCTCTCCTTCTCTCTTCTCTCTCTCTCTCTCTCTCTCCTCTCTTCCTCTTCTCTCTCTCTCTCCCTCTCT
>CM060326.1:14336851-14369351 GCA_030674155.1 Stramonita haemastoma | reverse complement strand
ACACACACACACACACACACACACAAAATCACATACACACACTTTACTTACCACTGAATCGCCTTCCAGCTAATAATTCCACTCCACCCCACACCAGTCATTCCCAGTGTGTCTGCTGGTCCCATCCCAGTCACTGAACTCTGCTGTCTGAAGGCTGGCTTCTCTCTTCGCTTCCCTGCCTTCAGCCCGCTGATGCCTCAGCCCTGGGAGTCTGCACTAGCTGGGCCTGGGGGCTGACTGTCTGACTTCACTGTGGCGGCATCCAGACAATCTTCATCCCTAGGTACCTGTCTCTTGTTCAAGTCAAGGATCTGGAAAATGTGCCGTTACTTGGGGGGAAGGTGGGAGGGAGGGCCAAGCAGGTCATCTTTTGTGCATGTGGAATCAGAACAGGCACCACTCTGAAGTTCGAATACGGCTACCTTCATGGTTGGGTTAATGATTATGGTCGCATACCCAAAAATTCAACATTGGTGAAACTTGAAGCTCTAGCTGAAGAACGATTAAAAAAAAGAAAAGAAAAACTAAACAAAATAGGCACCAGTGAGCACTTGGCAAAACATCAGCGTGAATGCAAAATATAACCAGAACAGGCACCTCTCCAAAGCAGGAATGCGGCTACCTTCATGGTGGAACTAAAATGGTTGGATACGCAAAATCTCACCATGAGTCTCAGAATGAATGCAAGATTATAATAATAAACTATGTTAAGTGCTATGGTCTATGTTAGAATGCTTTCTTTTTCTTCGTTGAACGGTCAGACAGCAACTGTTGTTGTTTATGTCTGTCATATGAGCGAAAATTCATTGCGCTGCCTTAAAACGCCTGACGAGTTAGGCCCTTCTCATACAACTTCAGCGTGGGAGGTAATCGTTATTTCTTAAGTCTTCCTGGGGGGAAAGGCAGGAGAATGGACCAAGAAGGCAGAAAATGGACAAGAAAGCGGTAACAGAAAGAAAAGGAACAAGGCAGAAACAAAGAGAGGGATAGAAAAGAGGGAGTTTCTAGCACACAATTTCTAGAGGGTGGGGAGGCAGTTTATTCTGATAACCCCCCTCCCCCCTCCCTTTTGGAATCCCCACTGGGAAAAATGATTTTATGCTTTGAGTTGGCATTGCCTATATCCTGATAGCCTACTAGCATACATCCTGACCATTTAAGTGAACCAAACATAACCTCTTTAGTCGGAGTATGGTTGCCTATAGTTTGAGGTACGTGAAGATAGACATGCAGGTAAACTTATCACCTAGTGTGTGCGCTTACAGCCTCACAATGATTCCCAGATATTATGAGTGAGACAAGAGTCTTTATTCTATGTGGCTCCTTGCTATTAGCTGGTACACGCCCTGTACAAAAAAAATGCTCTGAAAGTTGGATTATATCAGGTGAGACCAGCAGGCAGACCTCCTGCAAACTACACGCATAGGAGAAGACCAGGCACTACCCGTTTCACTCGGTAAGGGAACACAAAAAAGAGACAAGTTGAGAAGTGCATTATTATTTGTTTTTTGTTGTTTGGGTTTTCTTTCTTTTTCCACAAAATTTGCTCCACTTCTCACTCTTTTCCCTGCTCTTTTGTAAACGAGGGGACGGGATAGCTCAGTGGTCAGAGCATTCACTTTCCCCTAGCCAAGGGTAAGCAGCATCGAGCGTGGTTACCAGTGGATGGGTGACCCGTTTGCGTGCCTTGGTTTCAGTTCAGTCCCCAAGTTCACCTGGCTGTAAATGGGTATCTGCCTCTTTGGGTCAAAGAAGGTAAAGCAGCGAGGCAGGAGAGATGGGCACCACCCTCAATACGCAGGCCCCTGGAGAAGCTGAGGTCTCTGATGCCTCGTTCTCCTATGACCACATGGGTCATGGTCATCTTTACCTTTGCCTTGTAAACATCTGACACATAAATCTCTTGATATACTGGCTGTTAAGACACTAACAATGAGAACAATGGTTATATAACCCACCACAAGCTAGGTCTGCTTGACATAAACTACCTATGAAACATTGTTCTTAGAGTCTCAGGCGTTCACCCGTTTATTTACTTGTCTTTTATAGTCATATTGTTTTCTTCGTGTGTGCACTTTTTTGTTTTTGAGTTTGTTTGGTTTTTTGCTTTTTGCTTTTTTTTCTTCCCTTCTATATTTCTTCGTCTTATTTTTCTTTGATTTTTTTTATTGGTGTGTTGGTGTGTGTGTGTGTAGTGTGTGTGTGTGTAGTGGTGTCTAGTTTGTGTGTGTGTGTGTGTGTGTGTTGTGTGTGTGCGGGGAGCGGGTAGTTCTTCAGTCTGACATCCTTCCAATAATTAGTTATATCAGACAGGAAAAAGTGAGTGGGTGATGTGTGTTGGTTGTGTGTGTGTGTGTGGTGTGTGTGTATGTGGTGTGTGTGTTGTTGTTGTTGTTGTGCTGCGTATGTGTCTGAGTGAGTGTGTTTGTGTAGATGAGAAGAGTTGTGTGGGAGGGCTGGTGGATGCCTACACAAATAGCTAATTATCCCATTAAATAACATGAAAAACAAAAACAGTGTGTGTGTGTGTATGTGGGGTATGTTTGTGTGTATATGTGTGTATGTTTGGTGTGTAGTGAGTGTACATGCATGTGTGTGCTGTTGTTGTTGCTGTTGTTGGACACGTGTCACGTACACACAAACACAGGCATTTGACATACTATATATGATGTAAACAATAAATACCATTATGGGTGAAGAACAAAGAAAAAAGAGAAGAGAGAAAGAGAGAGGGAGAGAGGAAGAGAGAGATTAGGAAGAGGAGAGAGTTGAGTAGAGAAGAGAGAGAGAGAGAGAGAGAAGACAGAAGAGAAGAAGAAGAAGAAGACAAAGACAGACAGACAGAACAGAGAGAAGACAGAAAGAAACAGACAAGACAAACAGAGAAAAAGGGAAGAACACATAAAGAAACAAAAATGAAAAAAAGAAAAAGAAAGAAAAAAAAAAAGAAAGAAAGAAGAAAGAAAGAAAGAAAAAAGAAAAAGAAAGAAAGAAAGAAAGAAAGAAAGAAAGAAGAAAGGGATAAAAGAAACGAAGAAGCAGAGTCCCCTTCTTGCTTTCGACACTAGGTCAATACTTTTTTTTTCTTTTGCCTGCACGTAGCAATCCTGTCTTACTACGGATCTACCGAGACTCTTTTCCCACGCACAAGACCCGGGTAAACAAGATTGTGTAACAGCTATGTAAGATTCTTCACTGGCAAACAGAAGCTGTTTTCCAGAGAAACGACTGGGCCCCGAGAGAAGTTAATGCCATTAGGTGTACGTCTGTTGCATTCCTATACTCTTGTGCTCTTTCCTAAAGTCTTCTTACAAAGCATAATAACAGCGCATAGGAATTTTTTTCCGCTATGATTTCTTTTTATTGCGCAGTCGTATCGAGCAGTGTTGTGTTGTGTCCTGTTGCATTGCTTTGTATTGTATAGCATTTGGACTGTCACATGGTGTCGTCTTGATGTTGTTGCTGTTACTTTTGTCATTGTTGTTGGGTTATCTTCATGCTATGGATGTTAACAGGGAATATGCATGGTCTTATTCCTTCCCTCTAGGAATCTGTGTACAATGGTAAGTACACACTGGATAGGATGATACTGTTACTGTTGTTGTAACTGTTACTGTTGCTGCTGCTGCTATTTCAGTTGTGGCTCATCATAACACTAGGGTAGCTACATCCTCTCACACCATATTGTGTGTGTGTGTGTAATGTGTGTGTGTGTGTGTGTGTGTGTGTGCGCATGTGTGTGTTTGTGTATAAGCATGTGTGTGTGTGTGTGTGTGTGTGTGTGTGTGTGTGTGTGTGTGTGTGTGTGTGTGTGTGTGTGTTTGTGTGTGTATATGCATACTCAGGGAGAGAGAGAAAAAGAGAGAGAGTGAGACAGAGTGAGATAAGGAGCAAGAGAGAGAGAGAGAGAGAGAGAGAGAGAGAGAGTGTGTGTGTGTGTGTGTGTGTGTGTGTGTGTGTGTGTGTGTGTGTGTGTGTGTGTGTGTGTGTGTGTGTGTGTGTGAAACAGGCAGAGAGAGACAAACAGTGATATGTGCATAGGTATGTGTATGTGTATGTGCATGTGTATATGCACTTGCATATGTGCGTATCCGGTCCATATGTGCGCAAGTTCTTGTGTACGCAAATGCACGTGGGTATGTCTGTCAGTCCGTCAGTAGCTGTATATGCCACGTGAAGTGTGTGTGTGTGTGTGTGTGTGTGTGTGTGTGTGTGTGTGTGTGTGTGTGTGTGTGTGTTTGTGTGTATGTGTGTGTGTGCGTGCGGTGTGTGTGTGTGTGTGAGCATGTGTGCGTGCATGCGTGCATGCGTGTATGTGTATTTGTGGGTGCCTGTGTGTGTGTGCGCACATGTGTGTATGTTTATGGTGTGTGTGAGCATGCGTGCGTGTGTGCGAGCATGTGTGCTTGCGTATGTCAAATCAAATCAAATCAAATCAAATTTGTATTTCCAGATGGTACATTGAATAAGCATTAATTTGCTTTTCATAGTTAAGCCATTAATTTATATGAAAAGAAAGTAAATTTAAAAGCAGAAAAAAACCTTAACAAACAAACAAGAACAAAAAGGGAACAAAAGAATTCAACACCATTAATCAACTAACATGATTTCAATTGCTTTAAAAAATAAAATATGCCTACATATAATACAAGGAACAACAACAATAATAATAATAATAATAATAATAATAATAATAATAATAATAATATAATAATAATAATAATAATAATAATACATGGAATTTGTATAGCGCTATCTCTTGTAAAAACAAATCAAAGCGCTTGCATTTGACCTACAGAGCCACTAACAAACCAAACAACAATAACAACAAAAACAACCCCCCAACAAAAAAACACTCACAAGACACACACACGCACGCACACACACACACACACACACACACACACACACACACACACACACACACACACACACACACACACATTTATACACATGGTTCGGGCGCTTATTCACACAGCACGATTGCACGTAGGCACATGTACACATTTATGTGCGTTTTTGTGTGTGCATACATGCGTGCGTGCCTACGTGCGTGTGTGTTTTATGCATATGTGCGTGTTTGTATGTGCATACATGCGTGCGTGCGTACGTGCGTGTGTGTTATGTGTGTGTGTGTCTGTGTGTGTGCGTGTGTGTTCTGAAACTTGTGACGTTAATCCCCGACACATACAGGTTTGTACTGACTGCTCGACACTAAGAATGTCCAGAGGACCCATCATCTAAGTCTGCTTGGCATAAACCACTCATAAAATACCAGTCCCAGTAATAAGACCAGGCTTGTAGAGCGTTTACGTTGTCTGTCTACTTCTTTTTTGTGTGTGTTTTTTGTATATTTTTGCTTTGGTTCTGATGATTTTGTTTGTTTGGGGGATTTTTTTTTTTTTTTTTTTTTTTGGGGGGGGAGATCTGCTCTTACTCAGTATTTTGCTTGTTGTGAAGTGTATCTTTTACTTTGAGGTGTTGGTGTGTGCCTGTAGGTAAATATGTGTGTATGTATATGTATTTTGTGTGTGTGTGTGTTGTGTGTTGTGAGTATGTATGTGTATTTGGTGTGTGTATATGTGTGTTAGTGTGCATGTGTGTGTGTGTTTGTGTGAGTGTGTTTGTGTTTAGAATAGAGAGAGATAGATGAACAAAGAGAGAGAGAGTGACATATAGACAGACAGACCAGACCAGACAGACAGGCAGACAGACAGATAGGTAGATGCTATTGGGCCATTTGAGGATGAGAACTGCTGTTAACTGCTGTGTACTTGTTATTTTTTGTTACACGTGAAAAATGGATGATGATGGACACACACACACATACACATACACACATACACACATGCACACATACACACACATACACACACACACACACACACACACACACAAACACACACACACACACACACACACACACACACACACACACAATAGCCTTGTGGTCAAACATTGGCTGGCAATTTGACAATCCTGGTTCCCGTTCAAGGTATTTTTACCCTAGGAGTTAACACCAGTGTTGACTCCACTCACCCCACAAGTCCTTCAGATGAGACTACAAACCGTGGCCTGTGTGCCAACCCATGCAGAACACCTTGCACACACGTAAAATCCTGTTCCACTATTCGTTAGAGTAGGCCATCATGTGCCGGTGGGAACAGATGACAAGATTTACAAAAACTGCAGATGCATGGGGACTGGATGTAGAAAAAGCACATGAGGGCTTATTCCATTATCCTGGATATAAAAGAATAAAAAAAAGAATAAAGAAACACACACACATACACACACACACACACACACACACAACACACACACACACACACACACACACACACACACACACACACACACACACACACACACACACACACACACAGGCATTTAGACCCTTTACACATATGCATGAAAACTTATCTAATCATACACCTGTTGAGAAAGTAAAAAAAAAAAAAGTCAAACAAAAATATGACATAAACAGGATGACCCAGACAGACATGCAAAAACAAAAGAGGTACAGAAAAAAACGAAAGTTAGAAGAAAGAAAGGGGGTAAAAAAAAACCTACTTCTTGTTTTTCCAAACTAGGTCAATACTCTTGTCCTTGCTTACACTGGCAATCCCCTCTTACTAAACATCTACTGAGACTCTTTTCCCACGCACAAGACCCGGGTAAACAGGATTGTGTAACAGCTATGTAAGGTGCTTCACTGGCAGACAGAAGCTGTTTACCAGAGAAATGACTGGACCTGAGAGAAGTTAATGCCATTAGGTGTACGTCTGTTGCATTCCTATACTCTTGTGATCTTTTGCTACTTCTTCTTGCAAAGTATGATAGGAAGGAATAGAGAGGAGCCAGATTTTTTTTTTTATTCCCCAAAAAGAGAAAGGGGAAGGAGAGAGAGAAGGGACAGAGACAGAGACAGAGAGAGAGAGGGGGGGTGGGAGAGAAAGAGGGGGGGGGAGAGAGAGGAGAGAGAGAGAGAGAGAGAGAGAGAGAGAGAGAGGAGAGAGAGAGAAGGAGAGAGAGAAGACAGACAGACAGACAGACGACAGAAGACAGAGAGGACAGAGAGACAGAGAGACAGAGGACAGAGCATCCCATAAACTTTTGAGCATATTATCCACGTTTATGATAATAGTGATGATAATGTCAGGAATTTGTATAACCCTGAAACTTGTTTATCTATCCTCCACAATATATTTCCTTGATATTGTATTGATGTTCTTCATTCTAGCTGCATCGATGTATATGATTTTATCCTCAGTTTTTGTCCTGTTGTGCTGTGCATAGAATGCCTGTATTTCGCTAGCTAGGTTGCACTTTCTATGAACCGGCAGTGTGGGAAAGGGGAAAGACTGTGAGCTTAGCAGCAGTTTTGTAACACTGATTTTATAGATGTTATTCTATGCAAAAACACATACACACTACACACACACACACACACAAATCACACACACATAAAACAACACACACAAACACACACAAAACACACAAAACTCACACACATATTATGATATACTTACACACACACACAACACACACACACACACACACACATAACACAACACAAACACTACACACACACAACACACACACACACACACACACACACACACACACACACACACACACACAAAAGAGAGAAATACCATGTAAAGACAGACAGGACAGGCAGGCAGACAGACAAGAACAGAAAGAAATAGGCAAACAACATTTTTGAAAAAAACAAGACACAAGAAATAGGGCAAACAGAAAACTAGAGACAGAGAGAGAGACAGGTAAAAACAGAAAGACAGAGACAGAGAAGGTGGCGAGACTAGGATAGGAGCGAAGCACCCATGAAGAGCTGTGGTCATCCCCCCATCCCATTGCGCAGGGGACAAAGAAACACTTAGCCCAGCCACGCTGCAGCGAACACACGACAAAGGCTTCTGTTCCGCCTCGTTAAAGGATGCATGGCCGGGTCTAATGTGAGGGGGGGTAGTCTGCTGGAACTAATTCACCGCTGCTGGTCCAACACACAATATGCTGTCAGATGGCTAACTAGGCCTGGTGAGGCTTTTTTATGCGTGGCCCCCTAATCAGATCGAGCACACGGACTTTTTTTGGGGGGTAGGGGGGGGTTGGGAAGGGGAAGGGCCGGAGAAGGAGGGTGTAAGTTTTCTTCTTTTGAATTTTGTTTCTGTAAAAAAAAAATGTAGTAGGAAGGTGATAGTGGTAGTGGTTGGGTTTTCTTTTTTATATATATTCTTTTTTTTTTCTTTCCAAAAACTAGCAGGTCTTTGTGTGAGATCGCATGAATCGAAAACTATGGGCACGGCTATGTCACATGATACAATGGCCGCTTTAAAACTGTTGTGCTGTGAACTGTTGAGTGAGAAAAATAATAAAAAGTATGTGGAAAAACACGATAGATGGATGGATGGTCAATGTTATAGTATGGACTGGAAAGCCATTGATGGAGGAGACCCAGGCTTTTGCGCACAACTGACATAAATGGAAAAGATTGAAAGTTTTTGCTTTTAGTGCACTCCGACAATGACTAACGGAGTTGAAAAAGATTTTTTTATTTAAATCAGAAGACTTGGTGGGAGGTGTTTCTGTAGTTATCTTGTGATATTGTAACAAAACAATATTCACAAAAAATGGTTTTATTTCTGCATGGTTCACTCTTTTTCTTTCTACTTTTCTGCATGGACTTGTGTAAAAGGAATCCATTTTAGAGCGCTCTCTCTCTCTCTCTCTCTCTCTCTCTCTCTCTCTCTCTCTCTCTCTCTCTCTCTCTCTCTCTCTCTCTCTCTCTCTCTCTCCCCTCTCTCTCTCTCTCTCTCTCTCTCTCTCACACACACACACACAACACAAATTTTGTTCAATATAATGCTCGGAGGTCAACCCATGCTAAAAGAAAAGTTTTGGGGATTTTATTCATGAAGAAATTATGAAAATGGTTTTAAAGGTGTATACTAATGGTAAAAAAGAGAGAGGGATGTGACACTGCATTACGTGAAACTTAGGTGGGTCTCTTTGGAAGAACATGTCGTCACAATAGCTGCGTCACAGTCTCATCATCACGTTTACTGTCTGCATGTGTATCCATTCCACCCATAAAATATGCGAATAGTGTGTCTTTATTTCCCCTACTGCGAATAAATATGTCTTTTGTGTACAGAAATTCTGCAAAGGAATATTTTTTCCTGTTGTCGTGTATTCTTTCACAGGGCTAAGTTCACACAGTGCAGTGTCTTAGTAGTTATTCACTACATCAAGCATTATCCCCCACCCCTACAAAATTTAATATCAGTCATGTTCGTTTGCTTATGCTTAATTTCTATCTACCGGCGGTTTTTGCTGTTTCTCTTTAAATTGAGTGTTATTATCTGCAACATTAAGTTTGATTTATTATTCTCCAAAACGCCATGTAACCGCAGTCCAGACATCAAAAACAAAAAGCTGCAGAGGAAGCCTGCAGTTTAATGGTGTCACAGGTGCTGATGCCTTTTCAGCCATACCCGTTACTAGGGGTATTATTGGCTATTTCCACGACACAGTGCTTGCTGTTCAGTTTAGGAGCTCTTTCTCTCTCTCTTGTCTCACTGTCTCTCTCTCTCTCTCTCTCTCTCTCTCTCTCTCTCTCTCTCTCTCTCTCTCTCTCTCTCTCCTCTCTCTCTCTCTCTCTCTCTCTCTACCCTCTCTCTCTGTCTCTCTCTCTCTCTGTCTCTCGTCTTCACATCATGGACCTCTTCCACCTTGTTAGTGCTTTGTCTGCTAAGCTGCCATGAAGCCAGTTGCCATCTTTCTTTCTCTTCCCCAGGGTGCTGAGCTTATATTAGTCGTTCATTCAGAAGCAGGGCTGGACCTTTATGCTGAACCATGCTCTGACTCCTCTCCTCATTCCTCTTCCTCTCGCTAATGCCTCTCTGCTCTATCTTTTCTCTTTTGTTGCCGTTCTCCACTCTCTCATCCACTCCTCTGCTCTACTCTCCCTCTGCTCTTGTGTCATTCCTACACATACTTTCCATGAGTCGACTTTGTCTGCAATAACCTGACAGTGAAGCACACGTCGCCCATACTTTTTCAGGGAGAGAGCATTATATTACGTCATTCAAAGCAGGCAGACTTTATGCTGACCACCTGACCTATCCCTCCGGCATAGACCTTGACTGATTTGTGTTGTTTGACGTTCAAAGCTTTAACACCTTGTAGTCACCACAGTATGATTTGTGATTAAACATCTATCAAAGTCATTTACTACACCTGTTGTATAACATGACTGATTTGAAACATCCACCAAATCATCTACTACACCGGTTGTATAACATGACTGATTTGAAACATCACAAAGTCATTTACTAACCTGTTGTATAACATGACTGATTTAAAACATCTATCAAAGTCATTTACTACACCTGTTGCATAAACATGACTGATTTGAAACATCTATCAAAGTCATTTACTGACATCCTGTTGTATAACATGCGTTTGAAATATTCACTACACCTGTTGTATTGTCAGCTTGGAAAGCACTGTACCATTTCTTTTCTTCCATTGCTCAGTATGGTTGCTTACATGGACATTTGGTAGATGTAACATCTTACACTGCCTCTAAATGTCTTTCTCTCTCACTCTCTCTTCTCCCCCTCCTCCCCCCATCATCCCCCACGCTCCCCCCCCATCCCCCCCATCCCCCCTCCCCCATACCCCTCCATCATCACTCCCCTCCCCATCCCTCACCCCCTCCACTCCGCTCCCACCATCCCACCCCCCTCCCCACCCTACCCCCACCCTCCTCCCCCACCCTCGCCCCCCCCCTCTCCCTCCTCCCCACCCTGCCCCTCCTCCCACCCCTACCCACTCCCTCTTACCATCCCCTCCTCCCCCATTCCCCACCCTCTTCCCCCTTCCCCTCCCTCATCCCCCTCTGCCCTCCTCCTCCCCCCCCCCACTCTGTCCCCCCCCTCCCCTCTGTCCCCACCCTGCCCCCTCCCCCCCACCCTTGCCCCCTCTCCCCCACCCTTGCCCCCCCTCCACTGACTTCCCCCACTCCATTTCCTCACCCCCTCCCTTTTCTCATCTCACCCATCTTCCCCTATACAACATGAAATAGACAACCATCACTCCAAGATCGAGAACAACTTAGGCAGATCCCCTCTACAGATCTGCAATTCCTAACTCTATATTTACTTCATACCCTCACATTTTTACAACTTATCATTAAACCAACAAGTTCAAATTCAAAAGGTGTCTTTACTATATCTTCACAAATTGAAAAACATTTAGGTCTACAAACATTTACTTTCGCCTTTTACTTCGTTTACACACCTCAACAGTAAGTCTACAATTTCTTATCAAATTGAATGCTTCATATCCATCTGATGAAACCTTTCTCTGGACTACAAAGCAACTGCAAAAATTCAAAGGGATGCAACTCTTTAAAAGGATATGTAGCCTGTCAATGGGAAGTAATATTCATATCAAGTCACACACACACACACACACACACACACACACACACACACACACACACACACACACACAACACACACACACACACACACACTTTCTCAATGATTTCATACAATATTTATCACAAATTGCTTCACACTGCATATTCAACTTTCATCTCATGGCAAAATGTTAACCGGTTATGTTCATTTTTTACTTTATGCCCATGATACCATTTTATTCTCCACTACAAAGAAGGGTTACAAGATTTTTACACATTTTCGATACTTACTCTTCTCATTACAAACTTCTTGTGAATCTAGTGAAAACCAAAATCAGGACGTTTGGCCACAATACATCTCGTAATAATTAGGTCAAATAGCAGAAAAGCATTATAATTATGTAAAATAGCAGAAAAGCCCTTGAAGTTCTTACCAGTTTTAAATATTTAGGAATAAACTTCAGTAGCAGTGGTAGTTTTGCAAAATGCAAGACAAATACTTGTGACAAAGCTACTTAAATCATGTTTAATTGATAAGATCTGCATGGCAAAAAGAATTACGTACACTTAAAATCGTTGTGTGTGTTTTATTGTATTGATGTGAAATTATGGGCTTTGAAAATGTAATTCCTGAAAAATGGTTATAATAAAGCTGTTAAAGTCATGTTTAGCTTGATAAGGACTGCACAGCAAATAGAACTACATATACATGTGGCACTTGATTTATTCCATAAAACGTTGTAGTTATTTTGTTGCTATGGATGGAAATTTGGGGATATGAAAATATAGTGATAATTTATAAGTTTCAGTTAAAGGTTTTAAAATATAGTTTTCCTTTAACCTTTTCTTCATTTTTAACAAGCTCTTAATTTGCATTCATCCATACACAATGCTGTGCCCTTTAGATTTTGCAATTTTCCCAATACACGGGCATGATCAGGTTATGAGGCACACATGGCTTGCTAGCCATTTTCCTGCTTTTCAAGTAACTTATCTCAAGCTTAGTTTACAAATTATTTCGACTAGATTTTCCTGCAGGCTTTCTACTCTCAAGCCTTGAAAGTGCTTTTGCCCATTGTGATAGCATTTATTGATGATTAAACAGCATGTATTGAATTCTCAATAGTTTGTAAATCCACAGCAAATGGGATTCAAGTGTAGAGGCAATTTTCAATCCTTGAATACCGGTATTTCTAAGAGGTTTATTTGTTATAATGAAGAATAGCCAGCAAAACCCTTTGACATAGTTATGAGATATATTTGTTCATGTGTGACATGAATGCAGTTCTTTCAATAGTAATAATAAGATTGTCCATTCAAAGTTTTTTTTCGATTGAATAGATTTTATTGCAAATAACAACTTGATTCAAATCCAGGCATGGCTTTATTAATCAATTCATTAAAAATATATCTTAGTACAAAGCAGATTTGACTTTGTGGGAGAGACAGTTATTAAATTTTCTTCAAGTATTTAAAAGTTCACATATCAAAGTTAAAATTTCACATATCAAAGCCTTCTTAATAGAAAATTTTGTTAACGAATGGAAAGTACCATGGATAATAGAAAATGCCTTTATTATAGAAATTTGAAGATTCGATTTTGGTAAGGAAAAATATATAATTTGTCTACCAGAGAGAATGATATGAAAAGAAAAGAAAATAGAAGTAATGAAATGAAATGAGAGAGGATAGAAAAATAATATATATATATATATATATATATATATATATATAAAAAATTGTTGAAGTTGGTCACAATCTTTCAATTGAGGATAGAATTGCCATAACATGCAGCAGGAATAAAGAATGTGTTCAAAATATTGTATATCTGTTTTAGGGATGAATTTCATTTTATGATGGATTGTCCCCACTTTATAAATTTACAACAAGATTTTAATCCCAGCATTTACTTCAACCCTTGTCCATTTATAAATTTTGATGGCTGATGAAATGTAAATCTTGAAAGATTCTCCTGTCTCAAAATTCATAAGAAGTGTAGGTGTTTCTTGAAAATTGATTTGTTGTCATTCACATGTATATAATGTGTATTTTCAAGAAATTGATACAGTTGTAAAAATGTTTTGAGGTTTTAATGCCATTAGTTTGTCATTTTGTGATGAACTCATTTTGTGGTGGCGCCATTGGAGGATACAATTTCTGTCTTCTTTGCCGAGTGGTTATAAACATATACTTCGTTTTGTTTGAAATAGAGGACATATGATTGAGTTGTGTCTATTCAATAACTTTATCATATTTGCCTGCATATTATTCACAAGCTGGTTTGGAACACTGCTGTTACATTGAATTGATGTATCATCAAGAAATATTTGACATAAAAAATGAAGATGCAGAAGTAAGTTGTTATTTTAGAGATAGAGAAAAGAAGTGGTCTTAGTATTGATCCTTGTGGTAATCCATATTTGACAGGTAATAAGGTGGATCTCCAGGCCCAATTTCAACAAGCTGTTGATGATTACTGAGAAATGGGAGTAAAATCTGAATGCTTGATTGGAAATCGATGGCATTAATTTTTTAATGAGAAGAGAAAGTTAATTTATACTGCAGATGAACGTTGCTCAAATGTATTTAGAGTTGTTGACACATTCTACGTGCCTGATAAAACCTTTTTAAGGCAATATTACCTCCCCTTCAAAGGCAGAGTGACAGATTGAGAAAAGAGTGAGATTCCTTTTTATTGTTTGAAGTCGCTGAGAATTGCAGAGAAAAGTGTGTATGTAATGGAGATGAAGCATAAGTTCTTACACAAAATTGTAGCCTGTGCTGCTAACTATCTGAAACGAGGGTGTGGTGGACCAAAATTTTTTAAGTAAGTTTTTTTTTCAAATTCTGAAGATATAGAAAAGGACACCTTTAAATTGTGGATTGTTTAGTGTAATATATAGGTTTCAAAAGTTTGAAGACACAAAGTTAAGGTTTGAGTTAGGAACTGCAGATCTGAAGGGAGATCTGCCCCTAACTTTTATCCTCTGATTTGGAGGAGATGTGTTGTCTATCTTCCCATGTTCGTGCTAGGGAGGGGCATAGGGAAGGGGGAAAGGATATGGATAGCAGAAAAAGGGGGGGGATAGGCGGGAGGGGGAGGTGGTGGATTGGAAGGTGTGGATTGGGAGGGGGGGGTAGGACGGGGGGTGGGGGGAGGGAGGATAGGGGGGGGGTGTGGAGGGGGTAGGGGGGGGGGGGGGGTTGGGGGGGGGTGGTGGGGGAGGGGGGGAGGGGGGGTTAGGGGGGAGGGGGGGAGGGGGGGTGGGGGGGAGGAGGGGGTGGGGTTGGAGGGAGGGGGGGGGAGGGAGGGGGAGGGGGGAGGGGAGGATGTTGGGGGTGGGGGAGGGGGGGGGAGGGGGGGTGTTGGGGGTGGTGGGGGGAGGGGGGGGATGTTGGGGGTGGGGAGGGGTGGGGGGGGCAGTGGAGGGAGCGTGGAGGAGGGATTAGGGGGGGGAGGGAGGGGTTAGGGGGGGAGGGAGGGGTTAGGGGGGGGAGGGTTGGGTGTGGAGGAGGGGGGAGAAGGGCTGGGGGAGGATGGGGGTGTGGGGGGGGGGGGATAGGGGGGGGGGGGTGGGGGAGGATAGGGGGGTGGGGGGGGGAAGGGGGTGGGGGGGTGGATAGGTTGAGGGAGGGGGGTGGGGGAGGATGGGGGGTGGTGGGAGGATGGGGGGTGGGTGGTTGAGGGAGGGGGGGGGTGGAGGAGAGGGGGGGGGTGGGGAGGAGGGGGGAGGGTTGAGGAGGGGGGGTGGGGAGTGGAAGGGGGGTGGGGGGGAGGATAGGGGGTGGGGGAGGATAGGGGGGTGGGGGAGGATGGAGGGGGTGGGGTGGAGAGGGGGTGGAGGAGGGGGGGTGGAAGGTTGAGGGAAGGGGGGTGGGGCGGAGGGAGGTGGGAGGTGGGGGGGAGGGGATGGGGGGAGGGGGGGAGGAGGGGGAAGGTGGGGATGGGCAGGAGGGGGAGGGAGGGGGAACGGGATGGTGGGGGGAGGGGGAGAGGGTGGGGGAAAGTGGGGAGGGCAGGAGGGGGATGGGGGGGGGAACGGGGATGGTAGGAGGAGGGGGCGAGAGGGGGGAGGGGTTGGAGAAGGGAGGGTGAAGGTTGAAGGTGATTGCCTGTTGCCAGTAGTTTTGTATTGACTGAAAATTTACTTCGTTTGAACGCTTTGGTCACTTGTTTTAGGAGGGTGGGTAAGCTACAACGACAACAGTATGTATCAAACTCATGTTCTTTGCATCATGTGAATGCATTTTTGAGTGTTGACATTATTACTTTATAATGATTGCACAATGTTTAAATTTTGCTGCGTACAGTGATGTTATCTGTAAACTTTTCCCAAATGTGCAAACCGGAAGTGCAATTACATTAGTTTTCCCCCAGCAAAAAGGAATTATATCATCAGTGTATAAAAGTTTTAGTTTAGTGATGTAATTTTATAAGCCTGCTTCAATTTATGTACAAATTCCTGACTAGACAACCAGAACAGCTTTGAAAGCAGCGCAAATGGAAAATAACAGTTTCAGCCTTGCTGCACTGCTGCACTGCACCTACTCTTTTCAAACACGAATTAAATCTTATCCAACCCAATAATTTTTTTTATTAAAATCATTTGGGATGGTCAAGTACACCACCAAAACATAAAACAAGTGAAAAAAAAATTGAAGCAATTACTTTTTTGCCAGAGCCCATTTGGGGGGCAAATTTTCCTGGACTATTCTGCCTTGCCCTGCCTTGTACTACTACATTTCCTTGCCTCGGTTTGCTTTACTTGGTACTAAACAGCACACCATTTTCACACTAGCTTGGGTGTTTTTTTGTCTGGGTTTACAATAAAATCAAAAGGGGGGGTGGTGGGGTGTTGGAGTCTTTTTTGTGTGGGTTTACAACAAAAAACCCAAGGGGGGGGGGGGGGGTAGTGTGGTTGGAGTCTGTGTTCACTGTACAGGGAGACGAAGGTGGAGAGAGGATGAAACGGGTAATGTTCCCCTTGTCAACCACCCTCTTCTGTCCACTCATCCTTAAGGTGTCACCATAGTGACCGGCCGTTGGTACAGACCAGACAGTGGGTTAGCCCAGTAGGCTTGACCAGTGGTGGAGTTCACAACTGACCACTGACCACCAGCACATGCCACTATTATCTCTCTTTACAGGTGTCCTCTTCCCACGTTAGGTTTTTTTTTCCTTTCTAAAACATTTTGTGGTGGTTTTGTTGGGGTTTTTTTCTTTTGATTTTTGTAGGGTTTTTTTTTAAGGATTTAATCTGTTGGTTGTGGGGGGAACGCTTTTCTTTTCGTCCTTGTGTGTGGGATTGGGGAAGGATGTTGTGTGTGTGTGTGTGTGTGTGTGTGTGTGTGTGTGTGTGTGTGTGTGTGTGTGTGTGTGTGTGTGTGTGTGTGTGTGCGTGGTGTGTGTGTGTGTGTGTATGTGTATGTGTTGTGTGTGTGCGAGCAAAATGTACCGAGTGTATTTTGTGTGAGGTCGCCTTCACATCTCCCCCCACCCCTGCCCCCTACTCCATTCCCCACCCGTACTCCACTTGAAAGACTACAGAAAATCAAGAACAACAACAACAACAAAACAACAACAAATAGAAACAGAAGAAGAAAAAGAAACAGAGAGGGAAACAGAAAACAACAAAGACGAAGAAGAAGAGAACGACAACACGGAGGAAAAATATAAATGTCAATAGCTGACACAAACAGCAAAACTGACAACGATGAAATGCAATTTCTATTTACTGATCATCTTGTTTCTTTTTTGCTTTTACACACCGTTTATATGAATTTTCTGATCACATCTGATCCGTGTTGTCTTCAAAAACATCTGGTCACTTTTCATTTAATCAAGAATTATCAAATGAAAAATATGTCAGCAAAAAATGACATGTAACCACATACTACAATACAATTATCAAATTAATGGTCCTTCTTATGGTTCCACCACAGCGCGCGCAAGGGTGTGGCAATTTTTTGTGTGGTGTGTGTGTGTTGTGTGTGTGTGTGTGTGTGGTGTTGTGTGTGTGTGTGTGTGTGTGTGTGTGTGTGTGTGTGTGTGTGGTTGGTGTGTGTGTGGTGTGTGTGTGTGTGTCGTGTTTGTGTGTGTGTGTGTGCGTGCGTGCGTGTTTATCAATCTATCTAACTATCCCTTAGTCTGGCGACCTTGGGGACACCCCTGAAGACTTGACAACCAGTTCCCTCCATTCCTCTCTCTGTTCTGGCTTTCTCAGGGTTTTGTTAAGTTCTAGGCCTGTCCATTCGCTGATGTTGTCCTCCCATCTTTTCTTTGGTCTGCCTCTTCCTCTTCCTCCTTGGACAGTGCCTTGCAGTATTGTCTTTGCCAGTCCTTTTGATCTTGTGACATGCTGGATTCTGTTATGCATGTTTTCGTTGCTTATGTGGTATCTGTAAGAGATGCCAAGGAGTCTCTGGAAGCATCTCATCTCTACTGCCTGTACTCTTCTCTCCAAATCTGCAGTCAGGGTCCATGATTCACAGGCATACAGGGATGTGGATATGACAAGGTAGCGTATTAGTCTGATCTTGGACTTGAGTGAGATATTTTTATCTTTCCAGATGGTATTCGGTTCCGGCAGTGCTGTTATTGTCTGTGCAATCCTGCTTGGACCACTTGTCTGATACGACAGCTTCCAAGTACTTGAAGCTTTGAACTGTTTCCAGCTTCTGGTCATTGACCCTGATATCAGTGCTGATGTCCCTTGTGTTATTGGTCATCAGTTTGGTCTTCTCTGCACTGATTTCCTTGCCGTATGTTTTAGAGGCCTTGTTCAGGTGTTCTGTTAAGCTGGCAAGATCCTGTTCTGATCCTGCCAGTCCGTCAATGTCATCTGCGAAGCGGAGGTTTGTGATTGTTCTGCCACCAATGCTGACTGATCCTTTATGGTGTTCCAGTGCATCAGCCATGATTCTTTCAAGGAAGATGTTGAAAAGAGTGGGTGAGAGTAGACAGCCCTGCCTTACTCCAACTGTTGTTTGAAACCACTCTCCAGTGTTGCTGTTGTAGTATATTGCACTAGTGGCCTTGTACAGCTCTTTGATGACTCTGATCGGATCTGTATGCGTGTGTGTTCTACAAATTATCTACTACCTATCGCACACACAGTAGTAACTACTCTCTCCTCTCTCTCTCTCTCTCTCTCTCTCTCTCTCTCTCTCTCTCTCTCTCTCTCTCTCTCTCTCTCTCTCTCTCTCTCTCTCTCTCTCTCTCTCTCTCTCTCTCTCCCCGTGCACCCACAATCATACGCACGCGCTCGCTCGCGTGCACAACCTATCAAAGACAAACGATTTAAAGGCTTCTAGATGGAGGGCACAGGTCAACAACTTCTCCACTCAATCTAATCTCAATTTGCAGATGATAATGTTCATGTCAAACAGAAGAGATTGATGGGTGATGGTCGCACGTATAATCTCCATTCCATGCATATTTCGAAAAATTGTTTGGAAATTGCTTTCGCTCCTGAAGGACATTAAAATACTGAATAAATCAAATATGTGTGTGAGTGTGTGTGGTGTGTGTTGTGTTGTGTGTGTGTGTGTGTGTGTGTGTGTGTGTGTGTGTGTGTGTGTGTGTGTTGTGTGTCGTGTGTTTTGTGTGTGTGTGTGTTGTGTGTGTGTGTGTGGTGTGTGTGTGTGTGTGTGTGTGTGTGTGTGTGTCTGTGTGTGTGTCTGTCGGTGGGTGCATAATTATGTAAGTGTGAGTGCATATGAAGGTTTCTGAAAGTGCATTTGTAACACTGAAAATCGACAATTTTGTTTACTTGTTTATTTGGCTTTTTTTGGCTCATACTTTGTATGGTTGCTGATCAAATCCGCTGTATAAAAAAATCAATGGCCAATTTACCAGATGACAGTGATTTTCCAGAGAAATGCTGGAGTGGATAGCCTGAAACGGATGGAAGTTACCTGTTGACCCCATAGTAGGGGGGCGGGATAGCCTAGTGGTTAGAGCATTACGCTCGCAATTTGAAGACCCGGGTTCGATTCCGTTGGAGGGGATTTTGCCCCTGGAGTTAACATCAGTGCTGACTCCATCTCTCCCAAAAGTCTTTCGGGTGAGACTGTAAACCGAGGCGCCGTGTGCAAACGCACGCAGAACGTCTTGCGCACACGTTAAATCCTGTTCCGCTTTTCGTAAGAGTAGGCCATCGTGTGCCGGTGGGAACAGATGACATTTACAAAACTGCATACACACGGGAACTAGATGTAAAAAAGCATATGAATGCTTATTCCGTTATAAATCCCCGATATAAAAGAATAAATAAATAAATAAATAAATAAATAAATAAATAAATAAATAAATAAATAATGGCATACTGGATCTTCCCTATTCCTGTATTGCTTCTGGAAATGACTCGCAGAATCGCAAACATTATCGTGCACTGCTGGCGAAAAGAGGACGGGGGGGTGGGGGGGGGGGGGTGGGGCGAGTAGGAGCACAATAGCCTAAGGTTCCTGACACACTATCCGTTTTTATCTCAGCACTCAAATGGACCATGGTTTTGCAACTATTTTCTCGTCATACATGGCAATTGCAATGTGAAATGTACAAAAACTATCACATTTTGCAATGCTGCAGGTTCTGAGGTTTTAAGTAATCACACATACAGGACACTCTGTGAGTGTGTGTGTGTGTGCGTGCGTACATGCGGCGTGTGTGTGTACGCACGCGCGTGCGTGTGTGTGTGTGTGTGTGTGGTGTGTGTGTGTGTGTGTGTGTGTGTGTGTGTGTGGTGTGTGTGTGTCTGTGCGCGCATATGGGTGAAGGGCGAAGGTGTTTTTGGAAAGTCTACATACATAAACTGAATGCGAACCTGTTTATTATATTCGAGAAATATTGTCAGTCATACATGAACCTTAGCAATTAGTCAGACCCTAAACCAAAGGAATACAACAACAAAAAACCCCAACTGGTAACAATTCTGAGCCACTTTGCTGTAAGGAAGAACACACACAATAGTCATAACGTTTACCACCCAACACAAATCACCAGACGAGGAGGAGGAGGAGGAGAGGAGGGTGACATTTACGAGTAGTGCTAGGCTAAAAGCTAGGCTAGGTTAGGGCAGAGGGTCTGTGTGTTGTGCAGAGAGAAAGAGAGAGAAAGAGAGAGAGAGAGGGAGAGAGAGAGGTGTGTGTGTGGGGGGGGGGGGGGGGGTTCTTGTACACTTCTCGGTTGTAAGTGTCTGTGTCAACATGACTCTTATCTTCCTCATGTCTCGTCCTTCCCTTTTCTCTGTACTACAAAGATAGTACAGAGAGAGAGAGAGAGGAGAGAGAGAGAGAGAGAGAGAGAGAGAGAGAGAGAGAGAGAGAGAGACAGACAGACAGACAGACAGACGACAGACAGACAGACAGACAGAGAGAGACAGAGAGAGACAGAGAGAGACAGAGAGAGAGAGAATAAATGAATAATCTTTATTTTTCAATGGTAACATAGTAAGTATTTTACATACTTTTTTCAACCAGCCATTTCCCTGATTAAGGAATTGTAGAAATATATAATAAAAAGAAAAAAGTAAAGAAAAGAAACAAAAGGACCTCACCAAAGCAAGAGAGACAGACAGAACAGATACAGAGACAGAGAGAAAAACAGACAGACACATATAAAGACAAGAGAGAGATAGAGAGAGAGGGAGATAGACAGAGATACAGAGAGAGACAGAGAAAGAGACAAGGAAAGAGAGAGAGACAGAGAAAGAGCGAGAGTCTGACAGACAGAGACAAGAAGACAGGCAGACAGAGACAGGAAAACAGAGAGAGTGGGAAGGGGGTGGGGGAGTGGCAGGCAGACAGACAGATGATACAGACAGACAGACAGGCATTGGCTACTCGCAGACAACAACACAGAGAGACTGAAAGAGAGAATAAGAGAAGGACAAACAGACAGTGACATAGAGAGAGAAAGATGAATGAACAAAAAGACTAATAAGGGACAGAGCAAAAAGAGAGGATGAAGGTAAGGGGGAGTAGGGAGTGGAAGAAGCTAAAATTCGGGATTTTTGTGTGTTGTGTGTGGTGTGTGTGTGTGTGTGTGTGTGTGTGTGTGTGTGTGTGTGTGTGTGTGTGTGTGTGTGTGCGTTGTGTGTGTGTGCAGGTGGGTATGTATGTGTGTTTGCGCGCACGGCAGGCTGTACACTCAAAAAGGGGAAAAAAAACTAAATTTAATAACACTTAAACAGCAACTCCACCCCTTAAACTTAATCACTATCACCAAGAATACAAAAGCAATGTGATAACCACTACTATAGGCTATTCCACATCCTTTAAGGTTACTACTGACCTTGCAGGATAACACTGTTTTTTGGGTGACAATTCGCAAAAGTAATGGCTTTGCTACAGTAGGGAGGTAGGCTAGCCTAAAGAGTTTACGACCTTTTGTCACGGCAGAGGATGACAATAGAAGCAGAGGTGGCCTACTTCTTGTGTGGACAGTGGAGAGAGGTACCCAGTGACTTCTGTACCTTTCTCTTTGTGATGGGGTGGTAAATAGATTGCCTCCCATGCGATCAGGCCCTGTCGCAAGGTTGTGTTATACTTAATCGGACACACACCTGCCAATTGTGCGATGCTCTGTTTCCTTGGGTGGTGGTCAAACACCTTCTATTGCATACACTTCGCCTTCATGGTGAACAGTAGAATTTATGCAACTGCTTTTCAGAGGTCACGTCCTAATTAATGGTTAGCTGTACCCACCCGAGAAGCTATTGCAGAGACGGGACATCACATGGGCCAATGTCCACTCTGTTACATCCTTTTTGACCGGCCTGTCCACTCCACTCTTAGTAAAGTCTTTGTGGCTTTCTGACTGGATACCTGGGTCTCTTCGTGTATCTCTGTCTCTCTCTGTGTTTCTGTCTCAGTCTCTCTAACTCCTCTGTCTCTGTCTCTCTGTCTGTCTGTCTGTCTGTCTCTCTCTCTCTCTCTCTGTCTCTGTCTCTGCTCTATCTACGTGTTTCTCTATCTGTCTCTCTCTCATTTTTTCTCTATCTCTGCTCTATCTTTGTGTCTCTGTCTCATTCTTTCTCTATCTGTCTGTCTCACCCTCATATTGTATGTTTATCAGTCTTTCTGTGTGTAGATTTCCTTTTCTCTCATTATGTGTTTGAGTGCGTGTGTGCGCGCGCGACGCGGTGTGTGTGTGTGTGTGTGTGTGTGTGTAATGACAGTTTAATTCAAATGTTTCCTCACTGAAATGAGTCAACCACTCGCCCTACTCTTCGCAATCCCAACTCACAGAGGGCAATGTTGCTGTCAAACAGGGTAGATTGATGTCTAATGCTCACACGCATGATTTCCATTCCATGAATATTTAGCAAAACGTAAAGAAATAAGGCCAGTCCCTGCAGTGCATTTAAATACTAGATAGGTTAACACCCCGTTTGTGCGCATGTCTGTGAGTATGTGTGTGCGTATGTGTGTGTGTGTGTGTTTGTGTGTGTCTGTGTGTGTGTCTGTGTGTGTGTGTGTGTGTGTGTGTGTGTGTGTGTGTGTGTGTGTGTGTGTGTGTGTCTTTGCTTGTTAGTGTGTGTGAGTACATAAACGATACTGAAATTCTCAATTTCTGTTTGCTTGTTTCTATTATATATTATTTTTTGTTGTTGTTTTTTTCGGCACGTTTACCCGAAGCCTAAAGCATCTTCACCAGTGGAAGAGGCCTTGAGAGGCATTGCTGGGGGGAGGGGAGAATGGAATGTATGAAATAGAGATGGGGGATTAAGATTTGAGTTATTTCGCTTTATAGTTCTAGGTGATGGCACAATAAGAAGATTACTTCCCATGTGGTCAGAGACCTGTGGCAGCCAGTGTTGTGTGTTTCTAAATCAGGACACACCTGTGTCTTGTGTGAGGCTCTGTTTCCTTGGGTGGTGGTAGCTAAATGGTTCAATAGGTTACTGCATGATCATTATCATGCTAAAAACTGAATACAGGAAAAACCTGTATAGCCAGCATACCAGACTTCATGTCCAAAACCACTTCAGGTTTTGCAATGGCTTGGTCATTCTGCTATATTATGGATTTGAAGCATGTATCAACAGTGACCATGTGACTTATTGATACCCCACAATTCACTAAAGTAAATGCTTGACTTTTAGTTTGTCATGGGTCATCCATTTCCCACAGGTACAGCCATATTGAAAAGAGACATGAACAAATTGTGACTTCTTGGCATTCCAAAAAGCATCAATCAGTCGGAAACCAAGCCATTAGTTCAAACTGATTTTTTTTAGTTACTCAATGTAAGTAGTTGATAGAAAAACAAGCTTGAAATGGTTGTTTGTCTGCACTTTTGTTGGTTGGTCAGTTTGTTATTCTCTCTCTCTCTCTCTCTCTCTCTCTCTCTCTCTCTCTCTCTCTCTCTCTCTCTCTCTCTCTCTCTCTCTCTCTCTCTCTCTCTCTCTCTCTCTTCTTTAATTAAGTTGACTACATAAAATGAAAACCCAGATAAAGACCCACTTAACATAGTCATAATCTTATACCTATTATCAATAAAAGTACATAATTTTATCATTGTCCTACTTCCTTCAGTGTCTAGACTCTTCTCCAATTAAATACAGAGTGAGTGGTAGTCTGAGTGCTACCTTAAGAGGATAATCTGATGTATTATGTGCGAAATACGTTTAGAAAAGACCTAACAGCAAGAGGAGACTCGTCTTTGGATAAAATATGGTGAATCAAGCAGGCACGACTTTTGTGTTTTAAAATGAATGGCACTGCTCTTGTGGTGAGCATCCTTTCGAAGGATGGCAGCCTGCATTTCAACAGAGATCTGGCATGACTGCAATGTTTTTCTTCCTGTCTGCATCTATACTTGTTTTCTTTGAACAAATTTTTTGAACAAATTTTATTTTTCAGAGGGTAATAGATTAAGCACTACATGCTTTTTTAACATCCAGCCCTCGGGAAAAAAAAACAACAAAAAACAAACGAATAAGAAATAGAAATAGAAAAACGAGCATGAAAAAAAAAAAAAAAAAAAAAAAGCTTAATAACAAGAGGGAAAAAATCATGGGAAAAACATGCATAGTCACAAAAATCCAAAGAAAGTAGTACTCATTCTCTCTCCCGATCCCCCCTACACATACACACACACACACACACACACACACACACACACACACACACACACACACACACACACACATACACACACACACACACACACACACACACACACACACACACACACACACACACACACACACACACACACACACACCAAAAGGCAAGCAAGAAATAGAAAAACATTACAGAGACAGACAGACAGACAGACAGACAGACAGACAGACAGAGACATAGAGACAGAGACAGATTAAATGTATATATGAACAATGAAAAACACACCAAAAAAACCCAAACAAACAAAAAATAAATAATAATAATAATAATAATAATAATAATAATAATTAATAATAATAATAATAATAATATAAAAAAATAACAGAAATGCATAACAACAGAAACTAACTGTACTATCCGAGGAAAAAAATTCATGTAATTGAGATTTCTAGTGGTATCAAAACATTTGTGGTGAAAGCAGAGTGACATTTTCATGAGTCATCAGAAAATCATACAACAAAAACTTAAATCTTGAAAACTTTGATTCATATTTTAGAAAGGTTGGGAGTCTATTCCAAAACCAGCTCCCAGAATATATTAGACTTGATTTAAACAGAGTAATGGTTGGTAAAGGGAGGTTGATTTTATGTGAATGTCGAGAGTCGTTTATACTGAACATGCTGCTTAAGGAAGATGGGGCATTACCATGAAGGATTTTATGCATTAGTACACCTTTATTTAACAACAATATTGTTTTGAGAGGCAGAATATTTACATTTTTGTAATCTGAAAATGTCAGTGAAGATGACTTATCTATTACTATTTTGACAGCTCGTTTATGAATACTGATTAATGGTTTGAATAGGTTATTACTGGCTAGGTCCCATAGTGTAGATGCATAATCCACACTAGACTGAATAAATGAATGAAAAAATATTTTTCTTGCATTCAGATTAAGACAGTGTTTAATCTTATTTAACTGATATGTTTTGGAGGCAATTTTCTTTGTTAAGTTACGTATATGTACAGACCAAGACAAATTATTATCAATCGTTACTCCCAAAATTTTGTGATTAGAAACTTCTTCAATTCTGACATTGTTGATATAAATAGGAGGTAGGTTTATGTTAAGATTTTGACGTTTTTGTCTTGTTGATAAGAGCATGAATTTCGTTTTACCTGGATGAAGGGCCAAATGGTTAATTTGTGTCCATTCGACAATAATATTTATGTTCTCTTGTAAACTTTGGCATACTTGGAGAGGGTTTTTGTGGCTAGTATAAAGAGTTGTATCATCTGCAAATAGTTCATTTTGTACTTTAATAGTTAATGGCAGGTCATTTATATATAAAAGAAACAACAAGGGACCAAGCACTGATCCTTGCGGTACACCAAAGTTATTTAGAAGAAAACTTGAAGAAGTGTTGTTTAGATATACTTTTTGCTGTCTCTCAGATAGGAAAGATGAAATCAGTTCGAGGATACTAGGAGATAGTTTGTAGACTGCAAGCTTCCGTAGTAGTAGCTTGTGGTCAATAACATCGAAAGCCTTTGCAAAATCAATAAAGAGTATACCTGTGAATTCTTTTTTATTCATATTAAGCAGCAATTTATCTGTCAGTTTAACAAGAGTGGTGTGGCATGAATGGTTTGCTCTGAAACCAGATTGATTTGGGTGTAATAGATTATGTTTGTTTAAGTGGGCAAGTAAACATTTGTAAATGTGCTGTTCTAATGGTTTTGAAAGAGTGGATAATATTGCTATTGGTCTGTAGTTTGATGGTTCTGAGGTATTGCCAGATTTGTGTAAAGGAATAATTTTTGCCTGTTTTAAGAGTTTAGGGAAGGTGTTTTTGCTTATGCAAAGATTGTAGACATATGTAAGTGTTTCTGCTATAATTGATGCGGATAGTTTAAGAATTTTCCCATCTAGTCCATCGAGCCCACGTGTTGAGGATTGTTTCAGATGATTTAAAGCAGTGAATACTTCATTGACTGTAATAGGTTTTATTTCAATTTTAGATTGAATATTCTTACTGTCGCAGAAAGCTTTCAATTTTTTCAAGTCATTTTCTTTTGATTTGTCCTTAAAGATTAGTTGGTCAACAACAGATGTGAAATGAAGATTTAATTTATCAGCAGATATATCACAGTGAATGTTTGAGTTTTTATTAAAACTTTTTTTGGTGAGCTGGTTAATAGTTTTCCAAATACATCTATTGTCCCTGTTGTTTTTAAGAAGCTCTTCAAAATACTTTTTTTTCTCAGCCCGTAAAAGTGAAGTTACATAATTTCTTTGTTTCTTATAATCATCTCAGAAACCTTTCTTTAATAGATAATCCCTATGATATATATGTTTCTGTATTTTGTCGGTAAGCCAAGGTGGTTTTGTTTTGTATTTAACTCTTTTTGTTTGTAATGGAGCATGTTTATTGTAAATATTATAAAAAATAGAATACCAATATTCAATGGCTAAATTGGGATCAGTAATTTGATAAACATTGCTTAGATGTGAATTAAGAAGATCCTGTAGAAAGACGTTACTGTTAAAGTGTGAGAAATTTCTGTAAGTTATAGTTTTGTGGCTAACTTTTGGAATTTTTACTCCTTTCTTGGACCATGTAATGCATATAGGGAAGTGATCACTGCAGCCAGAAAGTGGAACATTTACCTCTACAATAGTTTCTTTATTTACAACATATATATGGTCAATCAAAGTTTTGGAAATATCTGTAACACGAGTTGGCATAGTTATCAATTGTTTTAAGTTGAAAGATTCGAATGTCTGTATCCAATGGTTATTTGGTTTTAATAAATCAATATTGAAATCACCTAATATAATAATATCATCATAATCTTTATCTATACTATCCAACATTGAAACATAGTGATCAATCCATTCTGCTTTTTCTTTGGGATTTCTATAAAGAAAACATAAAAGAATTGGTCTGGAATTTCTTAGTTTGATTTCAATCCAAATTGTTTCTACATAAAGCTGCTCTAAATTTGTAACTCTTTTGAACTGAAT
Source organism: Stramonita haemastoma (assembly GCA_030674155.1). NCBI lineage: Eukaryota > Metazoa > Mollusca > Gastropoda > Neogastropoda > Muricidae > Stramonita > Stramonita haemastoma. Next base: position 14,341,800 of record CM060326.1, on the reverse strand, counting down.
TGATTGATGAACATAAACAGCTATACCAGTTTCTTTGTGAATATGGGAGTCTCTTCGGATTGTATTGTAGCCTGGTATTGAGATGTCATTGTCTGAAATATGAGAGGATAAATGGGTTTCTGTAAAACCAAACACATGGAAATTTTTGCCTGAATTAGATAATATAGAAGATATTTCAGTCATTTTGTGTATTGCATGATTGATGTTGAGATGACCAATTCGAAGACCATCTTTAGTTAACCATATATTGTTTTGATGATCCATAATCAGTATAAATTGCTTATATCATGCACATATGATCACTAATTCATACAATTAGTCCTAATGAGATCAAGCTACAGTCCTATAATGAAAAACAAATGCAGTAATAGGAAAACTGAAACAAGATTAGGTAAACTATATATGAGAAATCACAAAGCACAAAAATATACACACGGGGAAATATGAACCCACTCTCAATGAAATATTAGCTAACCAAAGAACACAATGCCAAAAAATTGCCCCAAAAATCTCTATAAGTAAAAAGGATCAAAATGCAAAAGGAGATCTCAAAATTGCCAAAGCCTTGTTTCCGTTATCAAATTCAGAACAAATAACTCTTCTGGTCAATTACACAGCCATTGGAGCATCTGGAACTACAACATTCAAACACAACCACACATCAAAATTGAGGTAAAAAATTATAGAAAAAAAAGAAGAAAAAAAGTAAACATTTGCAATACAAATTATCCACTTTCTACATGTGCATGGGATAGGGGGCTCTGACTTGATTTGCCATTATTTGAGAGGCCATGGAGAGCAAGTCCAAAGCATATGGATGAATATGTCTGCTGAAAGGAGGGCAGTTACTAGGAAAGTGTTCAGATGTCATAGAAGCATCTTGGTCTGAGGGAAGGTGCAAATTATGTGCTTCTTGGGATGATAGAGGAGGTGGAAAAGAATACAAGGAATTTCTTCCAAGATTCGTGTAGTTTGAATGCAAAGAGGGATGTTGGATAGAAGGTACTGAGAATGGTGTATCAGTTATATTTTCACGTGGCCTTGACCTGAGAGGTGGGTAGTGAAAAAGCGAGGAGGGAGGAGGACATGCTATATTGTCACTGTATGCACGTTGATCTTGATGGCTAGCATGAGATCGAGACAAAGCTTCTGTAAAATTACTTGTCTGAGAAGGGGGAAACCTCTGGTTAGGATAGGTCCTAGGGTTTCTACTTGTCCTGGTTTGCTGTGATCTATAGTTGCTGAAAAAAGTCTTATGATTCCTGGTATCTGTAGATGATCTATTTGGGAGTGAGGAAACATCCTGCCCTGTTTGTCTGTTGTGGTAAGTAGGTGGCCTGTATACTCTGCTTACTGAGGAATAACTGTCCTGAAATCGACCTTGTTGATAATTTCTGCTATTATGTTCATAAGGATGGCCATCAGTTTCAAGCATGTTCTTTGCAGTATTCTCCTCAGAACTATGGTGTTCAATGTTGTTCCAGGTAAACCGAAGATTGTTTGCTATTCTGGATGTGCCTCTTTCACTGGGGTGAGTAAGATTAAAGTAGAGAACTAAACGAGGAGATCCGGAACTAGTGGTAAAAGTGCTTGTGTGGTCAATGAAAGTAATGTTTGAGTGATGACAGACTGTTTGAAGGTTTTTGTTGGAGGGATTTATGATAGTGTTTAGATGGTGTTGGCCTCTAGCTGGAATAATGGAACTCATAGTGAATGTGGACTGGGGGAAGGAGGAAAAGCATTGTTTGACCAGGTCAGTCCATTCCTTTTCTGAAATGGTACCAGATTTACAACTGTTGATGCCAACATGGACAACTACACATTTTATTTTGAACATGACAGGAAGGGAAGAGAGCCATGTTGACAGGTCAGATACCTTCATTCCGGACACACAGATCTTGAACATATTCTCACCCCGAGGGGCCAGTCTGTTTGGATTGATATTTCTGATCACAGAATCTCCTATCAATAGCATTGTTGTAGTATCTGGAACAGAAATTTTGGACAGTGTTTCATAGGGTGATGGTTTGGAAGTTTGTAATTTTGTAAGGATTTCAGAGTCCACGGTTTTGTTGTACTGGCCTCTGATGCTTTCTTCTGTGGGACCTAGCTGTTTTTCTTTTTGCTGTGTGGTTGTAAGGCCAGGATCTACATCGGCCAGTGCCTCAAAGGAATTTGTGACAGGTATAGTGTACTGAGATTTGGGTTCAATAATTTCCTGTTCTGTTGCTTTTGGAGTAACAGGAAAAGCAGTATCAGCCATGGTGGCAGAGTCCTCTGCCTGAGATGGTTGGGTGGTTTCATCTGTGACTGAAGATTCCAAATCTTCAGGGTTGAAACACCCACTTTGTGCAAAATCAGATTTTTGTTCTAGCAAAACAGTAGAAAGTTTCTTTGGTTGAGGAGGGGAGATAGTCTGAGTGGATGCTGTTTCAGTGTGTCTGGAGCTAATTCTTTTCAACTGAGACTGTAATGTTCCCATCTGAGTTTTAATTGAATGATTTTCTTTCTCTAGTTTTGCATTTTTTTCTTCCAGATAGTTTATTTTCTTTCTCAAAGAGTCTAATTCCAAAAGTAGTGTATCATGCTTTTTAGAAATGTGCATTCGCAGCTCATTTTTTAATGAAGCTTTAACATCTTCAATGAATGAGGTTGTTTTTTGTTCATGTTCCTCTTGTGCTGAGCCTAAGGACTCAATGGAACTTTTAATTTCTTTTAGTGTTTGTTTACATGATAGCAGTGACAATGATGAAGGTTGTTTTTTGTTGGCTTTTAACCCAGAAGAAAACAAATTTCTTTTTCTTTGAATACGAGTTCTTTTACAAATGGGGGTACTATCCAGGTGAGGACTTTCTTCTGACTTTGGACACTCTTCCTTTTGCTGAATGGATGGTTTTGGTGGAAGGAACACTGTTTTTAGGCTGGTAGACATTGCAGTGTCAGTGACGTCACTGGACAGCAACAGGTTGGAGTCTGGAGGAGGGGTTGAAGCCACTGCATCAGGAGACTGATGGCCTGGAGTCATGGTGGCGGGATCCAGACAGACTTCATTGATGAGGGAGGCTTCCAGGAAAACAACTTCTGGCATGTTTTTGATGAATAATAGGGGAGTCTTGAGGAGATGTTCAGTAAGTTCTTTGTTGTTTTTTGTTTCCAGGAAGAGTGAGATAAAATGTTTGATTTTCTCACACTCTTGATCACGCCATTGAACACAGTCTCTGCCTTGACACAACAGGGTGCCCCCTCCTTGCTGTGAAAAATACAGAGTAATAGTGACAGATTTGGTAGATTTGTGAAGTACTCTTATGACTGTTTTAGAGAGTTCAGGAGGTGGAGACAGTGGAACATATTGGGGCATTGAAGAAATGATTTCATCATCTTGATTGAAATTAGCCACTGTCACTACAATTGACTTTTCGTTGATCGCTGCATACCAAAAAATAAGGGAATTTCGCCATGCGGCTAGCTCCTCAGTTCCACAAGAAAATCGTTTCTGGATTTCATCCATGGTAGACTTCAGTTTTTTTGTACTCCGTGTAGAATCTTCCGTCATATTTAAAACAAATCAAAACAAAGTTATTGACACTCACATGCTGTTATAGTTCCCATCTCCAGTTGGCCAGTACATCAGTGTGTCAAAGGCATGTCGAGTTTTCACGTGCAGGCAGCATCATAACAGCCAGCAGCAGAAGGGAAGAGTACATGTGTACCCAAAACAAGTTGCGATGATTTTTCACGTGCAGTTTGAAAACAAAAAGTTGATCTCTGCTTGGCAAAGGGATGAAAATTAAACCTTCTTTGTTAAGTAATAAAAATTGCTTTGTAATTTACAGGCTAATTACACAAGATTTTCAATTACCAAAGTCAGATTAGTGACGAGTGTAACGTTGCACACCCACCTGCCAAAATTCACTTCAGTGTATAAATGATAACTGTCACAAATATTATATTTTTTGCGGAGCACTCCTGCACGTCTGACCACCTCGCCTGGCCGAGAGAGCAGAGAGCTGCTTGGGTTTGCTAGCAGGTAATTTCTTTTCTACAGACTGCAAGGGATGATTTGCTTGTTGCTGTGGACTGTTTTTATTGTTTATATAGTAGATCTAGTTTGATGGGTGATACTAAGATAACCTCCCATGTGATTAGAGTCTTGCCACAGCATCATGTTTCTGAATCTGGACACACCTGTGAATTGAGCCAGGCTTTGTTTCCTTAGGTGGTGGCAGCTAAACTAACTGACAAATTCTTGCACTAGTTGTTTTGCTAACAACTGCATGCAGTAACATTTGTATGCTGGCAATCTAGACTTATTGTCCAAAACTAAGAACTGCATACAGTAAAACTTGTATGCTGACAATCCAGATGTATTGTCCAAAACTACTTTGGTTTTCGAATGGTTTGGTCATCCCATCATGTGCATTTGAAGCACAAAACAACAGCGGTAGCAAGTAACCTATTGATACCCAACAGTTCTCTTCTATAGATGCTGGTCATCCAGTCCCACAGGTACAGCCATATTGAAATGGAGATGTACAAATTGTTACCTCGTGGCATTCCAAAAAGCATCAATCAGTCACCAACCAAGCCATCAGTGTGCTACCTGTTCCTTTACAGTCACATGAAGGTGATAAATTGATATAAAAATAAGATTGAAATGGTTTTCTGTGGTTTTTTGTTGGTTGGTCAATCTGCTGTTTGCTTTTAATTCAACTGTGTACGGAAAGAGGGAACTCTGGTAAAGACACACTTAACATACATTCTTATACTTACTATCAATAACAGTACATAACTCTATCATTTTTATTTCCATCAGTGTGTATACTTTTCTCCCATTAAGTAGATCTTGAGTGGTAATCTGAGTGCTGGCTTAAGAGGACAATCCAAAGTACTATGTGCAAAATGCGTTTAGTACGCATGAAAAAACCACCAAGAGAAGACTTGTCGTTGGA
>CM060326.1:14319351-14331851 GCA_030674155.1 Stramonita haemastoma | reverse complement strand
ACACACACACACACATAAAGGAAGGGATAACCTAGTGGTTAGAACATTGCGCTCGCAATCTGACCACCCGGGTTCGAATCCCGTTCGGGGGATATTTCCCCCTAGAGTTCACATTAGTGCAGACTTCATTCCTCCAAAATTTTCCCCACTTGTTTCATCGTGTCTTGATACCTTACACATCTGCCTTAGAGAATGTTCCAGTTGCTCTTTCCCTCTTTTACTGCTTACTCCTGATGTCAGTCAATATGTGAGTGACACAAAGCGACCAGGGACAGCATGCAAGATGGATTTATGTCTGTCTGTCTGTCTGTCTGTCTGTCTGTCTGTCTGTCTCTCTCTCTCTCTCTCTCTCTCTCTCTCTCTCTCTCTCTCTCTCTCTCGGGGGGCCAATTACGTGATGTGAAGGACAAGACGCACTGAAATCGCTCTAGTGTTTTTGTGATTTAATAACTAGTTTTTAAGTGTCTGTAAATTTTCATTGATTGTATATAGATAGATCAGGAGGATGGGCATATCCGTGCAGTTATACAGAGCCGTGTGTGGGACATTTGCCGCAGTATTTGCCACCTTCATGTCCAAACGGGCAGAATTTAAATCAGCCATGAGAAACTCCATTCTGACTTTGAGAAACCGGCGTGACGGTGTCCTGTTAGGACTGACCCTCACCCTTCTATTTTGGGGGGGGCTTTTATTGCGGTGTGGTGATGTGGAGACCAACCCTGGACCCACCCCTCCAGCTCCTGGATCTACTGGCCGCAAGCTGAGGCAGACCAGTTTGGTTGGTGGTGCTGGTGGTCGTAGCACCATCACAGGTACAGCATCCAGGAAAACCAGAACTAGGGCTGATGTGACCACCTTTACCAACACGCCTACGACCATACACCGTGGTCAGGATTCCTCTTCTGCTGGGTCTCCTAAGGAACTGTCCTTCAACACCATGACAGCCAAAATCGAGAAAGTGGAAAACCTGCTGAAAACTACAACGGACAGTTTGAAGAATGAGATAAAATTGCTGACAGACAGTGTGGGTGTGTTGAAAGAGGAAATGTGTAGCCTGAAACAAGACATGGACAATCTTAGAACTGAAAATTTAGACTTAAAACAGTCAAATACAGAATTGTTAGATAGGGTTGAAAAGCTGGAAAAGAAATCTGAAGATCTAGAAGGAAGGTCCAGACGAAACAACGTCATTTTTCATGGTTTAGATAGGAGAGCTGATGAGACTGGAGCTGACTGTGAGAGGGTTGTAAAAAGGCTTCTCTCAGAAAAAATGGATGTAGCAGATGTGAAATTCGATAGAGTGCACAGGATAAATTCGAAACCCAACTCTCCCATTATTGCTAGGTGTTGTTTTTATCAAGATAAGCTTAGCATACTGAAGGCAAAGACGCAGCTGAAGGGTTCAAAGATTTTCGTAGACGAAGATTTTTCCCAAGCTGTTAGAGAAGTTAGACGCAAACTCACCCCGTATTTAAAGAGTGCCCGAGCAGAAGGAAAAAATGTGAGAATGATCTTTGATCATTTGATCATTGATGGTGAAAGGGTGACCCTTCATGATCTAGAAAGAAAGAAATAGCTTGTTGGCCGGCCCATACACACATCGTACGGTGGAGGCAATTCACAGGGGGGTAGCAAAAGTAGAAGTACACCGGTCATGAAGCGTCAGACTGATAATCACGTAAGACGGCTTTGTGCTGTTTCAAGTGAGATTGACACAGTGCGTGGCGAAGCCACGCGAGGAGAGGAAGACAAAGACCACTGTACACTTGGCCTAGGCGTAGACCCAACCCAACATATCTATGAGTCATGTTGTAGTCCTTGTTTAAATAAAGAGTCTTCTTTAAATGATGATCTTGGTACTGTTGAAAGTATTAATTCCGTGTCTTGTAATATTAATGAAATTATTGAAATTGAGTGTGTAGATGATGTAGTAGATCAACTGGATTGTGACATTACAAATCAAACAAATAAACCTTTTTCTTTTTTGTCCTGGAACATTAATGGGTTGTTTTCAAAACTCTCCGATGGAGATTTTGTATCGTATGTGCGTAGCTTCGATTTTATTTGTCTGACAGAAACGTTCCTAGAAGATATTCAGCCAGATGTGTTTAGTGGTTATAAGGCCTTCTGTAAGTCGGCAATTAAAGTTAGTCATCAAGGGAGGCGATCAGGGGAGTAGTTTGTTTCATAAAACATGAGTTAGCTGCTCTTGTAAAATGTTTAGATGTTCCATACCCTAATATTTGTTCTTTTCTCTGTGACAAATCTTTGTTGGGTACTTCAAGAAATGTTTTGCTTGTATGTGTGTATATCCCACCTGAAGGTTCTCCTTTTTATAACATGTTTGACTATGATAACGGGATTGCTATGTTGGAAGAATATTTAGTCAATTGTGCTGTTACTTTGGATGAAGTAGATACAATATTGTGTGGAGACTTAAACAGCAGGACATCAAATTTTTCTTGTCATCATGTGGCGAATGACTGTATTTCAGATCTTCATAGTAAAAGCATGTCTCTCAGTGGTAATCGGTATTCTGAAGATTCTGTTATCAATAATTATGGTAAGTTATTATTGAATATGTGTACTGCACTTAGTTTGCAAATTCTGAATGGCATGTGTAATGGCGATCAGCAAGGACGCTTTACCTATATTTCTGATGGAGGATGCAGTGTTAATGATTATTTTTTAGTGTCAGATGATTTGTTCTCTCAGATTTTTGACTCATGTTGTTTGTTTGTTGCTGAACGTTCTGATTCAGATCACCTTCCTGTGGAATTACATATTAATCCATTGTGTAAAACATATATAACAGCTGAAGAGCCATCCGTTGTGGAAAAGTTTGTGTGGGATGAAAACAAACTCTCAGCTTATAAAGATAATCTTTGTGAGGAGGACATGTGTGTAAATTTTTCAAGTGCCTTACAGATGATTGATGAGAACATTAATGAAGCTTTAGATTTGTTTAATGATTGCATAAAGTCCAGTGCTAAATGTATACAGAAACAGGTACATCTTAATAAAGGTTTACCTAATGCTACATGGTTTGATAATGAATGTAAAAGTATGAAATATAGAGTAAGAAAACTGTTGAAGACTTACCGAAAAACGTTAAAGAACGAAGACAAAAACAGGTACTGCATCTTAAGAAGGGAATATAAATACATGCTAGAAAGGAAAAGGAAACAGTATAATATGTCATTACTTGCAGACATGGTGTCTTCAATTTCCTCTCAAGTCCAGTTCTGGAAGAGTGTTAAGAAGGCATCATTTAGAAATAGTCAGCCAAAGAATAGTATATCAGTTGACAGCTGGTTTCAACATTTCAAAAACCTGCTGGAGAAAGATTCTTCAGACAACTCCATGAATGCTAATGTTGACTATGATGAAAGTGAGGAAGATTTTGATCGTCCAATATCTAAAGGTGAAATATATTGGGCACTTAGAAAACTAAAGAATGATAAAGCAGCAGGTCCTGATCAGATCATTGGAGAATTGCTGAAAAATGGAGGTGAAAATGTTGTGCTTTTCCTTCTAAAATTGTTTAACAAAATCTTTGATGATGGCCTTTTCCCAGATAATTGGACTGAATCTATAATCCTAGCATTACACAAAAAGGGTGATGTTGATAACCCTAATAACTACAGGGGAATCTCTCTTAGTGACATAAGTAGTAAGTTGTATAGTACTATCATTAATAATAGATTACAAGAATGGGTTATGAAAAATGATATTACAGGTGAACACCAAGCTGGTTTTAAGAGAGGATACTCTACTATAGATCATATGTTTACTCTGCTTGCGTTTGTTCAGAAACAGTTTACTCAGAACCGTAAACTCTATGTGGCATTTATTGACTTTGAAAAGGCATTTGATTCTGTTAATAGAAATTTGTTGTGGCCTATTCTACAGAAAAATGGTGTGAGGGGTAAATTATTACGTTGTCTGAGAGCCATGTATCAGAATGTCAAAAGCAGAATAAGATGTGGTACTAAACTGACTGACATAATATACTGTACCACTGGTGTTAAACAGGGTGATGTATGTAGCCCTTTATTGTTTTCTGTTTTCATTAATGAGTTAGCCAGAGAAGTCATCAATAATGGTAAGCATGGTGCCACTTTCTCCCAAGATTTCACAGAATTGTTTATTCTTCTTCTTGCTGATGATGTTATCCTGCTATCTGAAACAGTTGTTGGCTTACAAAAGCAGTTAAATAGCTTGAGCAGTGCTGCATCAGCTCTTGATCTTAAGGTTAATCTGAATAAGAGCAATATCGTTGTATTCAGAAAAGGTGGTCATTTAGCTGTTCGTGAAAAATGGTTGTACAATGGAAAAGTCTTGCCTGTGATTAATGTATATAAATACTTAGGAATCTGTTTTTCTACAAAACTTAGTTTCACAACTGCATGTAAAGATCTGGCAAGTCGAGGTAAACGAAGCTTGTTATTGGTTTTGAGAAAATTGCGAATATTGAATAATAACTCCTTTGACTTGTTCATTAAAATATTTGATGCCCAAATACAACCCACTGTGCTATATGGTGCAGAAATTTGGGGTTTGGATGCAGCTGTAACGCATTGTGAATCAGTGCACCTCTTTGCTTTAAAGCAGTTCTTAGGCTTAGATAGACGAACGCCCAATGATCTTGTATATAGTGAAACTAATAGATATCCTCTCTCTGTTAATGCTGCTGTAAGATGTATTAGATACTGGATTAAGATTCTACATATGGATGAGAACAGGCTACCTTTTAAATCTTACAAGATGCTTTATGATCTAGATGTGAAAGGGAAAAACAACTGGGCTACACAAATACGCACCTGTTTATGTGAACTCGGTTTTGGATTTGTTTGGCTCAGTCAAGGTGTTGGAAATTGTAGAGAATTTATAAACACTTTCAGACAAAGACTGATTGACTGCCGTTGGCAGCAATGGAATGATCATATACAAACCAGTGAAAGGTATCAAATGTATAGACAATTTATAAGTACACATGATATCAAACCTTATTTAAAGCTTGATATGGACATACATTTGAAAAGAATTATGTCAAAGTTTAGACTTGGTGTATCAGATATAAATGTTCATAAATTCAGATACAGAGGATATGATGTTGATGACCTCAGGTTACTATGCCCGTTATGTAAGCAAGCACCTGAAAATGAGGTGCATTTTGTGTTGTGCTGTCCAGTGTTAGAGGATGTTAGGCAGAGTTACATCCCTGTGAAATACAGAAAGCAGCCTAATTCATTTAGACTCTGTTTACTCATGGCATCAAGTCAGCCTGAGGTTGTGCGCAGCCTCACTCTATATTTGTGTAAAGCCTTTAGAATAAGAGATACTTTATTATCGTAAGTCATATTTTTGTTACTGTTTTTGTTGCTATACAATTCTGCTGTTGTCATTGCTGTTGTCTTTTATTCCACCAAAACACTAAGCAGTTTGACAACCCCCTTCATGTATGGGCCAATGGCCTTTTTGTGAATAAACTTTTCGAGTTCGAGTTCGAGTTCGAGTTCGAGTTCTCTCTCTCTCTCTCTCTCTCTCTCTCTCTCTCTCTCTCTCTCTCTCTCCTCTCTCTCTCTCTCTCTCTCTCTCTCTCTCTCTCTCTCTCTCTCTCTCTCTCTCTCTTCTATCTATCTATCTATCTATCTATCTATCCCTTAGTCTGGCGACCGTGGGGGCACCCCTGAAGACTGGACAACCAGTTCTCTCCATTCCTATCTCTCTGTTCTGCCTTTCTCAAAATTTTGTTGAGTTCTAGGCCTGTCCATTCGCTGATGTTGTCTTCCCATCTCTTCTTTGGTCTGCCTCTTTTTCTTCTTCCTTGGACAGTGCCTTGCAGTATTGGATTTATGTACCAGTAGAAATACTTGTTACATCCATGAATGTTTCCCTAAACATTGAGGGAAACTTTTTTTTCTTTTTGTTTCTTTGTTGTTGTAAAACATTCCCAAGTTAAACACCCTAAGCAGTTCTCAGAATATACCCTGAGTCTAAAGCCTCACCCAAAGGAATCCCTGTTAGACCCCCCCTCCCCCCCAAGGGCATAAAATATAATGAATGAGAAATTTGCGTGTATAGCTGTTTTAAAGTCCTTTAACCCTATAATTATCAGCAACCATACTCAAGCTTCAAAGAGTGTTTCAGTTTATTTCACATCTCGCTCAACAGTGAGAGAGGTTTGCAGCAGTCATCATCATCATCATCATCAATGCACACGAACAAGCTATCGCTGTGGCACATTCATGTATTTTCTGTTAATGTCATCGTAAAACAGGCTTGCTGATCTTCCCATCTTATCTCCAACCTCGCTATCACATAGCAGGAGGCTTCTATTTTCAGCTGGGCGCATCACATGTCAACACACATTTTCACTTCTGCCACCTTTTGCCACGTTTCACGATTTTTCACCTGATCGCACAAGCATGAAAAACAACTTTGAGAAACAGATTTTCTTTTTTGAGAGGAGGAAGGGAGGGAGGGAGGGGGGGAGGGGAGGTTGTGGTCAGAAGGAGGGTGGGGTGTGGGGGGGGGGGGGAGAGAGAGCAGGTTTTTTGGAATGTTATGACTTGTATGATTGGCTGTGTGAAAGATAGTCGAGTGTGTGCATGTGTTCGTGACATTGTGGTTTGGTGTCATGTGTAACAAGGATAGGGGGGTTGGGGGGTGGAGTGTAGGCCCGTTCGCAGTTTAAAGCAGCTGTTTGGGATGTTTTCAATGCAGTATGGATACACTGTCTCTGTTTGTCTGTCTGTTTGTCTCTCTGTCTGTCTGTCTGTCTGTCTGTCAGTCTCTGACTCTGTCTCTATGTCTCTTTGTCTCTGTTTCTGTCTATATATCTCTCTGTCTCTCTATGTCTCTCTCTGTTTGTATGCCTGTCTGACTCTGTCTGTCTGTCCGTCTGTCCGTTTGACAGTGTGCATGCGTGTGTGCATACCCTTGCGTACACAAAAACACACAAACACAAACACACACACACACACACACACACACACACACACACACACACACACACACACACACACACACACACACACACACACACACCCCACTCATACACACACACACACAATATGTCGTCCAAAAAAATGTAGAACGAAAAAGTAGGAGAACCCAGGAAAGAAATCTTGTCCATTCGAAACACACACCCACCACCACCATTACCACCACACCATCACCACCACCACTGACACCACCACCACCACCACCACCACTACCACCACCACCGCCACCACCACCACAACTACCACCACCACCACTACCACACAACAACAACAACAACAACAACAACAAAAGATGGATATTGTGTACGTTGTATTTCAGGCGTTGTTGTCCAAACAGACAGAAAGCAGCCCCAGAGAAATGGGAGAAAATGATGTACGTGCAATGCTGCCTAGCCTAGCCATGGGTCTGATTATTAGGGAGCTGTCTGGCCCCTTCTTTCTGCCTGTGCCAAGGTTCAAACCAAGCTGATTATTGTCATTACTTCTAGGGGGAGCAGGATAGCCTAGTGGTCAGAACACTGCGCTCTGCACAATTTGACGAACGACCCGCATTCGATTCCCTGTTCGAGGTTGTTTTTTTCGCCCTGGAGTTAACATCAGTGCTGACTCCACTCTAAATAAAAAAAATAGTTTTTCGGATGACATTATAAACCGAGGCCCCTGTGTGTGCGAACGCAAGTAGAATATCTTGCACACATGTTAAAACCTGTTCAGCTTTTTGTAAGAGTAGGCCATTGTGTGCCAGTGGAAACAGATGACAAGATTTACAAAAGTGCATACACACGGGGACTAAAATAAAAGCACATGAGTTTATTCCATTATCCTCGATATAAAAGAATAAATAAATAAATAAACAGATATCCCCTTTCCCCAACGTAACGAACACACAACCCCAACATAAAATACAAACTGAGATAAAGCAATAAAGCCAGGGGAGAAAAAAATATATAGAAAACCCCACAAAAATTCCGAAAAACAAATAACAAACAAAGCAACATTTTTTTTTTTAAGAACGGTAAGAAAGACGAGAAGAGAAGGGGGAGGAAGGGGAGAGAAAGGGGGGAGGAAGGGGAGAGAGAGGGGGGAGGAAGGGGACAGAGAGAGGGGGTGGGGAGGTTGATGGGACTAGAAAAGTTCAGTTAAAAAAAAAAAAAAAAAATGCACAACAGCACAAAAAAGAGCTACAAGACTGATGAGAGAGACAGGATGACGTGGAGGGGAGAGGTGAAAGGGGAGAGGGGGAAAGGCGTGTAGAAGACGTATGAAACACACACACACACACACACACATAACACACACACGCACACACGCATGCCCGCACGCACGCACGCACGCACGCACCCACACACACATACATACATACATACATACATACATACATACATACATACATACATACATACATACATACATACATACATACATACACACATACACACATACACACATACACACATACACACACATACACACATACACACATACACACATACACATATACACACATACACACAAGACGCAGAACATCTTGCGCATACGTTAAATCCTGTTCCGCTTTTCGTAAGAGTAGGCCATTGTGTGCCGGTGGGAACAGATTACAATATTTACATAACTGCATACACACGGGGATTGGATGAAAAAACCACATGAGTGCTTATCCCATTATCCTCGATATAAAAGAATAATATATATATATATATATATATATATATATATACATATATATATATATATATATATATATATATATATATATGTATGTATGTATATATATATATATATATATATTAAACACGAAGATAAAGAGAGAGAGAGAGAGAGAGAGAGAGAGAGAGAGAGAGAGAGAGAGAGAGAGAGAGAGAGAGAGAGGAGAGAGAGAGAGAGACACACACACACACACACACACACACACACACACACACACACACACACACACACACACACACACACACACATACACACAGACAGACACACAGACAGAAACAGACACAGATACACATGGACAACAGAGAGACAGAGATAGTGTGTATACAGAGAGACACAGAGACACACATAGAGACAGACAGAGAGAGACACAGAGAGACAGAAAGAAAGAGAGAGAGAGAGAGCAAACTTTAAAAACGGTTCTTGAGGCCAAAAAGATGGTGACAGGGAGAGGGATGTCAGAAAACTGTAGGTTTTTATCAGTGACAGACCGGTGACAGCCTAAAATTGCTCCTCTTTAAAAGCAGAAGAAAAAGTGCTTGAAGTTTTGTTGGTTTTTGTTGGGGGGTTTTGTCCACAGTGTCTACGCTGTATGTGTGTGTGTGTGTGTGTGTGTGTGTGTGTGTGTGTGTGTGTGTGTGTGTGTGTGTGTGTGTGTGTGTGTGTGTGTGTGTGTGTGTGTGTGTGTGTGTGTGTGGTGTGTGCATCTGTCTGTCTGTCTGTCTGTCTGTCTGTGTCTGTGTCTGTGTCTGTGTGTCTGTGTGTCTGTGTGTCTGTATCTGTGTCTGTGTGTCTGTGTGTCTGTGTGTGTATGTGTGGTGTGTGCGTGTGTGCGTGTGGTGAGTATGTGTATGCGCGCGCGTGCGTGCGTGCGTGCGCACGCGCTACTGTACTAGTGGCAGAATTATGTAGATAGACGACACGGTCCTATCTTTCTGTTGTTGTTTTGTTGTTGTTGTTTTTTGGGGGGAGTGTATACCGGTGACAGCCTAAATTTGCTCCTCTTTGAAGCAGAAGAAAAAGTGGTGAATTTTGTTTTTCCGACAGTATCTCCAGTGTGCGCGCTACTGTACGAGTACTAGTGGCAGAGTTATATAGATAGAAGATGCTGTCCGTTCTTTCTCGATATTTTTTTTTGTTTTTTTAAATTCTTTTTGTTGGAGGGGGGTTGTGGGAGTCTGTGTGTATGACTTTTTATCCGTCCTTTTCTGTGCCTGTATTTCATTGATGTATTTCCATTTTATCTTACTTGCCTTTAAAAACCCTGGAAACTTGATTAAGATTGGAACAAAAATAGGAAAACACTACTTTCAAACAGTTTGTGTTGTTGTTGTTGTTGATTAGTTTTGCTTGTTTAACTCTCTTCTCTTTTGGTATCTTGTTTGTTTTGCTTGGGTTTTTTTTATCCTCAACTAGTTTAAAAACCTTTTAGATTGTATGACTGAGAATAAAGTAAAAGGCAATGTAATAAATACTATAGTTGTAGTATGTTTTGTTTATTTATTTTTTTTTTTGGGGGGGTGTTTTTTTGGGTGGAAGGGATAGTTCTTGTTATTGTTATTGTTAAAAACACCTTATTAAAACACCTCGTTATTGTTGTTTTGGTATTTTCTTCTCTTTTTGGGGGGAGGGTGGTGGTGGTGGTGGCAGTGGGTGTTTACTTTGTGTCATAATCTTTAAACTGAAAAAGCATGGGTGAGGATTGCAGGTGAATGCACAATGCCAGAACTTAAATGTTTCGGCATGAGACCAGAGGGCAGACCTCCTGCAAAATGACAAGCATAGGAGACGATAAGGTAATTATTACGCTACCCTCTCGGTAAGAAAAAGCACACAGAGAGAGACAGAGACAGAGAGGGACAGAGACAGACAGACAGACAGACAGACAGACATACAGAAAGGGAGAGGGAGAGAGGGAGAGAGAGAGAGGGAGAGAGAGAGAGACAGAGAGAGAGAGGGAGAGGGAGAGATAGAGAGAGGGGGGAGAGAGGGAGAGAGAGAGGGGGGGGAGGTAGACAGACAGACAGAGACACAGAGACGCAGACAGACACAGAGACAGAGACACAGGGACACACACACACACACAGATAGACTCAGAGAGAGAGACAGAGACAGAGTGAGAGAGAGAGAGAGAAAGAGGGAAAGAGAGAAATACAGAGAAACAGACAGAGACAGAGTTATAGAGAAAGAGACAGACAGACATCAAGACAGAGACAGAGACAGAGAACAAAAAGTCAAAAGAAAGGAGTTTGGAACACATCAATATTTTTCGAAAAAATTAGATACATTGTTCAGCAAAATAAATGTGTTCCGTTTTGTTAGTTCCCCGTCCCCGTGGTGGATGTACCGTCTGATGAATGTGTACTATTTATACCAAGTGTGTTCGCAGCGCTAAGAAGCAAAAGCACAGCTTATTATTTGTTTGGTTTGTTTGTTTGCTTCTTTGTTTGTGTTGGGGTGGGCTTTTTGTTATTGTTGTTGTCGTCGGTGTCGTTGAGTGTTTTATTGCTTGGTTTGATGGACACTATAGCCGAGTGGTTAGGACCGTGTGACCCCCCAATCCTTTGCGTCTATGAAGTCCCGTGTTCGAATCACAGCGGAGTCTGGTGAATTAAGGGTGGGGATGTTTTTTTACGATCTTCCAGGTCAATGTCAAATACTGGCAGACCTGCCAATTTCTTGATTCCCATCGTGTATATATATATTATATATATATATATATATAGAGAGAGAGAGAGAGAGAGAGAGAGAGAGAGAGAGAGAGAGAGAGAGAGAGAGAGAGAGAGAGAGAGAGAGAGATATATATATAGTAGGCACCCATCAATATTGAAAGACTATGGAGTTGCGCTCTAGTCTTTAGAGTGCAAAGCCTGGATAAGTAAGTATGGAGAGCAAGCCGTTACCCATGCAGCAGACCCCCCCCCCCCCCCCCCTCTCTCTCCACACCACTGGAATGATCCATTGGAAAGGCAATGACCGATACGAATGGTTCCAGTACCGCCGCAGAAGCCACCAGAACGTTGCTATACACACCCTCGAACCGCCCTGGGACACCAACTCCCCGATTTTGTCTCAGGGATGGTGTCTTAACATGACACCTGTGTTCATGCTGTTTTTTTTTTTTCTTAATAACTTTGTCATTCGCTCCTACCGGCACACGATGGCCTGCTCTTCCGAAAGGCGGAACGGGGTTTTAACGTGTGCGCAGAGATGATGGTCACGTCAGGTTTTATTGACGGCTCTCCTTAAACATCGCATCTCGCAGGCGGTGATCTTTCTTTCCATACTTTTGCTAAGGGTCCACGTCTGGCTCTGCTAGGTCAAGTTTGGTATAAATATGGACTCGGTGAGTTTGGCTTTGGTCTCGATAGGGATGTTGGGGTGTCTTAATAGTGGAGCAAGCTGACAGCTGACGCTGTTGGTCTTTTGAATTGTTGTCTCGATCTATCCGTTGAGACGTCCATCTTCCGTGACTATGCTTCCAAGGTACTTGAACTCTGACTTGCTTCAGCGCTGTCCCATTGATGTTGATGTTGAGAAGCCCAGGTGTTCTGCTGACTTTCATTGTTTCGGTTTTGCTGGTGCTGATTTTCATACGAAAGTTCTCACACTGTGTTTTCAGGCAGTTTGTGAGCTCCTGGAAATAAATAAATGATAAAATAAAAACAAGTAAATAAGCTAATATATATTTTCTTTTCATTTTTTTAAAATTTTTAGTTATATATATATATATATATGTATATATATATATGTATATGTATATATTATATACATATATATATATGT
>CM060326.1:14287642-14297642 GCA_030674155.1 Stramonita haemastoma | reverse complement strand
TTTTTGTCTTGCGACTGAAACCAGTGGACACAACAGTGTCAACCAACATGGCGGATCCAACAGTGAATCGCAGCACACAAGCACAGTACTACAGGAAAAAATCGTTTTCTCAAAGACGACGAGATGTTGAACGGTCTCGAAAGCATAAAGAGAAGCAGGCAAGTGTTGTGTGTGAAAGTGACTGTGTCCTCAGTGCCTTGAGTCTGCCTGACAGTGGAGTAGAACAGGGGAATACAGCATGTGTAGATACACATGGAATAGACCTACCAACAACACACACACAGGACATCAACACAAAAACATCAGTTAAGTTGCCATCATCGGTTGATTTAGAACCTCCCTGTATGTCTGATTGTAGTGACTGTGCTGATATGTGTGTTTTGCAGCCTGAGGTGAACAATGATAATATTGTTGGTGCATTCGACACAAGAAATGTCAAAGAGTACGTGGCTACTCTAACTGATAGATCCGTACAGAGAAGGCTAAGAGACAGACAAAGAAATACACACTTTAGAAAATCCGTGCTACATCATTCAGAGGGTGAAGATATTGTGACGTGTGAGTCAGACGACATTGTGATCCAGTGCGCATGCCAACCAGACACTGAGCCAGTATGTGTGTACTGGTTTGTCAAACAGCAAGAGAAAAACATGCTAAAAGAGGAACGTGTCAAACTCGCCAGTTTGCGGAATGGGAAGCGTATCCAGAACACACTACACACGGAGACCCTATCGTGTGCTTCAAGGGACTTAGCGACACTTAGAGACCTATTACAGCAGTCTCTTGGCTAGGCCTAGCTTAGACCTAAGGGTGTGTTTGTGACAAAGACTGGACGAAAGAAAGGCTCGGAATGCCGTAACATATCTGGACAGTAAAGAGTTTGTGTCTCGATGTACATTACTAATCAATGCTGTGGTTTCCATGGCTTGGAGTAGCGTCGTGTGTCAGCTTAAAGCAATTATCGTTATCGTTATTCGGCAACCCCCTTCATGTACGGGCCAATGGCCTTTTTTCATGAATAAACCTTTCGAGTTCGAGTTCGAGTTCTCTCTCTCTCTCTCTCTCTCTCTCTCTCTCTCTCTCTCTCTCTCTCTCTCTCTCTCTCTCTCTCTCTCTCTCTCTCTCTCTCTCTCTCTCTATCTATCTATCTATCTATCTATCTATCTATCTATCTATCTCTTAGTCTAGCGACCGTGGGGGAACCCCCTGAAGACTTGACAACCTGTTCCCTCCATTCCTCTCTCTGTTCTGCCTTTCTCAGGGTTTTGTTGAGTTCAAGGCCTGTCCATTCGCTGATGTTGTCCTCCCATCTCTTCCTTGGTCTGCCTCTTTTTATTCCTGCTTGGACAGTGCCTTGCAGTATTGTTTTTTGCAAGTCCATTTGATCTTGTGACATGCCCGTGCGTATTAAGTTTATGCTTCTGTACGATTGATAGAAGATTTTCGTAGGGACCAACCATAAATGAAAATAAAAAAGAGAAAAAGTAGCAAAAATTAATACCGGTGTGTAGCCTATATATCCTAGTACCCTAACCCCTCTTTTTTCAGCCTGAAGGCTCATCTTCACACCCCCCACCCCCACCCCCCACTCTGTACTGGACCACACCCCCAACCCTACCCCTACCCCCTTCTCCCCACCCTCATTACCCTAACAAACGCTTTGAAGCCTGCCACAGCCAAGCAGCTCCATCAAGGGAGAGCAGTCAAGCTGCTAACGAGCCGGAAGGGCAGACAATCCAACACCCCTCTCCGGAAACGGTGGGGAGAAGATGAGGCATGAAGTAATAGAAAGCCTGCAGACAAAAGAAAAAAAAAAGAGAAAAGAATAAAGGGGGGGGGGGGGGGGGAGGGGGGGATGAGGCTCGTTTGCAACAAGAATTTTTTTTAAAAGGCCCCCAAAAGCCGCCCCCTATCTTCAGACAGTGTCGATTGAAAGAAAGTACGGGGCACCCTCCTCCGGCATGTTTACAGACAGTAGTGGGGGGGGGGGGGTGAAATGGGGAGAGAGGGGGGATGGTGGGGGGGTGATGCTGCTGTTGGTAATGATGAAGATGGGGAGGCAGAAGGAGGACGGGGGGGGGGGGGTAGATGCTGTGGTGGAGGTTGTGGTTGAAGTAGTGAATTGGGTGAGTGAGGGGGGTGTGTGTTTTGTGATGTTACAAGGCTTGTTTGTAGGGATAAACAATACTGTTAGAGAATTCTTTAAAAGAAAATAAAAAGAAAAGAAAGAAAGAAAAGAAAAAAAGAAAACTGTGTGTGTGTCAAATCAAATCAAATCAAATTTTTATTTTCAGATGGTAAATTGAATAAGCATTGATTTGCTTTTTTTTCATCAAGCCATCTATCTAAAGAAAGATGGAGCTCTGTGTGTGTGTATGTGAGTGTGTGTGTGTGTGTGTGTGTGTGTGTGTGTGTGTGTGTGTGTAATAAGAGAGGGGGAATGAATCAATGACGAAATAAATAATCTTTATTTCCCAAGGTTTATAGAGTAGGCATTCACAGATTTTTTTCATCCTGCCCTTGCCCTGATTAGGGACTATCAAAAGGTGGGTCAATGTGTCTGTGCGCGCGCACGTGTGTGTGTGTGAGTGTGTGTGTTTGTGTGTGTGTGTGTGTGTGTGTGTGTATATTTGTGTGTGTATGTGTGTGTATGTGTGTGTTTGTGTGTGTGCGTGCGCGCACGCGCGTGTGTGTGCACTGTGTATGTGTGAACAGTGTCACACATCTTTGTACATTATGTCATGGTGGAAGCCACTCTACTCTTTCCGACATTGTTAACAAAACGTCTTTACCCATCGTGTGGGCCTTAATGACCATGATTATCTTCAGAAGCATCCTTTTTCTTCGTGGTGATGCCCGTAGGCTGTGAATATAAACAGCAACTCCACCTTCCTTCCGTACATGCTGTGCTAGGGTTTCCCTCTTTTCTATCCCTCCCTTTGTTTATGTTTTTGTTCCTTTCCTTCCTATCACCTCCTTCTTGTCTAATTCTAAGCTTTCTTGGTTCATTCTCCTACCTGATTTTTGTTGTTGTATTCCAGGGGTTTTTTTGTTTTATTTTGTGTAGATTTGGTTTTTTGTGTTTTGTTGGGTTTGGGTTTTGTTGTTGTTGTTTTTTTTTTGGGGGGATGGGGATTGCAGATTGACTTAAACGATAATAGTTCCTTCCCTCGCGGAAGTCGGTTGGACTGGGCCTGACTTGTTGGGCGTTAACGGCAGCGCATTAATCTGTTGCTCACATGATAGACAACAATAGTTGCTGTCTGAGCGTTTAGTTATTTGTTTTGTTTATCTCCTTCATTTTTGTTTCTCGAGGATAATGAAATATCCGGAAATCGTGTGCTTTCTTCATACACGCAGTCCCCATGTGTATGGAGTTTTTTCAAATTTTGTCATCTATTCCCTCCGGCACATAATGGCCTAATCTTCAGAAAAGTTAGATCGAATTTTAACGTGTGTGCGAGATGGTCTGCGTGCTTTTGCACACGGGACTCGGTTGATCGTCTCATCCGAAGTTCGACTAAGAAGAAGAACAAGAACAACAAGAAGAATGCAAAGAAGAAGAATGCAAAGAAGAAGAAGATTGCAAAGAAGAAGAAGAAAAAGAACAACAACAACACAACAACAAAAAAACAACGAAGAAGAAGGAGAACAACAACAAGAACTACAACAACGAAGAAGAAGAAGAGGAAGAAGAAGAGAAGAAGAAGAAGAAGAAGAAGAAGAAGAAGAAGAAGAAGAAGAAGAAGAAGAAGTAAGAAGAAGAAGAAGAAGAAGAAGAAGAAGAAGAAGAAGAAGAAGAAGAAGAAGAAGAAGAAAACAACAACAACAACAACAACAACAACAACAACAACAACAACAACAACAAGTAGACCAAGAACAAAAACGAGTAGAGGAAGCATTTTCAACAACAAAAATGCGTTAGAACATTGACCCATTTTAAACACACACACACACACACACACACACACACACACACACACACACACACACACACACACCACACACACACACACACAACACACACACACAATAAAGCAGAAAAAAAACCCAAACAAGTCTATCAGCTTTACTATATTTTCGTGGTTCAAATATCACATTTAATCGGGGCAGATAGCACTTAACACCCTGGGTCTGTTCTGTCTGACAAGACCCACAGCTTGGAGATAAGTGGGTCTGGGTAAACAAGGAGAACATGGTGACTGACGGTGAAGACGACACCTGATGACAAAGCTGAATAGAGGTAGAGTTGTTGTTGTTGTGTTGGTGGTGGTGGTTGGAGATGGTAATAGAGAGATGGCGAGAAAAACATCGCAGGCTGTAAAAGATAAAGGACATAGGGAACGCTTTCTGGCATGACTTCAGGCGATGTTTTACTGCTTACATGTGGGCTGAAGACTTTGTGTGTGCTTCTTGCTAGGGTTTTTTTGGTTGTTGGTTTGTTTGTTTGTTTTGTTTTGTTTTTCTTTCTTTCCTTTCCTTTCTTCTGTCGCTTTTGCTTTCCTGACTCTCTTGTTGATGTCGTTTGTTGCTGATTTTGTTGTTGTTAGTTTTTTTGTTGTTCTCCTTTTTTGTTTCTTGTATTTTGTTGAGGGTTTTTTGTGTTGTTTTGTTGTTTTGTTTTTTTGCTTGGTGTAGTTTGTTGGTTTTGTGTGTTGTTTTTTTTTGTTGTAGTTAATGTTTTGTAGGTCTTTTTTTTCTATGCTTCTTTTTTTTTTCTGTCGTTTTGTTTGGTGTACTTGTTGATGTGTTTTTTCTGTTTTAGTTGGTTTTTGTGAGTTTTTTGTTGCTACCAGCTTTGAGTTTTTCTCTGTGTTATCTTTACTGTATGGTTTTTTTTTTTTTTTTGTTTTTGATTTCTATTTTGACCTTTGTAGTTGTGGGTGTTTGTGTGTTGTGTCTTTTTGTTGTTGTGTGTGTGTTGTGTGTGTGTTTGTGTTGTGTGTATGTGTTTGTGTTTTTTCTTTTGCGTACTTGTTGTGTGTTTTGTCTTTCTTGTATAGTTGGTTGTGAGTTTTTGTTGCTATCAGCTTTGGAGTTTTCTTTGTGTTATCTACTAATTTTTTTTTATCAATTTTTTTTTTCAGATGATTCTATTTTTGATGTTGTGTTGTGTGTGTGTGTGTGCTGTGTGCGTTGTGTGTGTGTGTGTGTGTGTGTGTGTGTGTGTGTGTGTGTGTGTATGTGCTGCATGTGTGTGTGTGTTTGGTGTGTGATTTGTCTGTCTGTCTGTTGTTCGTAAATATAGATTGGTAATCCAATACGGTGGAAACACAACAAAAAAAGCTGCAAGATAATCTATCTATCTGTATGTTTGCCTCTGCCTGTTGTCTGTCTGTCTGTCTTTCTCTGTCTTTCTGCCTTTCTGTCCGTCAGTAGTGTCTGTATGTCTGTCCTGTCTGCCCTGGTCTGTCTGCTCGTCTCTGTTGCTGCTGCCTCTGTTGTCTGTCTCTGTTGTCTATCTGTCTGTCTGTCTGTCGGGTCTGTCTGTCTGTCTGTCTGTTGTTGTCTGTCTCTCTCTCTGTCTGTCTCTCTCTCTCTCTCTCTCCTCTCTCTCTCTCTCTCTCTCTCTCTCTGCTCTCTGCTCTCTCTCTCTCTTGTTCAACTTTTCTTCTTCTCTTCTTTTTTTGTTTACTTCTTTTCTCATCTGTCTCTCATCCCTCTCTCTCTCCTCTCTCCCCCCCTTCTCTCTCTCTCTCTCTCTCTCTCTCTCTCTCTGTTCCTTTCTCTTCTTTCTTCTTTTGTATTTTTTCTTCATTCATCTCTCTCTCTCCCTCTCCCCCCCCTCTCTCTCTCTCTCTCTCTCTCTCTCTCTCTCTCTCTCTCTTTTCTCTCTCTCTCTCTCTCTCTCTCTCTCTCTCTCTCTCTCTCTCCAAATGACAATTTTTTTCTGACCTTCATTCCTCTTTCTTCTTGCACACTAAAAATGGCAAAGGAATCAACACAGTTGTGAATGCAGAGAACTCAGATATAGTTACAAACTCCTAGGCTGCCTCTTTGGCCTTTACCTCGCTGTGTAATTAAGACCTTGGGCTTTGCAGGAATCGGCTTGCGTTGAGAGAACTGTTGCTTACGCTGATATGCAGTATTGGGACAAGTAATCTTACGATATAGACATCTTTACGCCGCTGAGCACGCAGTTTTGGGACGATTCCTTACGATTAAGTACATCTACGCAGTTTTGGGACAAGTATTCTTACGATGTAGGACATCTACGCATTTTTGGGACAAGTATTCCTTACGTTAGGACATCTCCTATGCTGAGTACCAGTTTGGACAAGTTATTCTTACGATTTAGGCATTTCATCGCTGGATACGCAGTTTTGGGACAAGTATTTTGATTTAGGACTTCTACGCAGTTTGGACAACTTTCTTACTATTAGGCATTCTCGCTGAGTACGCAGTTTTTGGGACAAGTATTCTTACGATTTAGGACATCTCTACGCTGATACGCAGTTTTGGGACAAGTATTCTTACGATTTAGGACATCTACGCAGTTTTGGGACAAGTATTCCTCATACATTCAGAACATCTCCTACGTTGAGTACGCAGTTTTGGGACAAGTATTCCTCACGATTTAGGACATCTACGCAGTTTTGGGAAAAATATTCCTTTACGATTTAGGACATCTCGTATGCTGAGTACGCAGTTTGGGACAAGTGTTTCTTACGATTTATGGCATTTCCTTCGCTGAATACGCAGTTTTGAGGACACGTATTTTTTACGATTCAGGACATTCCTATGCCGCTGAGTACGCAGTTTTGGGACAAGTATTCCTTACGATTTAGGCCATCTACGCAGTTTTGGGACAAGTATATCCTTACGATTAAGTACATCTACGCATTTTTGGGCCATAATATTCCTTACTTATTTAGGACATCTACGCAGTTTTGGGACAAGCATTCCTCACGATTCAAGACATCTCGTACGCTGAATACGCAGTTTTGGGACAAGTATTTCTTACGATTCAGGACATCTCCTACGCCACTGAATACGCAGTTTTATAGACAAGTATTCCTTACGATTTAGGACATCTCGTACATGGAGTAGGCAGTTTTGTGACAAGTATTCCCCTGGAGTTAACATCAGTGTTGACTCCACCCCTCCTCAAAAGTGTTCAGGATGAGACTACAAACCGAGGCCCCGTGTGCAATGTACGCAGAACATTTTGAGCACACGTTAAATCCTGTTCGCTTTTCGAAAGCGTAGGCCATTTTGTGCCGGTGGGAACAGATGACAAGATTGCACAACTGCATACACACAGGGACTGGATTTTAAAAAGCACATGAAATATTATTCCATTTTCCTCAATATAACAGAATCATTAAATAAATAAGTAAATAAATAAATAAAATCGATTTTAGGACATCTCTTATGATGAGTACGCATTTTCGGGACACTTAATTCTTATGATGAATGAAATGACTTCTACACAAAGGAAGTATTTTTATTACAATAACTTCATGCATTGATTTTTAAATCTCCTACGCTCACAGTACGTTTTCATCACTACCGTTGTATACATTTTATCAAACCTCTCCTAAATGATTCGATAGTAAAAAAAAAATAAAATAAAAACCAGCTTGCTGTTGAAAATACTCCACAACGGCATTAATTCTATCGAATTCTGCGTAATTTTTTTTTTCAAAGTTGATAGTACAATTAGTTCAGGCATTATTGCATTGGGGACGGGTCAGATCAGTGGTCAGAGCGCTCGCTTTCCTCCTCCTTTCCTCCTCCTCTCTCATCTCCTCCTCTCTCTCCTCCTCCTCCTCCTCTTCCTCCTGTCCTCCTCCTCCTCCTCTTTCTCTTCCTTCGTATTTTCTCTCCTCACCCCTCGCCCTTCCCGCCTTCCGAATTCTCCTGATCCTCTTCAACTTGGAAGTGACAACACTTTTTATCTGAGTCCTTTTTTCCTTTTGTGTTGTCTTTTCTTTTCTGCTCTTGTCTGTTTGTTTGTGTGTTTCGTTGTGTTGTGTGGTTTTTTTGGTTCGTTTTGCTTGTTTGTTGGTTGTGTTGTTTTTTTTTGTTTCTACATTGTTGTCTTAAAGCACCCAATCCTTTCATCTCCTCTATTTGCTCTTTTTTTTGTCTTTTTGTTTCCTTTCTCTTTTTTTATATATAGTTATTCAGCCTTTTTTTTTTTCTTTAGCCAGTGTTTTATTAGCTACATTTATCTCCCTTTAATCTAAATCTTTTCTAGCTTGCACAATCTGTACATTTCTTTTTAAGTTGTTAATTTGGGGGAGGGTTGGGGGGTAGGAGGAGGGGGGTTGGGGATGGAGGGGGGGAGAGAGATGGGGTCTAGTAATCAATTAGGGCTTTGGTAAGTTTGTTTTCTGTTTCTTTTTTTTACTTTCTATACTGCCTTCAGTTTTTTTTCTCCTAAGACATACACATCATGCCTTCTTAGGAAGACGAGATGCTTAAGACTAAGCTGCAAGTGTTAACTTCACGTCAATGTTTTTAACTTAAGCATTGAAAAAAGAAAACAACAAGCAGACCAACAAAAAACCTGGGAGGATAATTTCTCCCATTTAGTAGAAACGTGCAGAAAACTAGGGTACGGGATACCTCAGTGGTCAGACGTTCGCTTTCCCCCAGCTAATGTTAAGCAGCGTTGAGCGTGATTACTAGTTGGATGGGTGACCGTTTGCGGCCTTGGCTACAGTACAGTTCCCCCCAGTTCACTCAGCTGTAAAATGGGCACCTGCCCTCATTTAGGGTCAGGGAAGGTAAAGCAGCGAGGGAGAGGAGACGGGCGCCGCCCTCAACATGCTGGCCCCTAAAGAAGCTGAGGTCTCTGACACCTCGCTCCCTACGACCACATAGGTTATGGGACACGTTTACCTTTACCTTCATGCAGAAAAAAAAACTCGTATACCGTCAGATGGAAACTCTTGTAATGAAATGTGAAAGTTTGCTGTATTGTTTTGCTATATATACAACACAACAAGACAGATAAACAGATTGAATTTTGTGTCAACTGGGCCTTAAGAACACACACACGCATGCATGCACACACGCACGCATCACACACTCACACACACGCAATCACGCACACCTACACACACACACACACACCACACACCACGCACGCACACACACACACCACACACACACACACACACACACACCACACACACACACACAACACACACACACACACACACACACACACACACACACCACACACACACACACACACACACACACACACACACACACACACACGATAGAGAAGTGGTGTTCTAACACTTTTCATCAACTATGCAATTAACCCTCTTTTTTTCAAACTCACACAATACAAAACAAAACAAAATAAAATCCAAAACCAAAAATCAATGCCAATCTTTTCTCTCTCTTTCCCAGTTTTTATGCCTTACATCTTCTGCTTATTTCCTTGTTGTAACTGTCTGTTTATTCTCTCTTTCTTTCCTTCTTCCGTCTCTTGTTTTCTTTCAGCCGTCTAATCTGCTATCGCCACAGAGTGTGGATAATTGCAAGGAAGCAGTGTCTTTTACCAGGTTTCACAGCAGCCAAGGGGATTGTCTTGGCATTCACGTGAAACCAGCGGACAAGAGATAATTAGATTAGACAAGCCCCATGATGAAAAGACCCTTATTATTTTCCTTGTTGGAAGGTGATGGGTGTTGGAGGGGGTTGGGGGGTGGGGGTGGGGGGGGAATTAAAGTTGAAACGTAACTAATTGTATTGTAGATTTCTGACCTTTTTCGTGTGTTGGTTTTTTTAAATAGGTGTGAATTTTGTTAGAATATTGTTGTGGGGAGGTAGGTGGGGGAATTAAGTTGAAACGTAAGTAATTGTACATTTCTGGACTCTTTTTGTTTATTGCATTTTAAATGGGTGTGAATTTTGTTAGAATTATTGTTGTTGATGGTGGTGTTTTTTTTAAAAGTGGTTTACGTTATGAGAAGCTGTCAGTTTTGATATTTTCTTTGTGTTGTTAGGTAACGCTTTAGAACCATTCCCTTTTTTG
>CM060326.1:14270142-14277642 GCA_030674155.1 Stramonita haemastoma | reverse complement strand
CTCAACAGTTCCTCTCTCTCGTCTCTCTCGTCTCTCTCGTCCTCTCCTCTTCTCTCTCTTCTCCTCTCCTCTTTCTCTCTTCTCTCTCTCTCTCTCTCTCTCTCTCTTCTCTCTCCTCTCTCTCTCTCTCTCCTCCTCCTCTTCTCTCTCTCTCTCTCTCTCTCTCTCTCTCTCTGTATATCATTAGTTAATCTTTTGCTATGTGCTAGCTATTTTCTTTCTCCACCTTAATCTCTCCCCCACTCCCCAATATCTCCCCCCCCCCCATCCTTTCACTCTCAACTATCCCCTTCCGCAATCATAAACCCCTCCCTAACCTATCGTTCCTCCTGCCTCCCCCGTAACCTCCTCCTTCTCTTACAGCGAAACAGTTACACAGACAGGCGTAAACTAAAGAAATGAAAATAACATAAAATGAACAATTTTATGGCTCTGCCTTTGTGGTGGCACCCTTATTTGATTTTATTTCATTTCATGTGGTGCACAGCCCCTCAGATATGAGCAAAACCGCGTTGCTTTGCCATTAAGCATGTGATGAGTCAGGCCCAGAGCATCCAACTTTTGGTATGAGAGGGATTTAATATCTCTTAAGTCTTGCTGGGGAAAAGGCAGGTGAATGACTCTAGAAGGCACAAAAATTGACAGAAGGAGGTGACTCGAAAAAAAAAAACATACAGAAATAAAGAAAGGGATAGAAAAGAGCAGAAGGAATTCCTAGCACAGAATGAAAAAGAAGTATGGGTTAGGAGAGAGGGTAAAGAAGGATGGTGGATGGGGGCAGAACTACAGGTGCTGAACAATTTGTTAAAAGTTAAGTGCTCAAATTGCCCAGTTACAGAGGTATTGCAAAACTTAAGTGTTTACCATGTCTCCTATGGGGCACAGATTCGTTGTTTCCCACACTAATATGTTCACTTTGGAAGTACCTGTATGCAAAACGACTTTCTGACACTCTTCATGTCAGAACTTAATCCTTGGCGGGTGTACTATATGAGTTATGCATACAGATTATTTTCTCCTTTTTTGAAGGAGGCAGAAGACTAAAACAAAATTCCTGACACATTATATTGCTCATACTTCCAAGAACAATGATTTATAAAGCACAAACTGGAAGATGGAAAGAACAGAAAACAAACAACGAGAACATAGCAGAAATAAAAAGAGTAAGAACAGAAGACAGGCTGCAGACTGAGGGAGCTAGCTGTAATGACTACTATTCTCTATGACAACCTTGATTTTCTTTTCTTTAGATATATTTTTAAATTCTATACCATTTTATGTCACAGCAGATTTCTCTCCGTGAAATTCGGGCTGCTCTCCTCCTGGGGAGACTGCATCGCCACAAGAGCAGCACCACCCATTATTTTCCTTTCCTTTTCCTGTCTGCGGTTGTATTTGTTTCCCTATCAGAGTGGCTTTTTTCTGCATAATTTTGCCAGGGGGCAACCCTTTTATTGCCGTGGGTTCTTTTAAGTGCCCTAAATAATGATGTGTTACACACGGGACCTCGGTTTATCGTCTCATCCAAAAGAGTAGCACTACTTATGGTGTGATGGATTGGGGGAAGTTTGGGGCCCAAACGGGATTCGAACACCAAACACTCCGACCCAGACTTTTCACTCTCTAGGCTGGCGCGTTACCTCTGGACCACCGATCCACTCTTGTCCATTACCTGTGCTTCTTTTCACAATATTCTTTTTTCTTCAGATAGCCTGGTGGACTGGATAGCCTGGGGGACGGGATGGCCTGGGCGGACTGGATAGCCTGCAGGGAACTGATAGCTGTGGGGGAACTGGATAGCCTGTGGGGCGGAATAGCCTGGTGGGTAGAGTGATGTAGTTATGATCTGCTGACCAGGTTCGAATCACGTTCAAGGGAATTTTCCCTTTGGGGTTAACATCCATGCCGACTCGACTCTCCCCGAAAATTCTCCGGATAAGAATTCCCATGTGGGGAATGCATGCAAAACATCTTGCGTCCATGTTTTAAAACCCGTTCCGCTTTTCGGAAGAGTATGCTATTGAGTGCCAGTGGGAACGGATGACAAAATTGACAAAACTGCGTACTCAAGGATGTAAATTAAAAGTTCATGAGTGCTTATTCCATTATCATCGAAATAAAAGAAATAAGATAAAATAACATAAAAGATAAAACTTCTTCTTCTTCTTCTTCTTCTTCTTCTTCTTCTTCTTCTTCTTCTTTCTTCTTCTTCTTTTTCTTCTTCTCTTCTTCTCTTCTCTCTTCTTCTTCTTCTTTTCTTCTTCTTCTTCCTTCTTCTTCTTCTTCTTCTTCTTCTTCTTCTTCTTCTTCTTCTTCTTCCTCTTCTTCTTCTTCTTCTCTTCTTCTTCTTTCTTCTTCTTCTTCTTCTTCTTCTTCTTCTTCTTCTCTCTTCTTCTTCATCCTCCTCCTTTCCTCCTCCTCTACCTCTTCCTTGTATTCCTCCTCCTCCTTCTTCTTCTTTGCTTTGCTTTCTTCTTCTTTGCATTCTTCTTCTTCTTCTCTTTCTTCTTTCTCTTCTTCTTGATCGAGCCAGTTCTGCATCCCCTTTTTGTATCTCTTCTTCCTTTTCTTCCTCTTTCTCTACCTCCCCCTCCTCCTCCTCTTCCTCCTCCTCCTCCTCTGTGTCACTTCTAATCTTTTTTTCTCATTCTCTGGGTTTTTTTTCTAATGGATTTTAGAGAACTGCTCATCCGTGTATGTTGTCTTTCATTTTTCTGAATTTTCTTTTTTTTTGTACACTATACTTTTTTTTCCCTTTTTTTTTGTTGTTGTGTTCTGAATATTTTTTTTTCTTAACCTAGCTGCATAGTCTGTCCTTTCTCTTTCTTTGCTTGAAGTAGTCGTTTCTCTCTTTTTTCCACCCTTTTTAGGCTGTTGTTGAAGTGTCTCCAATATGCTCACCTTAGAAGGTCTGAGGAGTAAAAAATGCTAGTCGGTTGCTTTTAAAACAAAAACAAAAAAAAGCCGAGGGAAAAATGTAAGGGGTCTGTTTTATCATTCTTCCACAGCCCAGGGCTGCCCCGGTACAGTTCACTGTCGTCTTGTGTTGCCTTAATATGCAAAAGACTACCCCTGCGTAATCTCTGTCCCTGGATAATTTTGTTAGGTGTGTGTCAGACTGGCGAAGACTACTTGAGGGAGGGGGGAGACAGGTGTGGTGTGTGTGTGTGGGGGGGGGGGGGGGGGGGGGGTTAGAAAGCAAAGTTGTTTAGGGTGACGTCAGAGGTGATGTATTCATGTCTAGAGAATGTTTAGTCTGGTTTATACTAGGGGGGCGTGGGGGGGGGGGAGGGGGTTCTTTTTTTTTTTTACACGTACCCATCAGCATTTTGTACTTAACAGGTTATGAAATGTATTTAGTATTTTGTATTAAATTCTCTGTCTCTGTCACTGTCTGTCTGTCTGTCTGTCTGTCTGTCTCTCTCTCTGTCTGTCTGTCTGTCTGTCTGTCTGTCTGTCTGTCTCTCTCTCTCTCTCTCTCTCTCTCTCTCATCTCTCTCTCTCTCTCTCACATCTCTCTCTCTCTCTCTCTCTCTCTCTCTCTCTCTCGGAAGAAAGAAAGAAAGAAAGAAAGAAAGAAAGAAAGAAAGAAAGAAAGAAAGAAAGAAAGAAAGAAAGAAAGAAAAGCATTTTGTAATTGTACCGTTGTTTTGTACACTTGATTTCAATATGTCATTGTGGCTGCTTCAGATGAGACTATAAACCGAGGCCTCGTGTGCGAATGCACGCAGAACATCTTGCCCACATGTTAAATCCTGTTCCGCATTTCGAAAGAGTAGGCCATTGCTCGCCGGTAGGAGCAGATGACAAAATTTTCAAAGCTTCATGCACAGAGGGACTGGATGTAAAAAAAAAAAAAAGCACATGAGTACTTATTCCATTATCTTCTAAATGAAAAGAAACAAATCTGTCTGTCTGTCTGTCTGTCTGTCTGTCTGTCTGTCTGTCTATCTGTCTGTCTGTCTGTCTGTCTGTCTGTCTGTCTCTCTCTCTCTCTCTCTCTCTCTCTCTCTCCTCTCTCTCTCTCTCTCTCTCTCTCTCTCTCTCTCTCTCTCTCTCTCTCTCTCTCTATCTCTCTCTCTCTCTCTCTCTCTCTCTCTCTCTCTCTCTCTCTCTCTCTCTCTCTCTCTCTCTCTCCTCTCTCTCACACACACACAACACACACAAACACACCAACTCTCTCTCTCTCTCTCTCTCTCTCTCTCTCCTCTCTCTCTCTCTCTCTCTCTCTCTCTCTCTCTCTCTCTCTCTCTCTCTCTCTCTGTCCACTGACTTGGTGTCAAAGATCTTTTGTTCCATGTCCACGTCTGTTCTCACCCTTGTTGTCTTCTATTCTGTATTCTAGTTTAGCTGGTGAATTAGTCATGAGCTTTGGTCTGATAACCACGTTCTTTACATTCCGCCACTTATGTTCCCTGTCTGGCTTCATCTCTCTTTCGCTGTTCCTGATCTTGTTTCGGTCTTTTTTTTTCTTTTTGTTGTTGTTGCTATTGCTGTTGTTGATGTTGTTCTGGTGGTTGTTGTTGTTGTTGCTTTGGTTTCTTTGTTTTGCTTTTCAGTCCAAACTTTGTGTCTTTTTTGTTTGTTTCTGTGTTTTGGGGGGTTTTTTGCTTTTTTTGGGGGGGGAAGGGGGTGGAGCTGTTGCAAAAACTGCAAAAGGTCTTTGTACTGTTCTGTGTGAAATGTTAAGGAATTGTTCTTTTGTCGTTGTTTTTTTTTTTTTTTTAATGCGTGTCAAAAGGATCTTTGTGTGTATCTAAGCTTTTAAATAGTGTACAACTTCATTGTTTATGCAGATACTTTCTCCACAGCATTATATTCATCCATGTACTTGGGTGTATTCAGTTTGTGATGTTACACTCTTTTTTATCGCCAGATCTGAAAGACTAGTACTCTGGCCACAATTTAGGATCTTGTGGATGGGTCCACTTTGTGTAAAACGTGTGCATTAATAATGCCATGCCACGTACACAATGCTACCTATCCTTTTAAATGCTAAGGGCCTCTTTTATGTTTGACCCATGAAAGTGTCGTCTGTTATCTCTTAGATTGATGACTGTGGTATAAACTCTATCAACAAAGACTGTTATCTATTGAATCGGTGTGTTATAGCTGTTAGCTATGTTAACTGCTCATATTGGGGCTTGGGAATGTCAATACTGCCATGTGTGGAAATTATCATCGAAATACCAGACCATAAAAACATGGATTTATATATATATATTATTAGATCTTTGACCTGTGTCAAACTTGTACTGATTTATACTGGATATATTTGTTGTACACTCGTGCTGCTATTATGGTGGATCGGTGGTCTAGGTGGTAAGGCACCTTGCCTACAAAGCAAAAAGTCTGAGTTGGAGTGCTTGCGTACCCCTGTTTGGGCCCAAAATTTTTTCCCTATCCATTGGACCCTGAGTGATGGTCTGGGCGCTAGTCTTTCGGATGAGA
This sequence comes from Stramonita haemastoma, assembly GCA_030674155.1. Lineage (NCBI taxonomy): Eukaryota > Metazoa > Mollusca > Gastropoda > Neogastropoda > Muricidae > Stramonita > Stramonita haemastoma. Next base: position 14,272,191 of record CM060326.1, on the reverse strand, counting down.
CGATAAACTGAGGTCCGGTGTGTTACACATTACTATTTAATGCACAGAAAAGATCCCATGGCAAGAATGGGGTTGACCCTGGCAAAATTCCATAGAAAAAAAAAACACTCTTATAGAGAAACAAATACAGTTGCATGCAGGAAAAAGAAAAACAATGGGTAGGCGCTGCACTTGTGGCAACGTGCTCTCCCCAAGGAGAGCAGCCTGAATTTCATGCAGAGAAATCTGCTGTGACATAAAGTGGTACAAAGTACAAAATTAATGCTAAAAGCTCCTTTTTCTGTTTGTTTGTATCTCTTTGACTGGGGACTGTGGTAAACTCTATCTACAAGGACTGTTATCTATTGAATCGGCGTGATTTATAGCTGTGCCCAGCCATGTTCACTGCTCATATTGAGGGCTTGGGAATGTCAATACTCACTCACTCACTCACTCAGTCCCATGTCCCAAAGGACGTAGGGGGACATGAGAGAAGACGCAACAGAGATCTTTTTCCATGCTTCACGATCCTGTGTGGCTAGTAGGAGGCGTTGCAGGGGTTGGGCAGTCCAGTCTTTGATGTTGTCAACCCATGATTTCTTTTGGCGGCCTCTTCTTCTTTTGCCCTCGACTGTTCCTTGAAAGATGGTTTTTGCTAGGGTGTTGTGTCTTGTGGTGTGACCAAACCACATCAGCTTTCTCCTCTTTATGGTGGAGAGCAAAGGCTCTTGGGGGCCCACACGCTTTTTGATTTCTTCTTTCACATACTGCCATGGGTGGAAATTATCATCGAAATACCAGACCATAAAAACATGTATTAATATATATGAGATATTTGACCTGTGTGACACTTGTACTGATTTATAATGGACATGTTTGTGGTACACTCTGCTGCTATTATGCTGTTTCATGGTTTTATAGCATTGTGACAAACTGAACAGTGGTACAGTGTGGTCTATATCCTACTTATAACTTCTGCTGGGGACGGGATAGCCTAGTGGTCAGTACATTGCGCTGGCAATTTGACAACCTGTGTTCGATTCCCGTTCGAGGGGATATTTCCCCTGGTGGTGGGAACAGATGACAATATTTAAAAAACTGCATACACACGGGGACTGGATGAAAAAAAGCACGTGAGTGCTTATCCCATTATCCTTGATATAAAAGGAAATTAAAAAAATTAAAAGAGTGTATTCTCTTGTATTGTGTGTTGGGTATTTCTGCAGAATTCTACAGTGCTTGTCTTCTTGGTTTGTTTTAGGTTCTTTACAGATTACTTTTAGTCATATGGATTCCCCTTTTTCTGCTCTGTGTTCCAAAGAAGTTATTTTGTTTTTGAGTGTCTTCTTTGTTCACTATTTGGGTGGATGGATGGACAGCTTTTTCTCAGTATTGCTCTTTGCTTTGGGTGGGGGAGTTTTAGTGTGTTTACTTTTCTCTTCTTTGGTTTACTTGTGGAGGGTTGATTTGAGATGTGTGTGTGTGTGTGCTTGCGCTTGTTTTTCTTTCGAGGTTTTCGTAAATTTCCTTTGTTTTGCAGTTCATTGATTGCTTGGCAAACCTACACACACACACACACATACATCTACACACACATCTACACACACACACACATACACACACATACACCCACACATCTACAGACACATACATACAAATACACACGCGCGCGTGCACACACACATTTGTTGGTTATAATCGACATTCGGTGTATGTGTGTGTGCGCGCGCGCACGTGTGTGTGTGCATGCGCTGTACTTGCGTGCATGCATGTGTGTATGTGCATGCGTGTGTGCGTGCGTGTACGCGTGCGTGTGTGTGCGTGCGTGCGTGCGTGTGTGCGTGCGTGCGTGCGTGCGTGCGTGCGTGTGCGTGCATATGTACACACGGAGAAAAAAAATCAGAGTGTACTTAAGGAGACAGCTGCCTACAAACCAATTCATTTGCGCGTGTGTTGGTGTAACGCAATAGCACAAGTCAATGGCCTTACCTGATTGGACACTTTGCGTGACACAGAAACCATGTCACCGATCCCATTGTTTGCATAACGCGGTTAATTTGACCCTATCTT
>CM060326.1:14262642-14265142 GCA_030674155.1 Stramonita haemastoma | reverse complement strand
GGTTTGTTAAGGGGGAGGTCACAACTGTCATGATCAGTAATAAGTGGGCCATAATTTATGTCTTTAAGCATCAAATTAAGTGAGATACAAATAGCCACTATTATGGTGGTTCTCATGCCAATACTATAAAGGGGGGTCCTAAGTGTGGGTATGCCAAAAGGCGTATTGTCACTCTTATTTGCATGTCATCGCCAAAAGGCATACTGTCACTCTTATTTGCAGGGCATGGCCAAATTAAAAGGCATACTGTCACTCTTATTTGCAGGGCATGGCCAAATTAAAAGGCATACTGTCACTCTTATTTGCAGGGCATGGCCAAAAGGCATACTGTCACTCTTATTTGGGTGTCATGGCCAAAAGGCATACTGTCAGTCTTATTTGCAGGGTATCGCCAATATGCATACTGTCACTCTGATTTGCAGGGTATGGCCAAAAGGCATACTGTCACTCTTATTTGCAGGGTATGGCCAAAAGGCATACTGTCACTCTTATTTGGGTGTCAAGGCCAAAAAGCATACTGTCACTCTGATTTGCAGGGTCATGGCTAAGATCCTTGCATTAAGCGCTACACTACTTCTCTCACGGGTAATGTAAGAAAAATTGTACTGCTTCTCTTAGGCTTGCTAGAAAAGAAAATGATTGATTGATTGATTGATTGATTGATTTGATTGATTTATTGATTAATTCTTTTATATCGAGAATAATGGAATAAGTACTATTGTGCTTTTTTACATCCAGTCCCCGTGTGTATTTCATTTGTTCCCACCGGCACACGATGGCCTACTCTTACAAAAAGCGGAACAGGATTTAACGTGTGCGCAAGATGTTCTGCGTGCGTTCGCACACGGGCCTCGGTTTAAAGTCTCACCATAGAGAGAAAGAGAGAGAGAGAGAGAGAGAGAGAGAAGAGAGAGAGAGAGAGAGAGAGAGAGAGAGAGGGGAGAGAGAGAGAGAGTCTGTGTCTGTGTTATTTTGTGTGTGTGTGTGTGTGCGTGCATGTGTGTGTGTGTTTATTTTTAATTGTGTGTGTGTGCGTGCATGTGTGTGTGTCTGTGTGTGTGTTTATTTTTATTGGGTGCGTGTGTGTGTTTATTTGTGACGCGGGAGGTAGTAAGTAAGATTACCTCCCATGCGTGCAGACCTGACACAGCGTCGTGTTTTTCAATCGGGAGACAGCAACGATTTGTAGATTATGGTTTTTGTACCAGGCTCTGTTTCCTTCGGTGGTTGTTTAAACCTCTCTGTTTCATCATGTGAATCATGGACTCTGACAGCAGAGTTAGAGAGGAGAATCCAAGCATTCGAGAACAAGTGCCACAGAAGACTCCTCAAAATATCATACAAAGAACACAAGACCAATAACTATGTGAAAGAAGAAATCAAAAAGCGTGTGGGCCCCCAAGAGCCTTTGCTCTCCACCATAAAGAGGAGAAAGCTGATGTGGTTTGGTCACACCACAAGACACAACACCCTAGCAAAAACCATCCTGCAAGGAACAGTCGAGGGCAAGAGAAGAAGAGGCCGCCAAAAGAAATCATGGGTTGACAACATCAAAGACTGGACCGCCCAACCCCTGCAACACCTCCTACTAGCCACACAGGATCGTGAAGCATGGAAAAAGATCTCTGTTGCGTCTTCTCTCATGTCCCCCCTACGTCCTTTGGGACATGGGACTGAGTGAGTGAGTGAGTGAGTGTGAGTTTCATACATTTTCGCCAACGCGATAAAAGGTAAAATTGATGGAACCTCCTTTTATAAAGGCCTCAACCACACCGTTCTGATTGTGTGTGTATGTGTGTGTGTGTGTGTGTGTGTGTGTGTGTGTGTGTGTGTGTGTGTGTGTGTGGTGGGTGGGTGGGTGTGGGTGGGTGGGTGGGTGTGTGAGTGTGTGTGTGTGTTTGTTTCTGTCTGTGTGTTTGTTTCTCTGTGTGTTTTAGTTTTTGTTTAGTTTTGTAGTCGATAAGTTCTACAGAGATGTGACATATCAAAAATCTTCACTCTGCTACATATTCTTTCTGTATTGAAAAGGTAATAGAATGGTATAGATTGTGTGTGTGTGTGTGATTACAGAAAACGTGGGTAAAACTAAAACTCTGTTTACTGGAAAGCTGGAAAGGAAGAACTCTTAAGGAATAAATTTCGTCACAAAATTGTATGTATACATAATCATTACAAGGCTGTACAATGTGTACGTGCTTTGATGTTGCTTTAGTTGCTGTTCATTTGTTTCGTCACGCTAAACTAGAGATAAAACGTCGCAGGAAAAAAAAAGATGTAAAAACACCGAAGAAACATATAGACACAAAATGAAAGAGCACAGTTTCAACAATATGATATACGAAAGAACAAATATGAACCAGAATCATACCATAAAACATCTACAACAGACCTGGAAATCCCAGCAATATCATCACTTTTTTTGTATGCAGGAGAGAGTGTGTGTATGTGTGTGCTATGTGCGTGTGCAGTATGTATGTGCATGTATATTCTCTCTCTCTCT
>CM060326.1:14252642-14257642 GCA_030674155.1 Stramonita haemastoma | reverse complement strand
GTGCGTGAGTGTGTGTGTGCGTGCGTGCGTGCGTGTGTATGTGAGTGTGCGTGCGTGCGTGCATGCGCGCGTGAATGCGTGTGTGCGTGCGTGTGCACGTGCGTGCGTGTGTGTGCGTGCGTGCGCGCACGTGTGTGCGCGTGCGTGCGCGCGCGCGTGTGTGTGTGTGTGTGCGCAGAGAGAGAAAAGTGTCAATAATGTGACAGACATTGTCACCCTCTGTCCTGCCTTGTCACTGTGTGACTGACATGTACTGGCACCTTCGTCTGAACCCCACATCCCTACAGACAGCTATGGTCTACAGAGAAATCTGCTGTGACATAAAGTGATAGAAAAATACAAAAATACAAAACTACAAAATACAGTCACTCCCTGCCTCCTCATCCTCCTCCTCCTCTTTCCCTCCCCCCCCCCCCCCCCTCCTCCTTCTCCTCTCTCCTCCTCCTGCTACTCCTTCTCCTCCTTGTACTACTCCTCCTCCTCTTCCTTCTCCTCCTTCTCCTCCTCCTCTTCCTCCTTCTCCTCCTCCTTCTCCTTCTCCGCCACCTGCTTCTCCTTCTTCTTCTCCTTCTCCTCCTCTCCTCCTCCTCCTCCTGCTCCTCCTCCTCCTCCTCTCTGCTCCTCCTCCTCCTCCTCCTCCTCCTCCTCCTTCTTCCTCCTCTCCTTCTCCTCCTGCTGTTCCTCCTCATTTTTTTTCTTTTATATGGACGATAATGGGATAAGCACTCATGTGCTTTTTTTACATCCAGTCCCCGTGTGTATGCAGTTTTGTAAATGTCATCTGTTCCCACCGGCACACGATGGCCTACTCTTACGAAAAGCGGAACAGGATTTCACGTGTGCGCAAGATGTTCTGCGTGCGTTCTCACACGGGGACTCGGTTTAAAGTCTCATCCGAAGGACTTTTTGGGGAAGAGTGGAGTCAGCACTGATGTTAGGCCTAACTCCAGGAGAAAAATCTCCTCAAACGGGAATCGAACCCGGGTCGTGAAATTGCGAGCAAAATGTTCTGACCACTAGGCTATCCCGTCCTCCTGCTACTGCTTGTTGTTGTCGTTGCAGGACACAATCTTTATCCTGTCTGATACTCACTCCTGTACTGTACTACCCCTCATTTTCTGTTCTTAGCCTGCTCTCGTTTCTACACAACAGCACCAGCCGTCTTATGGACTCGGAATGGTTTGGGTCTTTTTTGTTGTTTTTTTCTCTATCTTAAGGTGATGTGTGTATGTGTGTGTGTGTATGTGTAGTGTGTGTGTGTGTGTGTGTGTGTGTGTGTGTGTGTGTGTGTGTGTGTGTGTGTCTGTGTCTGTGTCTGTGTCTGTGTCAGTGTGTGTGAGTGTGTGTGTGTGTGTTCGTGTATGATGTGTGTGTGTTGTGTGTGTGTGTGTGTTTTAGTTGTGTGTGTGTGTGTGTGTGTGTGTGTGTGTGTGTGTGTGTGTGTGTGTGTGTGTGTGTGTGTGTGTGTGTGTGAAAATGCTGCCTAGACATATTATCATTCTCCTTGTCTGCTGACGTCGCAGTTTGAGCTGTAGCCTAGTAGTAATGCATATGTCTAGCAGAGTGAGTGAGTGAGTGAGTGAGTGTGTGTGTGTGTGTGTGTCTGTGTGTGTGTGTGTGTGTTGTGTGTGTGGTGTGTGTGTGTATGTGTGTGTGTGTGTGTGTGTGTGTGTGTGTGTGTGTGTGTGTGTGTGTGTGAAACTGCTGCCTAGACGTATTATAATTCTCCTTTTCTGCTTACGTCTGAACCGTAGCCTAGTGGTAATGCATATTATCTTAGAGCATGAGCGGTTGTGGGTTCAAACCCTGTGCAAAAGTGGATTTTTTTTATCTCCATCTACTAGGTCGTTAGTGATTGTCTGGGTCTGGTGCTAGTGCTTTGGATGATAGAAGTTCCGCATGCAACATGCACGTAGCGCATGTAAAATACTATGTGGCAACAAGAGAGTTGAATGAACTAAAGTACTAGGGTGTTTGTTTTGTTTTAATCACTATAGTTTTATGATTGTGTGGGGCGGTTGTGTCATTGTAGGTAATTTTTGTTGTTTTGTTGTTGTTGTTTTTTTAGTAAGCACGCAGGCATAAAAGTGTGTGTGATTACATTATATTATCGGGATTTCTCCACAAAAGTTCAGCCTGGATTTCCCGATGGGAAATCTGCCGTGTGGTCATAAAATTAATGCCTATAGAATTAATGCTCTCTATGTTTTTGGTTCCTCGTCACTTGTTGTTGAGTTTTTCCTCTCACCAGGACACTTGCTCATTCCGCTAAGCATGGGGTTTTTTTTCGTTCTGAGGACGTGTGTCACAGTGTCATTAAAAACGCTAGCTGGCTGGTTGGTTGGCTGGCTGGCTGGCTGGCTGGCTGGTGGTTGGTTGGATGGCTGGTTGGCTGGTTGGCTGGCTGGTTGGCTGGCTCGCCGGGTGGTTGGTTGGATGGCTGGTTGGATGGATGGATGGTGGTTAACTGGTTGGCTGGCTGACTGGTTAGCTGGCTGGTTGGCTGGCTGGCTGGCTGGCTGGCTGGCTGGCTGGCTGGCTGGCTGTGCCGTTTACAGTGACAAACTCCCATAATCACGGTATACTACGTTTATGTCTGCAGACTAGTTCCATTTTTTCTTTTTTTTTTTATCTCTCCCTTCCTGTTTCTTTCTCTTTGTCTCTTTGTGTTTGTTTTTTTTTTTCTTGCTTCGTTTGCTCACTAGTAGTAGGGATTTGTTTTGCATCTGTCATCCAGACGTAGGTTCTTTTCTTTTGAAGATAGATAGCGTCAAGAGAGAGAGAGGAGAGAGAGAGAGAGAGAGAGAGAGAGAGGAGAGATGAGAGAGAGAGAGAGAGAGAGAGAGAGAGAGAGAGAGAGAGAGACAGAGAGAGAGAGAGAGAGAGAGACAGCGCTGGACTTGACCAGACCGGAGAAACTAACAAAAGAAAGCTTTGTGTAGCTACTAAGTCACTTAGTGCTTGTTAGTAGTACTCTTAGTCCCATGTTGCAGAAGATAACGTATAAAACCCCTAATAAAGAGTAAGATTTTACTTTATTTATTTATTCTTCTATTTCGAGGATAACGAAAGAAGCTCTATTGTGCTTTTTTTTACATCCAGTCCCCGTGTGCATGAAGTCTTGTAAATGTCATCTGTTCCCACCGGCTCACAACGGCTGACACGAAAAGCGGAACAGGATTTAACGTGTGTGCAAGATGTTCTGCGTGCGTTCGTACACGGGGCCTCGGTTTATAGTCCCATCCGAGGGACTTTTGGGGAGAGTGGAGTCAGCACTGATGTTAACTCCAGGAGAAAAATTCCTCGACCGGGAATCGAACCCGGGTCGTCAAATTGCCAACGCAATGTTCTGACCACTAGGCTATCCGCCGCCCAACTTAGTTGTTAACTCTTTCTATATTTCTGGCCAAGCTATCTAGAACGATCTCCCTCTCTCCCTTTGTAAAAAGCCTACATATGATACATCTAAATCCAGCCTCAAGATATATTAATTTCAAAGCTAATATTTTCCCCTCCTGTTTCATCTTATTATAGCTGCCCCTGCGCTGCTTTTCAACAGCCTAAATATTCACCACCCTGCTATAGTGTATAACCTCTGTGTGTGTGTGTGTGTGTGTGTGTGTGTGTGTGTGTGTGTGTGTGTGTGTCGTGTGTGTGTGTGTGTGTGTGTGTGTGTGTGTGTGTGTGTGTGTACATTTAACTTTGTTAAAAATCTAAATTGTTATTGGTTGCATGCGTAAGAATTGGTTTTTAATTCAAGCGCTTTGATTTGTTTTTGCAAGGTATTGCGCTATATAAATTCACTTGTTATTATCATCATCATCATCATCATCATCATCATCATCATCATCATCATCATCATCATCAACAACAACAACAACAACAACAACATCATCATCATCATCATCATCATATCATCATCATCATCATCATCAATCATCATCATCATCATCATCATCATCATCATCATCATCATCATTATCATTATAAAAGGCAATGTTTCTGTTATCTGTTTAAGGTACCACACCCTACAAAGTGTTCTACATAGGCTACACCACACATCTACCAGGAAGTCTATTCCAGTCCACCTACGGAGCGAGAATGAGCGATTTTTCACTCTGGAATGGAGGCCTATGTTTATGGATCGGTGGTCTAGAAATAACACCTGTCTAGAAAGCGAAAAGTCCAAGTCCACGTTGAATCGGTGGTCTAGAGGTAACGCGCTGCCTAAAAATCGAAAAGTCCTGGGTCGGAGTGTGCGGTGGTTCGAATCCCGTTTGAGCCCAAAACTTGTCTCCCACCAACTAGACCCAGAGTGGTGGTCCGGGTGCTAGTCTTTTCGATGAGACAGTGAACCGACATGCCGTGTGCTACACGTTTAGTTCATGTAAGAGTACCCATGGCAACACGAGAGTTGTCCCTGGCCAAATTCTGTAGCAAAAAGCCACTGTGATAGGGAAACAAAATACGTATGCAGACAGGAAAAGAAAAAAAAAAGATAATGGTGGCGCTGCTCTTGTGGCGACGTGTTCTCCTCAGGTAGGACAGTTTAAGTTTCACAGACATATTAATCCGCCCTGACTTATTTCCGGTCGACAATACAATACAATGCAATACAATATAATGCAAAGCTATACAGTACAATACAATACATTGATTAATTAAAAATAATGACATCTGAAATTTTCACAGCGCTTAACCTTGTAAAAAAAATTCAAGCGCGTTCATTCAAATCATTTACGGACATGTGGCCAAAACAATATAATACAATACAGTACCGTACAATACAAAAGAATACAGTACAATACAAAACAGTACAATACAACACAATTATTCCGTCTGTGACCCAAAGGTAATATGGCGATCCCTCAAGAATATTTCTACTCTGAGATCACTATCAAATCTCAAAGGGGAATATCATCGGAAAGTTTCCATAGAAAGTTTGACTGGAAAGTTTCAGAATCCTCTGTCTGGAAAGTTTCATAATCATTTGTCTAGAA
>CM060326.1:14242642-14245142 GCA_030674155.1 Stramonita haemastoma | reverse complement strand
ATATATATATATATATATATATATATATATATATTATATATATATATATATATTTGTGTGTGTGTGTGTGTGTGTGTGTGTGTGTGTGTGTGTGTGTGTGTGTGTGTGTGTGTGTGTGTGTGTGTATACCAAGGGAATTAAGACTCTGGCAGGCCTGCACTTGAATCTGACCAAAGAGATAGTAAAAAAAATGTCCGCTCTTAATTCACCAGACACCGCCGAGATTCGAACCCACAACTTCAAGCGCCCATGAGTTTGATCTCGAACGGTCTTAACCACTCGGCTAATAGCGTCTGTCGCTGTCCCTGTTTGCAATGACTCAGGGTATGTGTGGATTGGGATTTTTGTGTGAGGAAAAAATGTTAGTAATCAGAACACTACAATATCAAAATGTTTGGCTCTTCAGAAAAAGCAGCATGATAAAGCAGGGATATTGCGGGGAGAAAAAAAAAAAGTTCTGTTTTGTCCAAAACAGGGAAAATGTGGGCTCATTTCAACGGTTATGGGGAAGGAGGAAGGGAGGACTGATAGCTTAGTGGTTAGAGGGTTGCGCTCATGATCTGACAACCCGGGTTCGAACCATCAGTGAGGCGCCTGTCTTAGGAGATTTGGTTTTTGCTGCCTCATCTTCTGTCATGTACCCGTCCTGCGGTTCCCACGCCGCTATTTCGATCTCCCCACCACAGCCATACCCAGATTCATTATGTCTCATCATCAGGGTCGGGAGTCCAAAAGGAGCCCATCAATATCTGGCCGTCGTGGGGCCACCAGCCAGAGGGGCCCTGCACTGCTGCTGGGTCACTTTGGTGGTGTTCAGTGGTGCCTGTTCTGAGCTTAAATATGCAGGACACCACCTACTCAGCCCCTACTAACGACAGTATTAGCTCAGTCGCGGAGCCAGGCTAAGTAAGTCACCCACCCCAAGTGGTTACCACATCAATGTCCGTCCAACGACCGTACCCTGCGAACCTTCAAGTTATAGGGAATTTTACCATGAAGTTAACACCAGTACTGACTCCACTGCCACAAAAATCTCGTAGATGAGACTACAAATCAAAGTTCCGTGTGTGGATGCAAGCACATTAAAAACTCGTTCACCTTTCGGAAGAATATGCCATTTCGTGCAGGAAGGAACAGATTACAATTTTTAAAAATGCATACACACATTATGTGTTTAGACACCATCCCCAAAGTCAGAATGCGGCCACTTTAGTTGTGGTTCAAAAGGGTCGCACACACAAAATGTCATCATTCGTGAACCTCCAAGCTCAAACTGCGGAACAACAAAACCAAAAACAAACCAAACAAAGAAAAACACCAGCTAAAAAACAGCAAAACCAAAAACGGTTATGCAGCAAAAACGGTCAAGAAAAATGGCAAATGAATTATGCAGGGTGCAAAACAGCCGCGACAAGCTGACAACAAAAAGATTGTCACTCTCACGCCCTACATAATTATCCACCTTTGTTCCCAGTTCTTTATGTCAAACTTCATACACGCCCTCGCGCGTGGGCACACTTACCCACCAATCCCATACAAACGGAGAGAGTGAGAGCAAGATAGATTTTTTTTGTTTTGAATGAATGAATTATCTATATTTGTTCAAGGGTTACAGATAAGCGTTTACATACTTTTTTTTTTATTTCATCAGGCCCTTATCCAGCACAAGAGGAGAGAGAGAGAGAGAGAGAGGAGAGAGAGAGAGGAGAGAGAGAGAGAGAGGAGAGAGGAAGAGAGAGAGAGAGAGAGAGAGAGAGAGAGAGAGAGAGATTATCAATGACACGTATCATTATCCAAAAACTTTCGTGTCGTTCATATATGTTGCAAAAACTGGTTCTCGTTTTCTATAATTATTATTAATAGATTCCTTATTTTGATCAGCCATGCACACACACACACACACGCACACACACACACACACACACACACACACACACACACACACACACACACACACACACACCACACACACGGATATGCAAAGAGCAACAAAAAAGGGTGGGGGGGGGCTCTCTCTCATCCAATATCCGTTTTAAAACAGGATTTTGAAGCAATACCCAACCGTGATGTATCTACTCAACAAGAAGCTTATCCATTAGTAAACAGAACGTGACCCCCTTGGCCATTTCTTAAACAGGTAGTCCTATCAGCTAGCCAAAAGTCAGTCTAGACACTCAGGTTTATGTTTGACACTGACAGTGGTGCCCTTCCTTAGTATAATGGAACGGGAAACTATCCTGTTAAAAAGTTTCCACAACGAAAAGAACAAAAACACCCTCCCTTCTCTTCGTCTTCGGCTCCCTTCCACAAGTTGGTAGTGTAAAGTGACAAGAGGAGTGACAGTACATTACCGCTGTCATATTCAACCTTCCTGGGACAACAACCAAGTCGGAAAGACGACACTTCGGCCCCGTTCGGAACACCACGGGAGGGAGGGGAGAGAACTAGCGTGGCCACGACGCAGACGACAACTGCACAGCAAGCGGCGCGCGTGTCACCG
>CM060326.1:14232642-14235142 GCA_030674155.1 Stramonita haemastoma | reverse complement strand
AAAAAAATTGCATCACCAGTATTACCACCAGTAAACCGTAAATGTGAGTTTCTTATAGTGCACATCGAGAGTTCGACGAGGGATATTACACTTGGTCTCTGTCTGTTAAGGCGTCGTTTTAGTTTAGCTTAGTTTAGTTTATTCCTTTATATGGAGGATAATGGAATAAGCACTTATGTGCTTTTTTTCATCCACTCCCCGTGTGTGTATGCAGTTTTGTCAATTTTGTCATCTGTTCCCACAGGCACACAATGGCCTACACTTACGAAAAGCGGAACAGGATTTAACGTGTGCGCAAGATGTTCTGCGTGCGTTCGCACACGGGGTCTCGGTTTAGTCTCATCCGAAAGACGTTTTGGGGAGAGTGGAGTCAGCACTGATGTTAACTCCAGGGGGAAAATCCCCTCCAACGGGAGTCGAACTCGGGTCGTCAGATTGCGAGCGCAACGTTCTGACCATCATGCTATCCCGTCCCCTTAATCGTGGAGCTTAAGTACTGAAGACAAATTAACTTTCATTAGAGCCTGAGCGATTCCAGGAGCTTGAGTTTCAGACGGTTAAACTACGTCGTCAACCGTTGTTTGTCTCACCCTGCTTCCATAAAAACAGACGATGAAGACAAAAGACGCGACACACTATATTTCCAGGACACTAAAGCCTGACCTGGTTTTGTTTTCGTCTTCCCTCCCACTCCCAGTCCGGACAGAGTACACCCTGCAGTACTAACGAGGAGAGAGAGAGAGAGACAGAGACAGAGAGAGAGACAGAGAGAGAGAGCAGTAACTGTTGTGTCTGCAAAGGTCAGCAAGAAAATGACAGACCGTTAAATCATTGGAGACAGGCCAGACAGACAGAAAAATCGACAGATAAATGATGATTTTTTTTAAGGAAGGTAAGAAGAAAAAGAGAGAAGGCAAAGAAACGTGTCAGTTAAAAAAAACAAAAAAACAGTAATTCATAACAACACAAAAAAACACACAACAATAAAGAGAAAAGAAGAGAAGAAAAGAAGAAAAAACTACTGATTTAGAGGCCACGCCAGTGCTCATTTGTTCCCGTGTGTCTCGACAGGCACCTAGCAGAACTGCGCTAAATCAGAACTATCATGTACCAGGTTAAAAACACAACCAATTACTCGCTTAGCAGATCAAGAACTCAAGGTTAAAATAAAACCTACACGTGCAAAATGGATCAAGCTGCACTTGGTAAATGAGTTAGAGAAATGGCCAGAAAAATAAAACAACAAAAGCAAAACAGTAACATTATGGAAGCGAAAGAAGTATAGACAGTACAAACAAACTTGACCAAGAAAAAAAAGGCCCAGACATTGTAGTGTACAATGAGTACTATACGTAGGCATTGTCTCGCCCTGTGTAGAGCTAATGGAGATAACAGGAGAGGGTCACGATCACTATACAGTAAACAATTAGCAAAGGAGAGTACGCAGCCCTGGAAGACTCTTGTGTGTGTGTGTGTGTGTGTGTGTGTGTGTGTGTGTGTGTGTGTGTGTGTGTGTGTGTGTGTGTGTGTGTGTGTGTGTGTGTGTGTGTATGTGTGTGTGTGCCATCAGTGGTGGGTGGAGGCATATTATAGAGAGGTGAAGAAATGTTATCTGTAAGACCAGAACGTTCTCTGAAAGAGACGAGAGTGACGAGAGAGAGAGTGACAGAGAGACAGAGACAGAGAGACAGAGACAGAGAGACAGAACGAATTATTCCTACTTAATGAGAGTACGATTCGGAGCAATCATATATAAAAGTCGTATATGAGAGAACGTTCAACTCTGACTCCTTTTTATGAGGTGAACTGGCCGCCAGACACCTTGAGTCATTACGATCTTGGTGTGTTTTGACATAGGCCAGAGACAAGTCAAGTCAAATTGTTTCATTTCGAAGATACTGAATTAGCTCTCATGTCCTTTTTTTACATTAATTCCCCACCCTTATCAGGGATTACATCAATTTAAAAACACCTCCAACTAACAACAACAATATCAAACCAAACAACAAATTCAAGACAACGATAATGGTAACAAACAGAAGACAAAAATAAAATAGCAAATGTGCAAACACAGAACTAAAATAAGAAATAAACAATCAAATGATCATTACGATAGACAGACAGACAGACAGACAGACAGACAGATAGACAGACACAGAGAGAGAGAGAGAGAGAGAGAGAGAGATGAACACTGAACACTGAAAAGTGTGATTGTACTTTGGCCTTGGGGCCACCATACAAAATATGTTTGGAGTTGGGGAAAAGAACACACCATACCAGAAAAGCTTTTTAGCCATTTCGCAGAGAGAGACAGAGACAGAGAGAGACAGAGACAGACAGACAGACAGACAGACAGACAGAGAGGTGGGGAGGTCAGAATGTGTTGGTTGAGGCCATATTTTACAGTACAGATTCCTTGTATTCTTAGTGTCATTGTTCATGATGGCATTAGTAGACCACAACAATATCACATTATTCCTGGGAGAGCAAGAACACCTCT
>CM060326.1:14220142-14225142 GCA_030674155.1 Stramonita haemastoma | reverse complement strand
CTGTTTGTCGGATGTTTATAGGGCCTCATCACTAGAGGAATATAAAATTCCCACGGGCACCAGTGTAAAAACAGACTTCATTGCTTTGTCAGAGAAAAGGATAGCGTCCAGGGTATGATTGTGTGTGCCGTGTATCAGTGGCCTAATGGAGAGGAAGACAACACACGAGCAATATGAAATTCCCTGGAGCGTCAGTGTGAAAACAGATTTTACTACTTTGTCAGGGGAAAAAAGACCAGCCGAGGGTATGGCTGTGGGCCGGGTGTCTGTTTCCTGATGGAAACGAGACACCCCCTGAGCGCAGAGAATTCCCCCAGGTATCTTCTGGAAAGCAGACTTCACTGCTGTATCCGTGCGAAGCCGCTGTTTCATGGGAATTGCCTCTGCCCAGCATATGGCATTAAGTGGAAAAGCAGGGGGAGATGTCCTTCAGGAATGGCATTAAGATATGCAGTCCAAATAAAATGAATTCAAGCTACTTTATGCATATGCAGAACCGTTTAATAGGAGCTTGAAATCATGTTGCATTAAGATGGGTGCAAAAAAGTGTTTGCTCTTGTGCTTAAACAGTTGAGTGTAATAGCTGAGCTGATGAAAGCAATGAACTTCTATTGCTAAGAGTCCTGTAGCTACAATGTCGAAGTTTTACTGCAATATCCCAGCCAGGTCAACACGTTGGTAGATTTTTAAGTGTCTGGGTTTCAACGACGATTTTGCAGTATACAGTTAGTCTGACATCCATTATGATTTCTTGGAAGAAAGAGTGTAGGATTTATGGAATTTCTTGCTCGCTACTCCACTACTTGAAAAAGAAATTGGGGAAAGTAGATTAAACAAAAACCGTGTCTGGTTTGTGATTAGAAAAATCTGACGATGCCGTGAGAATGATTAATTTAACTAGTGGATCACTGGTGTAATTCGGATGTCTTTTCTCTGTTCAATCAGCAGTTTGTTCTCTTTCAGCAGATGCACGGAAGTGAAATCATTCCAGTGAGGTAAAGGAACGTGTACAGAAGCTAGGGGAGAGAGGGAGAGACACAAGGGAGGGAGGGAGGGAGGGAGAGAGAGAGAGAGAGAGAGAGAGAGAGAGAGAGAGAGAGAGAGAGAGAGAGAGAGAGAGAGAGAGAGAGAGAGAGAGAGAGAGAGAGAACACTAGCGGAGATGACATAACATAATTAAAGATACACTTTTTTGTTTGTACCAGCGATTATAAAATAAACTCTCCTGATGTCTTAAAACGAACATAGTACGTGAAGAAGAAAAAAAACCACCATAACTTCAACAACAGCTGCAACAGCAAGAAAACAGTCTTGTGTAGGTCAGTCTAGCCTACGTTAAGATAATGTACTGGGTTAAAACTGATGGCGTTGCTTCTTGCTTATCTGATATCCTTGGGTTGACACAGGAAAGCTGAACAAGGTCGGCATATCTTGTAGTGGGGTCAGTGATGACGTTTATACATGTGTTTGTAGCTGAGCAAGGGCAACATAATCATCTTGTAAGGTCAGTGGTAAGGGTTTGTGATTCTTTTTGTTTGTTTTTTTCTTGTAGTTCTGTTTTGTTTTTGTGTGTTGTTGTTGTTGTTTTTTCCGACGGCAGCTCAACAAAGTTGAGAAGATTCTGTGTGTGGTGTGTGTGTGTGTGTGTGTGTGTGTGTGTGTGGTGCGTGCGTGCGTGCGTGCGTGCGTTGTGCGTGCGTGGTGCGTGCGTGCGTGCGTGTGTGTGTGAATTGTGGGGGTGTGGCGCGGTGTGTGTGTGTGTGTGTGTGTGTGTGTGTCTGTCTGTCTGTCTGTCTGTCTGTCTGTCTGTCTGTCCATCCTACCTATCTGTTATCTGCTTCATCCTTGCTTGTCTGATTCTCTCTCTCTCTCTCTCTCTCTCTCCTCTCTCTCTCTCTCTCTTCTCCTCTCTCTCTCTCTCTCTCTCTCTCTCTCTCTTTCTCTCTCTCTCTCTCTCTCTCTCTCCTCTCTCTCTCTCTCTCTCTCTCTCTCTCTCTCTCTCTCTCTCTCTCTCTCTCTCTCTCTCTCTCTCTCCCTCCTCCCTCCTCTCTCTCCTCTCCCCCTCCTCCTCTCTCTCTCTCTCCCTCCTCTCTCTCTCCCCCATTCCCCATCTCTCTCACAGACTATTTGAATTTCGTGCTGTTTTTCCCCTCTCCATAATGTCTGACTGTGAGCAGAAGTGGCAGTAATGTCCTCCCGAGTTTCTCCTTGACCCGAGGCGGGCTGACGGTTAGTGTGGAGATGACCTGATCTCAATTTCCCCAGTTTTGAAGGTCATTCCTCAGCTAGAGCTCCGAGGTTCATCCATGGTGAGATTTTAGGTATGCATTTTGCCTATACCCTCTATTGCGGTTAGTCCCATTTCCGGGGATGATGTCTAAACGTGACACTAGCGTTCATGCGGTTTTTTTTTATTATTTAAGTGTCATCTGTCTCTGTCAACACGCAATGACTTACTCTTCTGTAAAGCTGAACGGTTTTTGACGTGCGCGCAAGATGTTCTGCGTACGCGTGCGTTTTGCACTCGAACACCGGTTTACCAGTTTCATCCGAAGGACTTTCTGGGGGTAGTGGTGGGTCGGCACTGATAATAATAACTCCATGGGAAATGCTCTGTTTTCTAGCTGCGTCCACCCTGCTCCCTGCCTCATTCTTTCTGTCCTCCCTGGTCTATCTGTCTTAACACGTTTGTTTTTCTTTGTTCTATTTCCGTCTCTGACTGAGGTCAAACTTTCATCGGTGATTGGTGTCAGCAGAGTGCGTAAGACCTATGTTTAGACAATTCTGTAGAAAAAAGCCACTCTGATAGGGAAACAAATACAGTTGCATACAGGAAAAAAAAAAAGGTAGGCGCTGCACTTGTGGCGACGCGCTCTCCCCGGGGAGAGAAGCCCGAATTTCACGCAGAGAAATCTGATGTGACATAAAGTGGTATAAAATACAAAATTTTAAAAAAAAAAACAGTTATGCTTTGAAATGCTGTGTTGAGGTTGACTTCATCATCCATGACAAGATCGTAGCTTCACAGCCTGTTACTCCTCATTTAAGCAGAAAAATAAATCCTCATAAGCCAGAGTATGGCTGTCTATGCGGTGAGGTTTTGTTGGGTGTTTTTTTTAAAGCCATGCACGCACATTTTGTATCCATTGTGTAGTGACAAGTCTCATGTGATTCCCAAGTGCGCTGAGAGACTAGACAGAGAGTTATTATTTTGGGTGACCTTCAGGGTGTATTGCTGGGGAGTGCCCAACAGTATGGAAGGGGTTTGTTTCAATTCTCAGCCTCACCTACATTCTTTTGTTTTATCATTTAAAGAAAAAAAAGCATGAGAGAAAAGAGAGAGAGAGAGAGAGAGAGAGAGAGAGAGAGAGAGAGAGAGAGAGAGAGAGAGAGAGAGAGAGAGAGAGAGAGAGAGAGAGAGAGAGATATTTGATTTATTCTTTTATATCGAGGATAATGGAATAAGCACTCTTGTGCTTTTTTACATCCAGTCCCTGTGTGTGTGCAGTTTTGTAAATGTCATCTGAGCATTGAGAGACAGAGAAAAGAGACAGAGAGGTTCTTTGTGCGATGCCAAAAACAAATCATTCATCTGCGTCTCACAGGATACGCAGAAAACATCAAAAACCATAAATTGCCCCGTGTAAAGGTATTAGAGAATCGTTAGTTTCTGTTGCTCTCTCTTAAAAAAATAACAACACAATGGTTTACATCGATTACCCAGGTCTATGACCTTTTAACCTTATACACACACACACAAATTTCTGATGAAGAGAAATTGGAGAAAACAAGAAACCCGCATGTGACTGTTGAGACATAGTCATTGGGGAATGACAGCGGTTGGGAAAGGATTGATTTCCCGCGGGATGTGCCTTTGTTCGTTGCTGACAGTGCTGTGCTTTATGCCTGCAAGTCTTTGTTGCATCATGCAACGTTCTCAGTGTACACTTCCAGCCCGACTTTTTTTTTTGGTTTGTCGAAGTCATGACGCTTTAAGAGGACCCACCCAGAAAAATTGACGAATACATAGCATACGATTTTGTTGTTTTTTTTGGTGTGTGTGTTGTGTGTGTGTGCAAGATACCAACTGGTGCTGATCTTCTGTTATGACTACGTCAGCAGTTGTTTTCATAGATATGAGGAAAGGAGAGAAGTTTGTGGTTTGTTCCATGGTTTTGTTCCAATATATTTGCACTTCATGTTGCGTTGTATTATATATCACAAGGTCATGCCAGAGTTTTTCTCTGCATGAAATTCGGGCTGCTCTCCCTAGATAGAGCGCGCTGCCACAAGAGCAATACCACCCATTATTTTTTTTTCTGTCTGCTTGTGTATTCGCTTCCCTCTCAGAGTGGGAGTTTTTTTTTTACATATTTTGTTTTTTACAAGGACAACTCTCATGTTGCCGTGGGTTCTTTTACGTGCACAATACGCGTGTTACACACGAGGCCTCGGCTTATCACGTCATCTGAAAGAGTAGCAAGCACCCAGACCACCCCTTATTGTGTAGTGGATGGAGATGAAGTTTCTCGGGCACAAACGGGAATCGAATCCACCTCACACTTTGAACCCGGAGTTCCTGCTTTCTAGGCAGGTACGTTCCCTCTAGACCATTTCTCCACATCACAAGAATGTGGACACATAGCGGAATGACAGAGAGTAGAGTGCACTACGTTTGTGTTCTCTGTGTAACAAGTCACTGTATGATAGAGATGCAACAAAAAATCAAGTCATATACATTACAAATCAAACATACACTATTTGTGCTCTGTCTGTCTCCTGCCTGACTGTCTGTCTGTCTGACTTCTGCTGTCTCTGTCTGTCTGTCTTCTGTCTGTCTGTTGTGTGTTGTGTGTGTGTGTGTGTGTGTGTTGTTGTTGTTGTGTGTGTGTCTCTCTCTCTCTCTCTCTCTCTCTCTCTCTCTCTCCTCTCTCTCCTCTCTCTCTCTCTCTCTCTCTCTCTCTCTCTCTCTCTCCTCTCTCTCTCTCTCTCCTCTCTCAT
>CM060326.1:14200142-14207642 GCA_030674155.1 Stramonita haemastoma | reverse complement strand
CTCCCCTCCCTCCCTCCCTCCCCCCTCCCTCCCTCCCTCTCTTACACTATCATCATCCTACGTCCTTAACTGTTCTTTTCTCTTCGTGCTGATTAGATTTATTTCTTTTGCTCAAAACCCATATATTTATTTCCAGTTTTTTTGTTTTGTTTTACACAAAACAAAATATTTGTGAATATAACCCGAAGATAAAAGATTTTTTTAAAAGAGCATGTTTTATTCCTTGTTTATTCAAACTTTAGAAACCGTCGTTTTAAAGTGCTGATACTTTTCGTTTGGTTTCGTGTTTCTTTCTTCTTTTTGTTTTCTTGGGTTTTTTTTTTCATTCCCCGGCTCACCAAGTTACACCAATGGTGAGAATTTTTTTGCGTATGCATCCTTTTTTTTTAACCTACTATTAAGGTCACCGCATTCCAATTTCGGGGATGTTTCTTTGTGGGTTTTTTCTCCTTTTTTTTTGGGGGGGGGGGGGGGAACTATTGTTTGGATTGTTGGCTTTTGGAAAAGAAAGAAAAAAAAGAGAACACCCACCAGCAGGTGAAAAGTGAAAACACGAGGCGTACAGCAGTACACACAGCACACCTGGTCAGCGCTCGGACCTCACCATTGCATTTCTCAGACCCAGTCTGGTGGCACACGGGGCGGATCATAAAGCCTCTTAATCCCCCTGTTTCCTAATCTGATTGGGGGCTAAAGGATTAGTACTTGTCCCCAACCGTGTGGTGATCTCATTTTATTTGCAGGAAGTCTGCAAAGTTGGTCAGGGTGTCTTAATTAATGAGACCCGACAGGTAGGTGATTTTTTGCCTACCTGCATTATTTTTTTTACCGTGCTGCTGGGCTGCCAGGGTTGAGTCATGCACAAACATGCTGCAAAGTAGCAGAGGCTAGGCAGGCGTGCTTGGTGGTATCAAGTTGAACGTATTAGTTCAGACACTCACCCACTCAGCTCTGGGGCTGGTTTGTGCAGATCGCCAAGTATGCGATATGGTGTGTGTGTGTGTGTGTGTGCAAAAGTTTCTCCCACGCACGACACGAATACGCGTGCAGTGACATATAGGCCAACACACAGACATTCACAGATTTGTGCATACACGCACATACATGTATACGCGCAGAAACGACACCCACAACAAACAGTGCAGAGCTCGCCCACTCACGCACGCACACACACGCGCGTGCACGAGCGCTCACGCGCACATACACACAGACA
Source organism: Stramonita haemastoma (assembly GCA_030674155.1). NCBI lineage: Eukaryota > Metazoa > Mollusca > Gastropoda > Neogastropoda > Muricidae > Stramonita > Stramonita haemastoma. Next base: position 14,206,429 of record CM060326.1, on the reverse strand, counting down.
CACACACAGCAGTCTCCTACACACACACACACACACACACACACACACAACACACACACACACACATACAACACACACACACACGCACACACACACACACACAACACGCACACACACACACTTCTTTTCCACACCTACATCGATCCAGCAGTCTACACGTCGTTTTCTAACGATTATAATTACGGCGGCTATTGTGGCGCAGTGTCTGTTGTATTGTGTGGGTTAACAAGTACGGCAGTGTGTGGCGGCCGATTTCTGGCGACAGAATTAAAACCAGTCTAACAACTCAACAAACAAAATACAAAAAAAAAAACACACAATCAACCCAAAAAAGAAAAAAGCGAAACAAAACAGGTTGCCATTTAAAACGAACAGAAGAGAGAAAGAACTAAATTGAAAAAAAAAAGATGATGAGAAAAAAAAACAACCTCGAAAGAGGATAGGAAGATAGGATGAACAACAGGAATAACAGCACAAAGGCTGGATTGGTGTGCGTATAAGAAGGAAGGAGGGGGGGAAAAAAGAGAGAAACAGAGAAAAAGAAGAAGGGAAGAGAAGATCGCTAAAGAAGGAGAGTAAAAGCTTAAAACATAAGAACAGAATTTAAAATAAATATCGATAAAGAGGATATATAAGGAAAAGAGAAGTGTACCAACAAAATAAAACCTGGCGAAAAGAAAGATGATCAGAATGAAGATGAAAAGAAAAAAAGGAGAGGAATAAAACAGCAAATGGGGGAGGAAGAAGGAGAGGAATGAAGAACAAAGAAGAAGAAGAAGAAGAAGAAGAAGAAGAAGAAGAAGAAGAAGAAGAAGAAGAAAAAAGAGAAGAAGAAGATGAAGAAGAAGAAGAGGAGGAAGAAAGAGAAGGAAAAAGAGAAGAAGAAGAAGAAGAAGAAAGAGAAGAAGAAGAAGAAAGAGGAGAAAAAGAAGAAGGAGAAGAGGAAGAAAGAAGAAGAAGAAGAAGAAGAAGAAGAAGAAGAAGAAGAAGAAGAAGAAGAAGAAAAAGAAGAACTACTGCAACAACAACAACAACATAGGAGAGAAGAGGAGAAGAAGAAGAAAAGGAGAAGAAAGTGGTAAAGAAGGAGAAAGTGGAAAGGAGAAGAAAAGAGAAAAGAAAGGAAAAAAGCAAAGACAAGCAACGGTAAACCAAGAAACAAGAAAAGATAAGAAAATATGTTGTGAGAAGAAGGACAGGGGAAAAAAAGAGAGAGAAAAAAAAGAAGCTAAAACATACAACATACTAAAACCTAATGAAGAAAAAGAGGGAACATGCACAGAAGAAAAGTGAGAAAAAAAAAGAAATAGAGAAGGAAACTTTAAAAAAAAACAAAAAAGCAGGCTGAGAAGAACGAAGGATGAACAACAAAAAAATGAAAGGTTTTCAAAACAGAAAAAAAAACCCTGAAAAGACGAAAAATAAGATGAAGGAAAGAAATCGGATAGAGAAGAAGAAGAAGAAAACAAACTTTGTCAAATCAAATCACGAAGACGCAGCAAAAGAAACACAACAACAACAACAAAAAACGAATGGGGAGAGAAAGATGAAAGAAACGACAACTAAATGAAGAAAACGGAAAACCAAAAGAGGAAAAAAAAAATGATTGTGGTAGCGTTTGCATTGAGGCCTGCGGCTTTTAACTCACTCCAAACCATTACTGAAATGTTGTGGTTTTTTTCCCTCACAGATCCGATGGAGTTCTTGTAAGAGGATCTCGTTTCCTTCGTCAGGGTTAAAGACAAACATCTTTACGGGCAGCGGGGACACAAACCATCACACACACAAACAAACATCGCGAAGAAAAACCTGGGCAGATATTTCCAAACAGGATGTTGCAAAAGAAGTTAGAGGGAGATGTGAAAATGAAATTGTATGCGCACAGTTGCTGCTGTAGAAGGGGGGGGGGGTGCATACATTTGTTGGCTGTGTGGCGTTCATGTGTGAATTATATTGTGTGTGTGTGTGTGTGTGTGTGTGTGTGTGTGTGTGTGTGTGTGTTGTGTGTGTGTGTGTGTGTGTGTGTGTGTGTGTGTGTGTGCACCAGAGCTGTTGAAAGAGAGAGAGAGATTTGCCATGTGTGTTCCTGCGTGTATGTGTGTGTGCATGTGTGCTCACAGGTGTTGGCACTGAACTCTGCGTGTATGTGTTTGTGTGTGTTTGTGTGTGTGTGTGTGTGTGTATGTGTGTGTGTGTGTGTGTGCGTGTGTGTGTGTGTGTTGCACACGTGCACGTGCTCCCTGCTTGCAAACACCAACACAAGGGAGCTTCCTCTCTGTGGTTATATAGACATAGCCTCTCCCTCACTTTCACCTGTCAGCACACAAAAAATAAATCGAAAAGCTCATTCTCCACCAGAAGAGGACTGAACCAATAGGGAGGAAGAAATCCAAATAATCACACAAATACTTGCCTGAGAGAGAGAGAGAGGAGGGAGAGGGGTGCTGAATAGGGAAGGGGGGAGGGGGGCGCAAAAATAAACTCATCAAAACCCACAACTGTTTAGACAGGACAGCAGTACACACACTCATCCCCAGGATCTTGTTCGCCATCCTCTCTGCCCATAATCAACTTGGGAGAGCTCGCCACGCGCTGATGAAAACGGGGGAATGAGAGAGTTAATAACCAGTTATGTTTAAACAGCTATCTGGCTGTGGTGGCGGTGGTGGTGGGTGGTGGCGTGCGTCTCTGATTGATTACCAGAAAGTGTTGTGGTTTGATTCTCACACTGGCCGTGTGGTGATCATTGTCACGTTTCATAGTGGTGTTTTTTGTTGTTGGTTGTATTTTTTTCCAGAAAAGGCTTTTTGTATACTTTGTAGAAGGTATATATCCCCCACATCATAACGTTTGATTTCAGCATGGTCATTGTTCCTATTTTCAGATAAAGTTAATTTCGCTGAATTTGTGGGTATAGTTTTCGAAATTCATTGTTGTTGGTGGTGGGCTGTTTTACTCCATTGCTTGAGTTGCGTGTGTTATGTTTCCATGTCTAAAATCAGTTGTTGGGGTGGGGTTTTTTTTTGTTTTCGATAGATGGTCGATTTTTTCGTGGCCTCAATTAGTGGGAGGAACAAAGACCATGCAGTCCAGAGTTATTCGGGGCAGGGTGTTGTTGCCCAGAATGCTTCCACACCGCCAGTTTTGATAAAAGCAGACACCTTTCCTCTTACCTTCTCTGAAGGGGTTTGCGTAAGAGAAGGTTCCGTGATGAAAATGTCTCCTCAGACCTCGCAGGGAAGCACGGCAGTTAGCGTGTTACCACAGGATTGGTGGTCATGCGGTAATTAACTCGTCTAGGTTGTGAAAAGTCGAGGGTTTCATCCCCCATTTGAACCCATGCACTTTGTCCCCATCCACTACACCGTGAATGGTGGTCAGGGTGCCAGTCTTGTGTGGAGTCGGTACTAACGCTAGTAGCTCCAGGAGAAAAATCCTCTTAAATGTACAAACGGTGGTGGTTCAAATTCAAATTCAAAATACTTTATTATCTTCAAAACCTGGCCATCAGAACGCGAGCGCATCGCTCTAACCATTACGCAATCCCGCCCCCCCGCGACCCCCCATCCCACCTCAACCACCATAGACAGGTAGAGATGATGTTTTACCAGATAAGTACAGCCAATTAAAGTGCACGAGGGCAGTGCCTGGTAAACATGGTCTTGTATTCTCTCTAGCCATGTCTGGCCCTGTCGCGGCCTTTTCCTCCTCCTCCTTTGACAACTTACCCACACAAGGTATCTTGCTATGTACTTTAAAGGTGCTGCAATTTTACAGCGTGGAACAAAGTTGTTTGCAAAGGGATTTTTTTCTATTATCGGGGCCAGGCATTGATGTTCCATGTCTGCCCATACTCTCTCTCTCTCTCTCTCTCTCTCTCTCTCTCTCTCCTCTCTCTCTCTCTCCTCACCCTCCCCCCCTCTCTCTATCTATCTCTATTCCATCCCCTTGTCCCAAGAGTTCTCTTTCTTCCCCCTCCCACTTCTCTCTCTCTGTCTCTCTCTCTCTCTCTCTGTCTCTCTCTCTCTCTCTCTCTCTCTCTCTCTCTCACTCTCATTCTCTCTCTCTGATTAATATAGGGGGTCTGGATATGGAGTGTCTGTGTAGCTGTTTTCTTCTTGTCTTTGTTTCCCTATGGTTTTGCGTGTGGACCGATAGGCAGACAGATCCATCTTTCATGTCAGACTTTTCTATTACTAGCGTTCAAAATACATGGGCATGGCCGGAGAAAGGCTCATTTCAAAGAGACCTTTTTTTTTTTCGTAGGAGACTGCTGTGTGCGTGTGTGTGTGTGTGTGTTTGTGTATGTGTGCTTGTGTGTGGGGGGGGGGAGGGAGGGGGGGGGTAGATGAGTTGATGTGTGTGTGTATGCAGGGTTCGTACGGTCCTTGAAAGTCCTTGAAAGTCCTTGAATTTTGGACCCCCTTTTTCAAGGCCTTGAAAGTCCTTGAAAATCAGGCATATGCCTCCAGGTGCTTGAAAAGTCCTTGAATTTTACTGTTACCAAAGAAAAAAAGGAGAAAGAGAAAGAGATTGGCATGGTAAGATCAGGTATGGTACTGACTATAAATTCGTGGAATTTTTGTAAAAGTAAAAAAAGAGAAGAAGAAAAAATAGGAGAAAAAAGAAATCTACAAAAGCAGGTCAAGGGAACTAACTCTTCCATGCCAGGTAGTAATTACTCCCCTTCTCTGCTTTATGTCACAAGGCAATTCAAGCCTAGGTAGGCCTAACAAGACAACTTTTTCTGTTGAAAGACCATGTGTACCAACAATGGGTGTCAAGTTTCATGACAGGGATAGACTAGTAGCTCTAATATAAGGCAGAAAGGGAGGGGGCTTTCACTGGCTGTTCCACGTGGGGTCAGAGAGCAATGGTTATATTAAATTAAATACAACAGTCAGCAGGCCACTGGCCTCCCCTTTTTCATGGAGAGTCCCCCCCCCCCCCCCTCTGTCTCTCTGACACACACACACACACACGCTGGAAGTAAATGACTGACTTACACAGGTGCGCTCGCGCGCACACACACACACACAACACACACACACACACACACACACACACACACACACACACACACACACAACACACACACACACACACACACAACTTCTCTCTCTCTGTCTCTCTCTATCTCTGTCTCTCTCTCATTTTCTCCACTTCCCCCCGTCTCTTACACACACAGACACACACACACCTCCCCCCCCCCCCCCCCCCCCCCCTGTTATCTCTTTCTCTCTCTGTTTCTCTGTCTATGTGTGTCTGTCCTTTCTTTCTCTTTCTTCCTCTATCTGCATTAGTGCACATTTGTCTAGAAATATACTCATTTTTGCTATGTGATTACTTGGGAATAGAACCTCCTTTAGACTGAAGAAATGGCAGAAAAAGTCATACTTGGAGAGTTTATTTCAGGGCAGAAATTGCTTAGTATCAAGAACTGAAATTAGTTCAAGGAGAGGCCGTTAAACAGGCTAGAATTGTTGAAAAATCTTCAGCTTCAGGGGGCGTTGCCCCCTGACCCCCACAAGGGGCTCTACCCCTTGACCCCGCCAGGGGGCAATGCCCCCTTGACCCCCCCCCCACCTTTCACGATTTTGGGAGTCTGTCAATTCCTATCCCTGCAACACTGAAACTTGATGGGGCATCAGAGACACGCGCGGGGTGTGCATACAGTTATATAAGGGTGAAATTATACTTAAATTGCTTAAGGATTGATTTTTTTTCTTCAGGATTTGGAATGTCCGGAGGACAACAAAAATTTGGGTTTCAGGATTGAGAGATTTTTTCACTTTCACCCATGTCAATGTGTTGTGATGTGAAAATCTGTCCACAGCAATACCATCAGCTATTCCCCCTCTCCAGCCCCTCCCCCCTCCCTTCCAACCTGTTATCCAGGAAGATGAATGTTTACTATTGTAAACTATTAGTCTCCTGGTAAAGTAACTCACAGGGAGCTTTACACATATTTTGACTTTGAGAACCAGTATGCAGAGAAATTATGAATGAACAGATGGGGTGATCACTTAGATTGAAATTGTTTTAAGCTAAGTGCACACTTTAGGCCAACGATTGTTTTTGATTTAGCCCAGTTAACTGCAGTAGAAATATTGATTCTTATGGAGAAAATTTGGACCTAATGGCTATAGATATTTTCTTTTCAGCTGTAAAGTGTGTAGACATTGTTAAAATGCAAGCACTATTTGTTGATGGAGGTCCTTGAAAATTGAGATTGAGGTCCTTGAAAGTCCTTGAAAAGTCCTTGAATTTTCTTTCCAAAGATCTGT
>CM060326.1:14187642-14195142 GCA_030674155.1 Stramonita haemastoma | reverse complement strand
CCCTCTCACTCTCTCTCTCTGTCTTCTGTCTGTCTGTCTGTCTGTCTGTCTGTCTGTCTGTCTCTCTCTCTCTCTCTCTCTCTCTCTCTCTCTCTCTCTCTCTCTCTCTCTCTTCTCTCTCTCTCTCTCTCTCTCTCTCTCTCTCTCTCTCTGTAGCACTCTTTCTACCGTTTGCGTCTCTAAATCCTAACGACGCTAAGTGGGAGAGATATCACCTAAGTAGTAATTATAGGGATTTGCATACAGAGAAAAAAATCATTAGGCACTGTGCTAAAAGAGCATCTCGAAAGCAGCTAGAAAAAAACCCTGAGAAGCGATTGGAGAAAGTTGCGTTAGTATATCTATAGCTTCTAAGGTAAAAATCAGGTGATGGGTTCATTGAAAGATCGACAGTTGCAAATTGTTGTTAACAAGTCTGCCCTAGATTTACCCAGTAATGCCGTATAATGGAGGAGGAAGGGGGAGGAGGAGAAGGAGGATAAGGAGAGGAGGAGAAGAGAAGAAGAAGAAGAAGAGAAGAAGAAGAAGAAGAAGAAGAAGAAGAAGAAGAAGAAGAAGAAGAGAAGAAGAGGAGGAGGAGGAGGAGGGGGAAGAGGAAGAGAAGAAGAAGGAGGAGGGGAAGAGGAAGAGAAGGAGGAGGAGGAGAAGAGGAGAGGAGAGGGAAAGAAGGAGGAGGAGAAGGAGGCAGAGGAGGAGGAGAAGAAGAAGTAGGAGGGGGAGGAGGAGGAGGGAGAGGAGGAGAAAGAGAGAGAGAGGGGGGGGGGAAAGAGACAGACAAACAGGCAGACACACAGACAGACACAGACACACACACAGACAGACAGACAGACAGACAGACAGACAGACAACAGAGCGAGACGAAGGGAGAGATGAGAGAGGGAGATAAATTCTACATAGTAATTATTGTCCATTTTTCAACGGTAAAAGTATTGGCTTCATTGACATTTTTTCGTGTTGAGAGACAGACAGACAGACAGACAGACAGACAGACAGACAGACAGACAGACAGACAGCAGAAGAAGAGAGAGAGAGAGAGAGAGAGAGAGAGAGAGAGAGAGAGGAGGAGAGAGAGAGAGAGAGAGAGAGGAGAGAGAGAGGAGAGAGAAGAGAGAGAAGAGAGAGAGAAGAGAGAGAGAGAGAGGAGGGGGACATGACAGAGGGGGGGGGGGAAGACAGGGAGAAATGGGGGTATGGATGTATTTCAATGCGATTATTTACTAGTTTCCCACATATTCCAAGCACATGTTACACAAAAAGCAGTCTCACGTTACACTGTGAAACGGGTGAAGTGAGAGTGTTACTTGGTTTTCGTCCCATATGAATTGTTTTCATTACTATAATGCTCTCCTGTGTGGCAAGGGACTGTTGTGATCTTTCTTGTTTTACACACACAAACTCGCACGCGCGCACACATACACACACACACATACACAGAGACTCACACACACAGTCTCACACTCATACACACACATACACACACAAGACACAGAGGCTCACACACACAGTCTCTCACACACAGTTTCACACACACATACACAGAGGTCCACACACCCCACACACTTACACAGAGGTACACACACCTCACACATACGCACATGCACACACACACGCACTCACACTCACCCCACACACACACGTACACGCACTCACACTCACAACAACACAGGACACACACACACACAGGGACAAGCACAGACACACACACACACACACACACACACACACACACACACACACACACCACACACACACGCCACGCACGCACGTTACTTACTTACTTACTTACTCCACACACACACATTGGCATCCTCTCTCTCTCTCTCTCTCTCTCTCTCTCTCTCTCTCTCTCTCCTCTCTCTCTCTCTCTCTCTCTCTCTCTCTCTCTCTCTCTCTCTCTCTCTCTCTCTCTCTCTCTCTCTCTCTCTCTCTTTCACACACACACACACACACACACACACACACACACACACACACACACAACACACACACACACACACACACACACACCCTCACACCCCTCTTTCCCTTTACTAGGTCTATAATATCCTAGTCTCCTTACCGTCATGTGTTTGTGTCCATAAAGGAATTGTTGTCTTAAAGTGGACAGGCTCAACAGAGATAAAAACTCCTTGTCCCCAGGTCAGTAAACTTCCTGTGGAAATTACCTTTGTATGTTGTATTTGTTTTGTACCACTTTATGTCACAGCAGATTTCTCTGCGTAAATTCGGGCTGCCTCCCCGGGGAGAGCGCGTCGCCACAAGTGCAGCGCCTACCCCATTTTTTTTCTTCCTTTCTGCATAAGCTGTATTTGTCTTTTCCCTTCCATCACCAGGTGGCCTGCCCTATACACAGTCTTGCAAGTCGCAAAACAGACAACTCCAAAATCTGACAGTCCCTTTTGTCTTGGTCAGCGTGTGAATCCGGTAAAAGAGTGGACTTTTTTTTTCATGGAAAAAAATTAGGGCGTACTCGTTTTAATGAACGTTCGCAGTCTCGACTGAGTTTTTATCCATGTGATATCTTTTTTTTTTGTTGCCATTATTTTGGAGATCGTTTTTTTTCATGTGTGTTGATTTGTAAAAGAAAGAAAGATGTACTGTAGTTTGAACACAAATGGCAGTTACGTTCTGGATCAGGTTTGTTCATCGCAGTTAGGGAAGGTAAGGTGTCCCATAACCTGTGTGGTGTAGGGGAGCGAGGCGTCAGAGACCTCAGCTTCTCTAGGGGGCAGCATGTTGAGGGCGACGCCCATCTCCTCTCCCCGCTGCTTTACCTTCCTGACCCTACAGAGAGGCAGGTACCATTCACTGGGTGAACTGGAAGGACTGCACTGAAGCCAAGGCGTGCAAACGGTCAATAATTGGCAACCACGCTCGACGCTGCTTAACCTTGGCTGGTGGGGGAAAGCGAGGGCTCTGACCACTGAGCTATCCGCAGTTGAGCACACGTTAGCAACAAGAAAACCGCTTAGGGACACCGAAGTCGTCACAGCGGACTGGGGGGCATGTGGCTTCATATTTGACAGCTGCCAACCACTTTTCAGTCAGCTTCACACTTTGCCTGGAGGAAGATGAATGATAGGGGAAGGAGAGCCGTGGGGAGCTTTGCGTGCAGACTAATCCGTACACGCTACTATAGCCACTCTTTTGCTTTGTCGTACGGAAATAGTGGACACGGAGAGAGAGAGAGAGAGAGAGAGAGAGAGAGAGAGAGAGAGAGAGAGAGAGAGAGAGAGAGAGGAGAGAGAGAGAGAGAGGAGACAGACAGACAGACAGAGAAGACACAGACAGACAGACAGACAGACAGACACAAAGACAGAGAGACAGAGAGAGGGGGGCGGGAGGGTGGATGTGGGCTAATGGATGGAGAGAGGGGAGGGGGGTAGAGGAGAGAGAGAGGTGGAGGGGGGAGAGAGAGGGGAGAGGGGAGAGAGTGAGAGGGGGGAATAAGAAAGGGAGGAGAGGAGCGTGGGGGGTCTAGCAGATAGAAAGTCTTTGATCCTCTCTCTCTCTCTCTCTCTCTCTCTCTCTCTCTCTCTCTCTCTCTCTCTCTCTCTCTCTCTCTCTCTCTCTCTCTCTCTCTCTCTCTCTCTCTCTCTCCTCTCTCTCCCTTCTTGCTGTCTCTCTATCAGTCTCCTCTCTCTCTGTCTCCGTCTTCTCTTCTATCTCTCTATCTTATCTTCTATCTCTCTATCTATCTATCTATCTATCTATCTCTCTCTTCTCTCTATCTTCTATCTCATCTATGTATCTTCTGTCCTCTGTCCTGTCTTTTTCTGTATCTATCTATCTTTTTCTTGTGGTTTTTTTAGCTAGTGTACATCGTCTGCTTATTCCTCACCTTATGATATTATTCATTCAATCAGTTCATTTTGTCTGTCTCTCTCTTCTGTCTGTCGTCTGTCTCTGTCTGTCTGTCTGTCTGTCTGTCTCTCTCTCTCTCTCTCTCTCTCTCTCTCTCTCTCTCTCTCTCTCTCTCTCTCTCTTTTCTCTCTCTCTCTCTCTCTCTCTCTCCATCGATTTCTGTATGTGTTTCTTTCCCGGTACTTAAAATTTTCGATCGCTCATTAAGTGACACTTTGAAAACAAATGCTGGATTATATTGTTTGTTGATAATTATATTTAAGAGTTTTTACAGACCAGCTTTGGAGGTTTGTGGGTGTGTGTGTGTGTGTGTGTGTGTGTGGGGGGGAGAGGGGTGTTGTGTTGTAGTGTGTGTGTGTGTGGGGAGAGGGAGAGATGTGTAAGAAAGAGAGAGAATGTGTGTGTGTATATTGGTGTGTGTGCATGTACCGTGTGCACGTGTATGTAATTTTATGACGTGTGCGTGTGTATGTTTGGCGCCTTTCGTCGTGACAGGATGGGTGTGAAACTGGTGAGGTGAATGAACAATCCCCTACACCCCCCCCAAATGCACACCATAAAATGGCTAACGCCTGACTCTGTCTACCCATGAATCTGTAGCACACTCAGCTTTCGGCAGGATCTAGGAGCCGACCGCTGTTCAAATAATCCGTCTTTCCTTTTTTTTGTTTTTTGGCTAGAGCTCCAAGGTTCCCCAATGTTGAGATTTTGCGTATGCCACCATTTACCTACCATCAAGGTAGCCGCATTCCAACTTTGGGTATATCTATAAAATAAAATGCCTCTGATGGGAATCAAACCATTGGCCGTGTTTTGCTTTAATACGCCTGTTTTACTAAAAAAAAATATGTTCACTTTTGATGTTTTAAAAGACATTCGCAGCGCGCACACACATCGCGTGCTGTCAGAGACTTGTTTCCTATATATAGTTATCTTCTTCAGGATAAGTAGCCTTTTGAGGTACGATTTTTTTTCTTTTCTTTCTTTAAGAATAGATTGTAATTTGAGCCCAACCTTTTTGATAAGGGGGTTAAGTAGTTAGTGCAGTGCTGGTATTGTTTTGGCAGCCGGCTGGGCTGTAGGCAGTTGGGTAGGGTTAGTGCAGTACACAGAATTGACCTTGTTCAGATTATGTATGGGTTTGAGTGTTTGAAGTGTACATGAATACCTGGATGTGTTTTTTTTTGTGGTTTTAGGCTGTTTTCATTGTTGTATACTGTTACGTTTTGGTGCTGGTTTTGTATACATTGAAGGCTATGATTTTCCTCTCATTTTCGTTTATTCTTTTATTTTGAGGATAGTGGAATAGGCGCTCCGGGTTTGTTTTTGGTTTTTTTTACCTCTGATCCTCGTGTGCATCTAGTTTTGTAAATTTGTCATCCATTCCCACTGCACAAATGGCCTACTCTTTTGAAAGGCAAACCAGATTGTATATGTGGACAAGATGTTCTGTGTGTTCGCATACGAGACCTCATTTTATAGCCTCATCTTTTCAGGCTCTGGTCAGCGAAAAAGCCCATAAAACACATCGGAAATGTTACCCCAGAACAAAAGCTGTGCCAGTTATTGATGTCAGCTTATTACCAAGGCCCAGACTAAAATGTTGTTATGTCGTAAAATGTTGTGTTGAATTGCCTCCAGCAATGACAAGCTCTCAACATACCAACCTGCACTCTCCTTTAAAAGAAAAAAATCCTCTGAAGTCGGGGTAATGCTGCCTAAATGGTGAGATACTTGAAAACAGTCATACACGCAAACTTCTCATTCAGTGGTGCAGTTTCAATCTCATAGTGATTCCCAGGTAGGATGAGTGAGTCAGAGTGCACATTTTGGGTGTTCGACCCTCAGAGTGTTTTGTTGGGGAATGCACAAGAACAACGACATTGGGAAGGTGAAGACGTTATGTACTCGCTGACTTTATTATGTTTGAACACCAGACTCGCTCTTAAATACGTAGCTGGTTCAATTTCAGGTGGTCCGGTGGTAAATTTGACAGTAGTGTTCACCTGTTTCTGATAATGCGGTACATGTACAGGGTTGGGTGCTGGAACTTTCCACTCCTCCTCCTATCCTTTATTATCGATTCTCTGGGTGATTATTCTTGGCCATTAAGTCACAAAAGGGTCATCAGTTTCGTGTTTTCTTTTGCAATATATGCTTGTTTTGTTGTTCTTAACTTCATAAACCTGAAATAAAACGAAAAAAGCTAGACAAGTATGCTCAAGAAGCAGGAAAAGAAAAAAGATAAGTGCGTCATTGGGAGCTGGGGTTTGATGGCAGGGTAAGGGACCGAAGGGTGGTGCAGTGTTGCAGACGAAGGTAGTCATTTGACTGACAGTTAAAACGGTTTTGTTGTAATTGCAGGGTGCCTCACGAGGGAGTGATACACACACCCGAGGCAAGAGAAAGAGGAAGACGTTTACTGGCCACGACAACATGGCGGTAAACACCACCACCCCTCAAGGGGCCTCACCCTCAGCGTTATGGGCAAGTCACCAACCAACCATCTTCTGATGCGACTCCCGGCCAGAAGGAAAATGAACTGCCTTCCAGGAACTTTGGAATGAAACAAGCCTCAAACAGCTGTACAAGGCTGTTTTGCACATGCTGGCTCCCTTCGTGAGAAGAGAAAAAAATGTGTGATATACATTGTTAAAAAAAAAAAGTGGGGGGAAGAAAACACACCGTGGAAGGACCAGTCTGTCGGGATGGTTTTGTTCCATTTACACCGACTTTTTGGACGCGGATTAGGAGGGAATCAGCAGCAACAGAAGAATCTACAGTATCGCTGGATCATGAGCTGGTGAGGATCAGATATCAACCACATACACTCCGGAGTATTGGAACGGTTTCGTTGTCTGTCTCTTTTCGCTGTGTGTGGCAGAAAAAAGTCTTCTACCAGTAACAGCAAAACATCACCCAACTCAACTTGAGAATGAAATTTTAGAAATACAGTTGTGGTAGGTAGTTGATGGATGATTAAAAAAATTTCGCATCCCAGGGACAGTGTGTATCCCGTTGTGTGAATTGTGCCAGTGATCCATTCAGCACCAATCTTCTCTGCTTTTCCCGGATATTGGGAAGCGGCGCTACGGAAGTGACAGCCTCTCTCCCCATCACCGCCAGCAGGTGTTGTGTTTGTAACTCCTTTCAGGTAGCTAGGTGGCGGCACATACATGCCCCCTCCCTCCCTATCACTGACCGTGAGTGAAGGAGCCAGGCGGGGAGTGGTCAGGGAGTGACAGCTAGCCTAGCCGAGCCGTGCTGTGTGGTCGGGCTTTGTACACCTTGAGGGCCCCGGTCACTGATGTCCGGTGTACGTACATACAGTCACAGGATGCCACTGTGATTTTCTGTGATTTTCTATGCGCACTCTAATCCCTGCACTGTGTCACATTAAGAAAAAAATAAGTAACAGAATTATCGGGTAAAGATTTTCATGTGGGTCTGATAAGTGTGTTTTATAGAAAAAAAACACACCAAACAAGCCATTGTGGAATTGTGCAGGCTTGTTTTGTTTTCCAAACAAACAAACAAAAACGCCGCAAGCAGACCTCGACTCGTTGCCGAGGTGGAAGTACGATTGTAACACGTGTTTTGCAGCTGGCGGCTGTTATCAGCGGGCTGGTGTCATTA
>CM060326.1:14172642-14180142 GCA_030674155.1 Stramonita haemastoma | reverse complement strand
ACTGCTTGTGAAAACAGCTGTTAAACTGCATGAGTCAGCAGTGTGTATTAAACCTAACCATTACTTTTTTTGAAAAATTGATACGAGGAGTGTCGATGATTTTTCTGTACATTTTCCGAAATATGAATTGAAGGGTGTATCCTGCCTCCTATACCTTAAATTGGCATTCATCCGCTTGTTTTAGCTTGAAACAACAACAACATCAACACCACAAACTGAACATGAACTAATAACAAAATAGAATGCACTTACTAAAGTGTGATTTTTTTTTATTTACTGAATTGAGTTATGCTTCATTTGATTTTTTAATTTTATTTCACAAACAGTACATTTTTTATGTACTACATTGTTAGAAACAAGGAAAAAAACAGGATTTCCTTTCACTGTGCAACAGGAAAACCCAAAAGCAAAGTTGTCCATCTTTTGAATTAATTATGCATTTGTTTCGGAGAGTTTTCCCGTTTCTATTAGCAATTTTGGGGAGCTGAAGGTTAGTGAATAGTTGGATTTTTTTTTTCAGAAATAACCGTGTCACTTTGGGCCTTAACTGATCGCGACACGTAATGATGAATGATCAAAGTGGTAGTAGCAATTTTGGAAAATGAAAATGAACTGGCTTTCACATTATGACCATAAGGAGAAGGAGTGTTTCTCTGCCAGAATTTTAGTTAGGAACACACAATGTCTTCGATGTTAGGTACGTACTTATCAACAACCTGTCGAAGAAGGAGGAGGAAGAAGAAGAAGAAGAAGAAGAAGAAGAAGAAGAAGAAGAAGAAGAAGAAGAAGAAGAAAAATGTAGCAAACAGAAAATGCAGATTTTCACTCACCGCTGTAGAATGAAATATGAAGTCCGGTTAATCACATCTCATGGAACTTTATCCTGACAAAGTATCTCTGCGATGCTTGCCTCATCATGACCAGTGTGCATATAGCTGGGAGTAATGCGATCGGAATAAGTGGCATAGGAACAGGACAGGGATGTCATAGAAGGCGAGGCAGCCCCTTTAAGAGAATGAATACCTATCTCAAGTTTCGGTGTGGTATGGTGGTGTGGGTAGACATGGTCTTAGATGGAGATTAAAGCAGTCAACTTCAGCTTGTATTTAGAACACATACACACACACATACACACACGCACACGCACGCACACATACACGCGCAAGCACACACACACAACACGCGCGCGCGCAACACACACGCACGCACACATACACGCGCAAGCACACACACATACACACAAACACTTACACACACACGCACACACACACACGCACGCAAGCATACACACACACACACAAACACACACACACACACACACGCACACATACACACACACACACACACACACACACACACGCACGCACGCACGCACGCACGCACGCACGCACGCACACACTTACACACACTCAGATATATTGATAGGAACTGCAGTGTAGTAGTAAGCGATAAAAAGGCAAAATAATTATCGCACAGACTGTATTGTTATGGATTTGAGTTTGACTTTGTGTTGCACAGGATACGGATACCTGTTGTTACCCGTATATGGTAAGGACGGCGGTTTGAATATAACTACACACGCGCGTGCACGCGCGCGTGTGTGCTTTCTCCTTTTCACACACACACACAGACACAGACACAGACACAGACACAGACACACACACACACACACACAAAATACACACACACACATGCACCAATACGTGTGCGTGCGTGCGTTCACTTTCATGTACTCTCTCTCCTCTCTCTCCTCTCTCTCTCCTCTCTCTCTCTCTCTCTCTCTCTCTCTCTCTCTCTCTCTCTCTCTCTCTCTCCATCCCTCTCTCTCTCTTCACACGTGTGCCTTACATTTGCACACTTTTGCAAAGGTGTGCACCACCCACATACACGAAGGCGCTCGCGCGCGCGCGCACACACACACTCACACTCACTCACACACACACACACACACACACACACACACACACACACACACACACACACACACACACACACACACACACACACACACACACACACCACACACACACACCTCACTCACTCACTCACTCACACGCACACACACTACTTTGGGTTTGCTATTTTTTCGCATAATACATTCACTAACAAAATAAGACACAGTAGCGGTCTTTATTTTCTTCTTTTGTTTCTTTGAGTTTGGTGTGTTTCCTGAACCTCTTTGCTTTTTGCTTCTTCCTCATTATTATTTTCTATCTTGTAGCGGTTGGCGAAGGCTTAATGCATTTATGCCTGCTTTACTATTATTTTTTAACTGACTTACAGATTTGTCAATATTTTTGTGTGTTTTTTGTCAGTGTAGGTGGTGGATTTCTTTCATTAGCCATTTCACTTATATGTATGTATGTACATAAGTATATGTGTATACATGTATATTATACATGAAATTGATTACCCAAATATCAGCGAAGAAATGAGCTCTTAATCAGTTGGAGTGTGGGAAGATTTGTTCGTCTAATCATTTGTGTGGGGGGATTTTTGTTGTTGTTGTTGTTGTTGCTTTGTTTGTTGTTGTTTTTGGGGGTATATGTTTATTGTTGTTTTCTTGGAGAGCTTGAAGTTGCGAATACGTTCTTTAAATTTAAATCAGGATATGTGTAGTTTGTCATATTTCAGGGTTGTGTTATTGAGTTGTTGTTTTTTTTTACCATTTGGGTAAACATCTGCAAAAGGTACTGGCGATAACGTGCTTGACATATCCGTTGCTTTATTAGGAGCTATCATAATATTATTAGGAGCTATCATCTGGATGTGAAACTGGTTGCAAATCGACTTGGTTGCAAATCTTAATGTCGATTGGACTCATTTAAGGAAACAGTTCAGTGATGTGTGTGTGTACATTTTGAAGGTTTTTATATGTCATTATTTTGTATGTCTTATATAATTTGTGCATCAAAATGTGATCTATTTCAAGCGAGTAATCTGTATGAATAGGGAAGTATTTGCATAGCATGTTCACAATACATATATGAAAAAATATATATGTGCATATATGTATATATGAAAATATAAACAAATATTATATGATATTTATATGATGATGTGAACGTACATATACATGCATGCATGCATGCATACATACATACATACATACATACATACATACATACATACATACATACATACATACATACATACATACATACATACATACATGCATATTTACCATACATACATCCATACATCCAAACATCCATCCATCCATCCATCCATCCATCCATCCATCCACACATACATACACACATTCATACATACCTGCACATTTATATACATACATAAATACATACGTACAAACGTACATACATGCATGCATCCATCCATCCATCCATCCGTCCGTCCGTCCGTCCGTCCGTCCGTCCGTCCATACATACACACATACATACATACATACATACATACATACATACATACATACATACATACATACATACATACATACATACATACATACATACATACATACATACATACATACATACATACATACATACATGTATCTTTGTTGATGTAGTGTTATCTATACTCGTATTAAGTTAAAGCTGACATGGCATTTGTACCATATGTATCTATGTATCTGTTACCTCGTAAGCAATTAATTCCGTACTTGCTGCACTTTGTAACACCTGTTGACAACCTTACTATTTGCCAAATTATCAATGTTATAGTAGGAGTTTGACAGAAATCTTCGTCGTCAAACGATCACAAAGCAACGATGCTTCTCTGGGGGACGGCATAGCATAGTGGCCAGAACATTGCGCTCGCAATTTGACGACCCGAGTTCGATTCCCGTTCGAGGGAATTAAATTTTCCCCTGGAGTTAACATCAGTGCTGACTCCACTCTCCCCAAAAGTCTTTCGGGTGAGACTGTAAACCGAGGCCCTGTGTGCGAACGCACGCAGAACATCTTGCGCACACGTTAAATCCTGTTCCGCTTTTCGTAAGAGTAGGCCATCATGTGCCGATGGGAACAGAATGACAAGATTTACAAAACTGCATACACACGGGGACTGGATGAAAAAAGCACATGAGTCCTTATTCCATTATCCTCGATATAAAAGAGTAAATAAATAAACAAACAAACAAATAAATAAATGAGCGAAAATGCGTTCCTCTGCCGTTAAGCGCTTGGCAGGTCAGGCCCAGCGCATCCGACTTTGGCGTAAGAGAAAATTGGTATCTTTTAAGTCTTTCTGGATAAAAAAAAAAAGCAGGAGAATGGACCTAGAAGGAAGAAAATGGATAAAAAGAAAAGGAGGTGACAGGAAGAACAGGAACAAAGCAGAAAAGATGGAGATTCTTAGCTCAGAATTGTCAGGTATGGAAGCTACTAGCGCTGATAGGCCCCCGCGCCGACATCCCCATTCGGGACCTTGACATGCGTGAAGGCTTTCGCCACGTAACATCATGTCAAAGTAGAACAGCAGTTTAAGGTGAGCCTTGGCACTTTGCTCTCATCATTGACTAATGAAGCCTTTTGGTTTGGGTCAGAAGAGAGTGTGGTGTGTGTGAGGAATTCTTCCGCAGCACGCAACGCCATAATTATTAGAGTGGACACGTTGAACAGGAGAGACAAGTCTGGAGCTGTATGATTATAATTTATGGACTTTTCATTCATTGTCCCGCCCTCGACTTCTGTCGCACAGATGAGGATCGAGTTGGACATGAAAAATAAATACATGAATGAGGGACAAAGTACTTACACACACGCACACGCACACGCACAGATAGATAGATAGATAGATAATAGATAGATAGATAGATAGATAGATAGATAGATAGATAGATAGATAGATGGATGGATGGATGGATGGATGGATGGATGGATGGATGGATGGATAGGTAGATAGATGATAGATGGATAGTAATAGACAGACAGATAGACAGACAGACAGACAGACAGACAGACAGACAGATAGACAGATAGATAGATAGATAGATAGATAGATAGATAGATAGATAGATAGATAGATAGAGAGATAAGAGATAGACAGAGAGATAGACAGAGATAGAGAGAGAGATAGAGAGATTGATTGATTGATTGATTGATTGATTGATTGATTGATTGATAGGGATTGATTGTTTTGATTGATAGATTGATAGATCGATAGATCCATGGATAGATAGATATCGTTACTCTTAAAACCTATATAATACTAACTAGAATGTAACTTAAATGTTGACGGTTTTAGTTGTGAAACATAATGTTAATAACAAAACCTGTACATATGGGCATGTCATTGTATTGCCCACGGCGGTTTAGCGTATGATAGCTTTGTTTGTGTATCACTATGTAGATCATCGCAATTTATGCCACATCATATTACAATCACCACAGTACATAGTGTATCATGTTTGGGAGTTACCCGTGTATCTATGTATTTAACCATGACAATGAAAAGAGTGTATGATAACCTTGAAAATACATCCCGCACAATAATATGTTTTATATTTATGAGCTGCTTATCTGTATTTTTGGTATTAAAATGATTAATCAACATTTGATAGCAGTATTCTTTGGCGTTGTTTTCACGTCCTGCCGCCCCCCTCCCCAGTCTGTTTGTGTGTCTGTTTCCGTCTATTTGTCTATCTATTCGTCTGCCTATTTGTCTGTCTGTCCGTTTGTTCTGTCTGTCTCTCTCTCTCTCTCCTCTCCTCTCCCTCCCCCCTCCTCCCTTCCCCCTCCTCCTCTCCTCCTCCTCCTCCTCTCCTCTCTCCTCCTCTCCCTCACTCTCCTCCTCTCTTCTCGCTCTTCTCTCCTCTCCTCTCTCCTCCTCTCTCCCTCTCCTCCCCCCCCCCTCTCTCTCCTCTCTCTCTCTGTATCTTAAATTATCAGTTTTATCACAGTTGTACATCCTGCTTTTGAGAAGTGTACCACTCCGATGCTGTGTTTTATTTTACTTCCTCCTATAATCACGAACATGTATTCTCACATATTGACTCACAAGAACAGATGTGATCGGTTGTTGTTAGCGGATGTACCCGTGTATTGTTTTATACTGGTATACATATTTTGTGTGGGGGTGGGGGATTCCTGTCTGTCTGTCTGTCTGTCTGTCTGTCTGTCTGTCTGTCTCTCTCCTCTGTCCTCTCTCTCTCTCTCTCTCTCTCTCTCTCTTCTCTCTCTCTCTCTCTCTCTCTCTCTCTCTCTCTCTCTCTCTCTCTCTCTCTCTCTCTCTCTCTCTCTCTCTCTCTCTCTCTCTCTTTCTGTTGATATATATAATATATAGAGATAGATAGATATAGATATAGATATTAATAACAATATCGTACACATATATACTCTGACTTCCTGTGTGTGTGTGCGTGCGTGAGTGCGTGTATATGTGTGTGTGGTTGTGTGTGTGTGTGGTTGTGTGTGTGTGTGTGTGTGTGTGCGCGCGTTTGTGTGTGTGTGTGCGTTTGTGTGTGTGTGTGCGTCTGTGTGTGTGTGTGTGTGCACATGCAGGCACTGGCTTCTTCTGATGCACTCTCGCAGTCACATTCAAACATAGCAATAAGAATATCGATACAACATGTTGCCGCGTAGAGGAGTTGAGAGTGTGTGTGTGTGTGTGTGTGTGTGTGTGTGTGTGTGTGTGTGTGTGTGTGTGTGTGTGTGTGTGTGTGTGTGTGTGTGAGGGGGAAGGGGGCTAGATCATTTCAGTGTTATCATTGCACCATGCACATCATTTTTTTATTTGCCTAAGCTTGTGATGCTGTGGATGGTTTACTGGCTTGAATTTTGTCTGCTTTTTTAGTGTCTGAAGGTCTTTTTTCTGTTCATAGCACTTTTTATGTTTTTTTGTTTTTTTTTGATTGATTGATTTCACTGTGCTGGCGCTCTGTGCGTTAATGAAACTTTCTGTGATGACATTACACAATGACAGTTGTGTGTGCGTGCGAGTCTGCGCTTGAAGTATTTGTCTGTCTGTGTGTGGGGGTGGGTGGGTGAGTGTGGGCGTGTGGGGGTGCACGCGTGCAAGGAAGGTTTTGCTTTCCTTAGTTTAGATTAATACAAAAATTCTGTTGATTTATTTTGCGTTGTGCTTTTTTTACTTTGTGACACATTTATGTATGGCTTATAAAATGCGTGCTTCTGTTTGGTCACAAAAAAATGCACGGATGCAGCGTGTTTGTTTTTTGGTGTTTTTAGTTTTGGTTTTGTGCTTTATTTGTTCTTTTTTTCGGCACCTTACTTTAATCAATTAATTGACAGATCCCAAGGTTGATCTGTATTCTGGAATGTGTTATTTCGTTTTTATTATTTTCTTTTTGACTCTTTTTCCCCTTAGATAAGAGGGTGTTTTCTCATGAAGTGAATGCTACTGAACCACTGAAACTGAAGGAGATGACAGCCCATATACATAGCTTTTTGTGATCAGTAGGGGTATAAACAACATGAGAATAAAATGAAAGGAAAGAAAGAAGTGTGTTTATGCTTGTTGGATTGGCTTTTTGTTGGTGAAATAGCTGGCTGGTATAGTGGGGCGTTT
Source organism: Stramonita haemastoma (assembly GCA_030674155.1). Taxonomy (NCBI): domain Eukaryota; kingdom Metazoa; phylum Mollusca; class Gastropoda; order Neogastropoda; family Muricidae; genus Stramonita; species Stramonita haemastoma. Next base: position 14,172,651 of record CM060326.1, on the reverse strand, counting down.
GCGGGGGCT
>CM060326.1:14165142-14170142 GCA_030674155.1 Stramonita haemastoma | reverse complement strand
GTAACTCATTAGCTTTTGGTCGTTTCCATTTTTTTTGTTTGTTCGACTTGTTCCTTTATCTCATTGTTCCTTTCTTGTAATTGAAGAAAGAGCTTTTATCGCTATTAAAAAAATCAAACAAAGTTTCTGGTAGCGTGATCTTTAGCAACACAAAGAGAGGGAAATGGAAAACGAGGTTCAGGTTCATTTGACGGCCGTTTTGTTGTCTGCAGCCTGTAAAATGTCAAATGAACTTGACAGTACTTTTTAAGTCTTACTATTGTCACATCCAGGGGTTCAGGTGTCTTTTTTTCTCTCTTGGTCGTAAAATGAATTGAATGTTTTATTTTATAGGAAGTATGTTGTGCTACATGCGCTGAAGCGAACGATGTGAATAGTCAATCGTTATGTAGTGTACAGCAACATTTTGCTGTATATAAGGATTCATAACACTTGTCCCTTTACTTCCTTCTTTCTCTTGCACATAGGCATCTATGCACACACGTTCGCACGCGCCCACACACACACATGCACACACGCACCCAGGCAGTCACGCATGCACACACACACACACACACACACACACACACACACACACACCACACACACACAAAACAACAACAAAGAAACACACTCATACATACACACAACTACACACACACGCGCACATACACACACGCACACACACACACAACTTACAAACACACACACGCACACACAAACAGCTTAAAAAGCCTTGCAACAGCTGTTGTACACACGTGTTATGGACACCTCGTGATATTGAAAACTGACGATGAAATGTATGACAATCATACCTGTTGTGGTGGTGGTGATTATGGTGATAATAATGATAATAATGATGATGTTGGTGGTGCTGGCCAAGATAAATCAGCTGGTGGTTGTAATGATTATGAGGATGATAACGACAACGATGGTGATCATGTTGATTATTGTGGTGGTGGGGTGGTGGTGGCGGTGGTGGTGATGGTGGTGGCGGCAACAGCAACAGCAACAGTAGTAGAAGTAGTAGTAGTAGTAGTAGTAGTAGTAGTAGTAGTAGTAGTAGTAGTAGTAGTAGTAGTAGTAGTAGTAGTAGCAGCAGCAGTAGTAGCGGCAGTAGTAGTAGCAGTAGTAGCAGTAATAGAAATAGTAGTCGTAGTCGTAGTGGTAGTAGCAGTAGTATAGCAGTAGTGGTAGTAGTAGTATAGTAGTAGTAGAATTCGTAGTCGTAGTAGTAGTAGTAGCAGTAGCAGTAGTAGTAGTAGTAGTAGTAGTAGTAGTAGTAGTAGTAGTAGTAGTAGTAGTAGTAGTGGTGTAAATGTTGAGTTACATGGGTGAAGGTTAAAATCAATCCACTGGAGGTAGTCTTACAAGCGGTTGTTTTGTCTTTGTTGAGAAACCAGTCGCTTTGGTTTATAGGTGGGTAATAGGGAGAGATCTTGTTTCCTCAGAGGGCAGGGTAGGGTGCGGGGACTGATTACAGAAGGTTTTGCCCACGCGCGTGTGTTTTCACATATGCCCGCGCGCGCCACACACACACACACATACGCACACACCACACATACACACACATTATAACACACACACATATAATATCACTTTTTTGTGAAGAGACGTAATATTGAAGACCACCACACACACACGCGCATGCACGCACTCGCTATCTCAAACTCACTTACACACACATACATACACATATACACACATGCGCGCGCGCGTGTGCACGCTCCGTCTTATTCCGTTTTGTGCGTCACACATTTATATGGTAAATGCTGTATTATCATAAGGTGTGTGTGTATGTTTATGTGTGCGTGTGTGTGTATGAGTGTGTGTGTGTGCGTGTGTGTGTACGTGTGTGGGTGTGTGTGTGTGTACGTGGTGTGTGTGTGTGTGTGTGTGTGTGTGTGTGTGTTGTGTGTGTGTGGTGTGTGTGTGTGTGTGTGCGTGTGTGTGTGGTGTGTGAGTCAGTCAGTGTGTGTGTGTGTGTGTGTGTGTGTGTGTGTGTGTGTGTGTGTGTGTGTGTGTGTATTGCACTGGACCTGCGAACAGTTTAGATGTGAGCATTGGTTTCATTATATGTGCTGTATTTTCATATAAAAGTTTTCGAGTCCTCTTTTTTCTTGTTCATCTGTACATTCAATTTAATCGGCTTCGTTGTTGAAAACTTTAAACTAAAAACCTATAGTTTGATCAACCTTTAATATCGGAATAAGAAATATCAAACAGGATGTTGATAAAAGTCAGAACGCACCCCCTCCTTCCCTCTCTCCTCTTTCTCTCTTCATACACACACACGCACACATACACGCACTCACACACACACTCACACGCACTCACACACACACAAACACCACACACACACATACGCGCACACACACACACCACACACACACACACACACACACACACACACACACACACACAAACACACACACCTATACGCACACACGTGCATGCACGCACGGATCCACGCACCTCCATTCTCACCCCCCCCCCCCCCCCCCACACACACACACACCTCTCTCTACTCTCTCTCATACACACACACACAAACATAAACACACATTATTAGCATGTAAGCACATAAATTAGATTTGTTTAAACTATTTGCTATTGGTTACACGTGAAAGAATCAGTTGAATACAAGCGCTTTGATTTGTTCTTACAAGAGATATATCGCTTTACAAACTTCATATGTTATTGCTATCATTGTTATAAACATACACACACGCGCGTGCCCCCCCCCCCCCCCCCCACACACACACATGCACACAGGCATACACAAGTGAGCACACAGAGAGAAAGGAAAAACGACTGAGAGAGAGAGTGTGTGTGAGAGAGAGAGAGAGAAACTCTGAAAAAAATTAATCATGGAAGGCCGTTTGCCCATGCGTGTGCGTGTGTGTGTATGTGTGTGAGTGAGTGTGTGGTGTGTGTGTGTGTGTGTGTGTGTGTGTGTGTGTGTGTGTGCTTTGTGTTGTGTATGTGTGTGTGTGTGTGTGTGTGTGAGAGAGAGAGAGAGAATTATTGTGAGCAAATAGCAGGAGATGGTGATTGAGTAGAGTCCGAGCTACTGGGGGTTAGACAGACACACGATGTGCAGTTTTGACGGGCCATCACAACATCCTTTGGACAACAGCCATCATTGCCGCATTAATTTGTCAAGCTCACGACAGTGACGATTCTTTCAGTCCGGATCTCCTTGTCATTGGAACAAATTTGTCAAAACGAGACGAAAAGTTTGTGAATGCTCCATTTCATTAATTTCTGCTGCACGATTAATTCTCACAGGTTCATTATAAAGACTTCCGCAAATGAACCAAAGTAAAAAATAAAATAAAAAATAAAAAGTAAAAGAAAAAAGAAAAATCTCCAGAAAATAAAATGTTGTATCAGATGCGTTTTCATGCACCAATGAAAGCACGGCACATCAAACAGAAATCATGGTGTGCATTGGAGTGAACACTGGAGAAAGAAGATGACCCTTGAACAGAAACCCTCGAACTGTTTAATCACCGGCAAAGTGTTCATTCAAAGTTGTGTGCTTTGTCTCTGCCGTTCATTAATTAAATACAGACCGAACGGGCAGTTAACAAAGACTTGCTAGATTCTGTCTGGCATCCGAAGGCAGGCAGGCAGAAAAGAGTACAGCCGACCTTCACCTGGATCTGAGGACATGGCAACATCACTCCAGCCCTGATTCCCATGCTAACGATTTGCCATTGTGTTGGGACATCAAACATGCTGTAGCCATCACTGTCGTGGTGATGAAACCAGCTGTAGAGAGAGACACTGCAGGCATTGATGCCCGTACATCAAAACATCGTTAGGGCTTTAGATGGTCACTGTCACAGGAGCATCAGTTAACTCTCCTTGTGTGCACTTGCTGCTACATAACGTATGGGAACAAAAAAAAAGCACCAGTAACTGTGTTCTATACGGACTGGCGTGGTGAAATATCGTAAAATAGCAGCAAAATATTGACATGATGATCCAAGGTACCTGTGTTGTTGGAATACAGCAATCAAGTGAAGACATTGTTGTGCAACTATTATGGTTTGTGCTTGGGCATTGGGTTGTGATAGCGTTGTTGTTAACGAGATGGCTGGATCAGAGTAAAAAGGGTTCGTGTCACATGTTGTGTTTCAGTGATTTTGACAAGAGCAGCAGCAGGGAAATGCTGAATTCCTTTCATTAACAAGTTAGTTGCGTAACAAAACGTGTTAATGTTTTAGAGATAAGTTGTTATTCCTTTCGTTTATAATGATGTATAATTTCAGTTATTGGGCGAAGAAAAGGGACAGTTAAATGGAGGTCGGCATTTGTAATGCGCCTAATTTTGTCTTCTCTCTCTCTGTCTCTCTTTCTCCCTCTCTGTCTCTGTCTGTCTTTCTGTCTGTCTGTCTGTCTGTCTCGTCTGTCTCTCACTCACGCACACAAATACACACGCATGCATACACACACTGAACACACATACCTTCTGAACACACGCGCGCACACACGCATGCATGCATGCACACACAAACACACTCACACACTGAAAACAATTTCAACCCCATCATTGTCGTAGCTAGCAAACAGTGACTATGCATGCACTGGATGGCCCTGCCATGAATGGCCATGGCAGAAAGCTGTCACTGTCAGAGCACAACAAGAACACTTAGCACTGGCGGAGTGCAACCTTGACTGACAACACTGTACAGCCATCAACCAGAAATAAAATCAGCAGCAGCAGCAGCGGGGGAAGGCCGAGGAGGCTGCTGGCCAAATAAACCACAGCTGATGCACTGTTCGATCATTAATGAATTGCTCAGTGGTGTATCTCTCCCTGCCCTTCATTAACGCAGAGTAACGAACACGTAGCCAACGGAGGGACTCTTGTTGCCGGCAATAAAACGCAGGCAGAAGACAGGAGAACACTCACTTCCGTTTAAAGACCCCATGCAGTGCAGTGCTCAAACCTCCGTTCACGTCTAGAAAGAATTTGCCTTCGCGTCCTAGTCGTAATAAAAGCCAGCAGT
>CM060326.1:14155142-14160142 GCA_030674155.1 Stramonita haemastoma | reverse complement strand
TCGTCCTTCTCCTCCCCCTCCCCCTCCTCTTTCTCCTTCTCCTTCCTCCTCCTCCTCCTCCTCCTCCTCCTCCTCCTCCTCCTCCTCCTCCTCCTCTCCTCCTCCTCCTCCTTGTTCTTCTTCTTCTTCTTCTTCTTCTTCTTCTTCTTCTTCTTCTTCTTCTTCTTCTTCTTCTTCTTCTTCTTCTTCTCATCATTATTGATTTTTTTCCTCCATTCCCGTCCTCCTCACATCTCTTCTCCTTCTCCTCCTCCTCCTCCTTCCTTCTTCTTCTTCTTCTTCTTCTTCTTCTTCTTCTTCTTCTTCTTCTTCTTCTTCTTCTTCTCATCATTATTGATTTTTTTCCTCCATTCCCGTCCTCCTCACATCTTCTCTCCTTCTCCTCCTCCTCCTCCTCCTCCTCCTCTCTCTTCTTCTTCTTCTTCTTCTCTTCTTCTTCTTCTTCTTCTTCTTCTTCTTCTTCTTTCTTCTTCTTCTTCTCTCTACTTCTTCTTCTTCTTGCCGTCTCTCAACATTAAGACACGCGTTTCTAAAGATAGCTTCAAATCAGCTCTTAAAGCACATTACTTTATTTGTATGTTGGTGATTCGTTCTTTTTTTTTCTCCTTCATCATTTGAGGAAACATTGCATTGGGTTTTGCCGTCCATGTGTGTGTGTGTGTGTGTGTGTGTGTGTGTGTGTGTGTGTGTGTGTGTGTGTGGTGTGTGTGTGTGTGTGTGTGTGTGTGAGAGAGAGAGAGAGAGAGAGAGAGAGAGAGAGAGAGAGAGAGAGAGAGAGAGAATGTATGTGTGTATGTATGTGTGCGCATGCTGCGTACGTGCGTGCACGCGTGCTTCCCCGTATGTATTCATTTTCTGTCAGTTTCAATAAAAGTTGAATGAGTATACTTTATGCCAACAAACACTATAAACTACTACTACTGCGATCGATATACATAATGGACACAGAAATTATGACATGGTTTCAGAGGGCTTGAAATGAAAGCCTAACCGCCAACAGTTGCAGCGGCTGAGCTCAGGCTGACTAATCCGAACTTCAAATGCTAAATATTCATGATTCCCTGATCCCTTAAAGAAAATTCTATGTTTGTATAAGATATATTAGACAAGAGTGAAGAATACAGTGGATTCGTTTTATCCAGTAAGCTAGTGTTCTGAAGATTGTAACTAGCACAGTAAATTTTCTGTTGAGCGTAGATAATAGTTTGGTTTTGTTTTTTGTCTGGGTCGGTATCTTAGATCTAGTGCTTAATCCAGAGAACCAATAGTCAATGATAGACAAAGATACTACTACAAGCAGCAAGGCTGTCGTTTAAGAACAAGCGATAGTTTAATGTTGCAGTCTATTTCTCTTTCTTTTCTTTCTTTTTTTTGTTTTAATTAACGTTCTTATGTTTGACATCTTTTACATATTTTTCCACAGCTCAGGTCGCTTAGATTGAGGATGGGGGCTTGCTGTTGTTGTTTTTTTTTTTTGTAATGCATTTTCCCCCATGATACAGTATAAAAAACATTAAATGACAACGTCATATTGGAATATTCTGACACGTGAAGCAGCCGCGCGCAATAAAAACTCTTCCATTTCAGTTGTGTTTGATTTTCATATTCATACCTACAACTCACACCTTCACCGCGCCGCCTGTACACACAACACGCAGGCACGCACACATGCATTGCATAACACGCAAGCGCACAACGTGCAAGCACCTCCTCCCTCCCACCCACACACACATCACACACCACGTGCGCGCGCACCACGCACGCCACCACACACGAGCGCAGGCATGCATCACATACGTATCCTAATAAAGTCTTTAGTGCTGTAACGTCAATAGAATGGTTTGTCTTTCTTTTCTGTCTTTTGACTTACCTTTGGAATGATATAAATATATGTGTAGAATTATATATAATAATCATAAGAGAAAGAGAACGAATGCTTTATTCTCTCTCTCTCTCTCTCTCCTCCTCTCTCTCTCTCTCTCTCTCCTCTCTCATCTCCTCTCTCTCTCTCTCTCTCTCTCCTCTCTCTCTCTCTCTCTCTTCTCTCCTCTCTCTCTCTCTCTCTGTGTAAACACGCGTGCACGAACACAAAAGAGATCACCCTCTTGTTTTAGCTGGAAGCTAAATTAACACGAGATACAGATATCCCGGACACTGTGTTTATATATGTTTATATGTATGTGTTGTTTTACGGTTCGCTCATTTCTTTGTGTCTGTGATGAAATCAGGATTTTCAGCACTTTTCTAAAGCGCGGCATAAAACTGCTTTCCCTCCTTGTTATGACGTCTTGATTGCTTTGGACATTGTGTTACAAACACTGAATCATAGCTTCTCAGTCGAAAGAGATTGGACAAGCTCAATACAGGATAATAAGGATAAAACGGAATTTAAAATCACGTCCTTGAACGAATGGCAAACGAACTCGATGCCTGCCCTATCTTTCTGTTTGTGTGTATGTGTGTGTGTGGTGTGTCTGTGTGTGTGTGTGTGTGTGTGTGTGTGTGTGTGTGTGTGTGTGTGTGTGTCTGTCTGTCTGTCTGTCTGTCTGTCTGTCTGTCTGTCTGTCTGTCTGTCTGCAAATGAACATTAAGGAATTTGGGTAAAATAATTAGCGCTCCGGTGGTTGTTAAATCAGCTTCATATGAAGGTTACTTTACAAAATAATGACAAGAACAGACCTAACCAAAAACAAAAAGGAAAACAAGAAAAAGACTATACTTTTTTTTCGTGTTACTTACAGCGTGTTTCTGTTTCAAAGGGCTAAATCTCAATGTTGAAGAACTATTCATTCGTGTTCGCGCATTTCCCCTCTTGTTGCTGTGTGTGTATGTGTTAATTAAGAGTATCTAAACAAAGCAAAACACGTTTTTATTCTGGAGAATTTTACACAGTTTCTTTGTATCTTGTATTTGTTTAGATAGTAAAAATTAAACACACCCTCGGGAAAAGCCAGAGTATTGTGTTCAATCAAAAAAGTCCATTTTTTTACTTTACCGTGGCTGAATTGAGTAAGTCCAAAAAACTTGCTTTTTTTTTTTTAATGCCATACTAACAAAAGCTAAAATATTTCAGAATTCAATCGAAGTTCAAAATCATTCGAATCTCCTAATGGAATAAAAATACAATCTTCGGTCAATTTAAGTGACTGACAAGTGTCATAACATAATACAAAAAATATATAAAAATAAAAAATACCTGGATAGCCAACCTAATACTAAACACTTGTTAATGTCAGTCAATAAACAATATTTTATTAACATTGTACATGTAAGCAAAACATGCTTTTTTCACCTCTAAAAAAAAAGTATTAAGAAATCAAAAAGATAACATAATAACAAAATGCAACAACAACACTTAACACAATTTAAGAGATGAAATATTATTCTAAAAAAAAAAAAAAACTACAATAACACCTTAAAACCAAAATTTTACATATCAATATTTAAACATTTCATATTCAAAATGCAAACCTTAAACCAAAAATTTTAGCATATCAATATTTTAAACATTTCATATTCAAAATGCATACACCTTAAACCAAAATTTTAGCATATCAAATTTAAACATTCCATATTCAAATGCATACATACATAATTATGCCCAGTCAAGTCCAGTGTGTGTTGTGGTTGCAGGTGTTGGTAGGGGCCAGGGATGGAGGTCATCCTCCGTTGACGGGGACGCTGACCGTGCGGGTAATAGTGACGGACATCAACGACAACTACCCCGTCTTCGACAAGTACGCCTACAATGTCAACGTCTCTGAACACACCCGTACCAACCACCCCTTACTGCAGGTAAGAAGCGGGGTGAGGTGAAGATGTGGATGGAGGTGGGTGGTGTGGTGTGGTGTGTTGTTTTGTTTCAGTGTTTATGGTGGTTGTGTGGATGTGTGTGTTTGGAATGTGGTGTGTTTGCATAAGATCATGTGTTTTTTTTGATCGTCCCCATGTGTTGTGTGAGTTGTTTAAATTATTATTTATTAGTATATTGATTTATCTAAACGAGAGTAATGTGATGTGTGTTTTGTGAGTCGGTATGTTGCGTTTTGTGTAATCTATCATCTGTGTGGTGTGCGTGGTGTGGGTGTGTGTGTGTGTGTGTGTGTGTGTGTGTATTTTGTGTGTGAAGAGACAGAAGAAGAAAAAACATTTTACTGGCATCAAAGTCATGCATACTTATCTACAGCAATAAGAACATCTGATGTGTTACCTCCTGAGCGGTTAAAACTCGTATGAAAATTGCAGCTATACAGTACAGATAAAATACCCAATTGAAAACCAACTTGCCTTTCACATGTGACTATAAATCAACACCCTATAATGCACACGTTAGAACCCGTTCTGACTTTCGGAAATAGTGGCTATGACGTGCCAGTGAGAATCAGATGAATAATTTAGACACACGTGCTTATTGGTGTCATGTTTAGGCACCATCCACACACACACCGAAGTCGGATGTGCTGGGCCTGACTTCTCAGGCGCTTAACGGCAGTGCAACGCATTTTCACTCGTGTGACAGTAAACAGTAGTTCCTGTCTGAGCGTTAGAAGAAGAAGAAGAATTAGGAGGAGGAGGAGGAGGAGGGAGGAGGAGGAGAGGAGAGGAGGAGGAGGAGGAGAAGAAGAAGAAGAAGAAGAAGAAGAGAAGAAAGAAGAAGAAGAAGAGAAGGAGAGGAGGAGGAAGGGAAAGAAAAGAGAGGAGGAGGAGAGAGGAAAAGAAGAAGAAAAGAGAGAGAAAAGAAAAGAAGAAAGGAGAAGAAAGAGAGAAAGAAAGAGAGACAGGAAGAGATTCCGAAGTGAGAATATGGCTACCAAGTTAAACGGGAGGAGGGAGGGGGGGGGGGGGGGGGGGGGGTAAACAGTCGCATTCGTAAAGTTTCATCATTTGGTAAAACTGTGTATCTATTCCTCGTATCAATACCCAAGCCAACCGTAAGGGTCGAACCAGGAAGAACACCAGGTGATGTCTTTGTGCATGTGGGGGAGTAGATGAAGGTTAAC
>CM060326.1:14137642-14150142 GCA_030674155.1 Stramonita haemastoma | reverse complement strand
TCTCTCTCTCTCTCTCTCTCTCTCTCTCCTCTCTCTCTCTCTCTCTCTCTCTCTCTCTCCTTGTATATATATATATATATATATGTATATATATATATATATATATATCCATCTCTCTTTCATTCTTTCTCTCTCTCGCTCTCTTTCCACCCCTCTCTCTATAATGCATCATATTGTATTGTATTGTATTGTATTGTATTGTATTGTATAACATGCTTTTTTCTTACAAAAACATGCAGACTCCTTAGCTTGGAAGTCTGGGTTGCTCTTCCCATGGACACATCAGAGCAGAGCCATCCTTTCATCTGATATTTTTTTCTCTGTCTCTCTCTATGTGTTTAATTTGTTTCTTACCTAATGTTTCAAGGACATTTTCTTTGCTGTTTGTTTTTCTTCATGTGCGCTAAATGTATGTTGCACACACACAGGATGTTAGCTTATCATCTGAAAGACTAGCACCTAGACTATCCCTCGCAGTCTAATCAATGTTTTCTCTTTGCGGATAGAGCTATGTGGATCACCAGTGGTGAGATCTTGCGTTCTGCGACCGTTTTCGCTCACCGTGAGGGTAGCCGCATTCCGAGTTCAGGGTGGTCTAATAGTTGAGAAAAAATGGCCAGGGTTGAAATAGGGATCCATCCAGCGGCTTTAAGCTTGATTGAAAAACGAGTGTGTGCTCTTTTGTTTCCATTGAGTGAGGGAGGGCAAACTGCTCGTAGCTTGACGCACTGAATCCTTCTTTTCCTGTCTGTAGTGTTTTGGAGAATAGTGATGGATCGATAGATTAATGCTTCGTGGCCATAGCTGTAGTTCAATGCCTCTCCCCTGCAGATGCTGTATCGTTGTGTGTTCAGGATGTAAGGTTAAGGCAAAGGAGTTCCCACAACCTATACGGTCGTTATGGAGCAAGGTGTCAGGCTTCTGTAGGAGGCCAGCATGTTGAGGGCGGCGCCCAGAGGTGGATTGGTGGTCTAGGTGGTAAAGTGCCCTGCCTAGAAAGCAAAAAGTTCGGGGTGGAGTGTGCGGTGGTTTGTACCCCGTTTGGGCCCCAAACTTTTCCCCCATCCATTAGACCCTGAGTGGTAGTCTGGGCGCTAGTCTTTCGGATGAGACGATAAACCGAGATCCCGTGTGTTACACATAACTATTTAGCACACGTAAAAGAACCCATGGCAACAAGGGGGTTGACCCTGGCAAAATTCTGTAGTAAAAAGCCACTCTGATGGGGAAACAAATACAGTTGCATGCAGGAAAAAAATGGGTAGGCGCTGCATTTGTGGGGACGCGCTCTTCCCGGGGAGAGCAGCCCGAATTTCACGAAGAGAAATCTGCCGTGACATAAAGTGGTACAAATACATCTCCTCTCCCTTGCTGCTTGGCTTTCCGGACCTTGGGGAGAGCAGGTACCCATTGACAGCTGGGCCCGGGGGAACTGTACTGAAACCAAGGCGCGCAAACGGTCACCCACCCACTTGGTAATCACGCTCAATGCTGCTTAACCTTAGCTTTGGGAAAGCGATCGCTCTGACCGCTGTGTGTTGTATGGGTCGAATGCAAGCGCTTTGATTTGTTTTTTGCAAGATATAGCGCTCTATAAATTCCATCTATTCTTATTATTATTCATTATTATCTGTGTGGACCTCCCAGGCAAAGACAGTGCACGTTGTGTTTGTGGTGTTGTGCATGCAGGTTCATGCGGAGGATGCTGACGTGGGCCCCAACGGAAACCTGACCTACCGCTTCTCCAAGCTGCAGCCCAAGGAGACCATCAAGCTGTTCACCATGAACCCCGTGTCCGGCACCATGTTCCTCTCCCAGAGGTCAGTCACGTTCGGTCCTCTAGGGCTCTGGACTTTTTGGGGAGAGGGGGGTGGGTGGTAGTGGGTGGTGGTTGTGGGTGATGGTGGTGGTGGTGGGTGGTGGTGGTGGTGGGTGGTGGGTGTTGGTTGTGAGGAAAGAGGGGGGGTGGTAGTTGGTTTTGTGGGGGAGAGGGGAGAGCAGGGAGATTCGGTGTGTGTGTGTGTGTGTGTGTGTGTGTGTGTGTGTGTGTGTGTGTGTGTGTGTGTGTGTGTGTGTGGTTTTCACCAATGTTTTGTTGTCTCTTAAAGGAAGAGGACATGTTGAACTGGTCTTAACCGTTTTGGCCTCAGCCATCAAACACCAGAAGCGTAGTTCTGCTGCTAGTGATGAACTGCATATTTCTTCAGGGTTGTAATATAGAGATCTCATGACACGACTCCTAAACGATCTCTAAACAAAGATTTCACCTCATTCTGTGCTGTTCAGACTGGAGTATCTTTCAGTGTGTAATCTCTACAGTCAAGCAGGCTTCATGGGTTTTTTTTTGTATTTTGTATTTTGTACCACTTTATGTCACGCAGATTTCTCTGCGTGAAATTCGGGCTGCTCTCCCCGGGGAGAGCGTGTCGCCACATGTGCAGCACCTACCCATTTTTTTTCCCCTGCATGCAAGTGTATTTGTTTCCCTATCAGAGTGGCTTTTTTCTACAGAATTTTGCCAGGGACACCCCCCTTGTTGCCGTGGGTTCTTTTACGTGCGCTAAATAGTGATGTGTAACACACGGGACCTCGGTTTATCGTCTCATCCGAAAGACTAGCGCCCGGACCACCACTCATGGTCTAATGGATGGGGAAAACGTGTTTTTTTTTTAATCCCATCGCCCACGATTCTCTGTTTATTTCTTTTATATGGATCGGTGGCCTAGGTGGTCACGCGCCTTGCCTAGAAAGCAAAAAGTCCGGGTCGGAGTGTGCGGGGTTCGTATCCCGTTTGTGTCTAACAGACTGGTTTTGATGTCATTTTCTTTTACACTAGGCACGTTTGTATTTCTGTAACTGGTTCTGGAGTGGTGTAAAAAATATATAAGCTCTCCACATAGAAGTATATGTACACAGAAAAGAATTCAGGCATTATTAGTCTGAGACCTTCCACTTCAGCTACCAGGTGGATCCTAGATTCAAACCCACGACACCATCATCACCATTTCTTAGATTAAAACCCCTAACACTCCGAGCACTTTGCTGTTACTCTACATCTACATGTACTTAACCGGTAAAAGTAAAAATGAATGGACGAATTGACAGTAAAGAAAAGAAAAAAAGCACAGCGTTGTATTGATCTAATATCTGGAACAAAATTGATGCACAGAACAGACACGTGAAAATGCTGATATATGATCGTCTGGAGTTATGTTTTTGCTTTAAAAAATATTTTGTTTTGTTGATCTGCTGTGACTTGTCTTCAGAGAGAGAGAGAGAGAGAGAGAGAGAGAGAGAGAGAGAGAGAGAGAGAGAGAGAGAGAGAGAGAGAGAGAGGAGAGAGAGAGAGAGAGAGAGCTGCTGTCAATGATAATGGTTTACATATGTATATATTATATATATTTATATATATATATATATTATATATCCTATGCAATGCATAACACCGACCTACACATTGACAAGCTTCTGTAAGAAAATAAAACAATATTCTTTGGGTTCGGGGCTAGATTTTTTTTTTTTTAATGATTTAAACGGAAGGTGAGGGTTTCTTTTTTCATTATTCAATCCATCTTCCATTATTTTTGCTTTTAAGCGATACGCTTTGATGACTAGTATTGAATGGATCAGACAGCAAACAGCAGAGGGGAGGCTTTTCAAACAATCAGGGAAGAAAATGGGAAAGGAAAAGTACAGCTGAATTGGAGGATTAAAAGAAAACTGAAACAAAGGCAAAGATTGAAAACCAGAGAAAGAAAGAGAGAAAATGGGCAAAGAGCTTCTCTTATGAAAACAAAGGCAAGAGAAATGAACAGAGAGAGGGGAGAGAGAGCACAGAGAGAGAGAGACACAACACAGAGAGAGAAAGAGAGCGAGCTACAGAGAGACAGAGAGAGTGAGATGATTTGATTTGAAGGAGGAAAACGAACTCAAAGAGAAAATTCTAGTTCCTTTACTCCCACCATCTTGGGAGTAATCCTGCACTGTTTTTCGTCAGCGTTCTTTTGTTACGTGCACTGAGCATAGGTTTTAGGAATCAATGTACAGACTGGGAGAAAGAATAATATGCAAAAGAAAAGACACAAAAGCTTTTACATCTGTCGTTGAGAATTGCACTCTGTCTTTCCTACACTCTCTCAATTCTGCGGTTATTCTGTATTCTTCATATTCAGACCGAAACATTATGTGTGGGTGAGTATGCATAAAGCGTTCAGCTGTGACTGCGGTTGAGAAAAAGAATATGTGCATTTGCCTTTGGGGAACGTTGCATATACGTGTCTCTAAAATACTGCAGTTTTGATCATAGCGAATGGAATGTGGTGTTTGGACAAGAGATTAAAAAAAGACTTACTTAACAGCTTACAGATTGTGTTTTTGAAGCCGTCTGGTGTGTGGATGTTGTGGCAATGTAAACAGACGTGACATATGGTAAAATTATAAACCATCTATTTTTGTCTGTGGAGACTTTAGCAGTTAGGCAGGCACACGTTGTTAAAAGATATGTTTGCTTTGAGGTAACCAGTTTTGGGGAGGAGTTGGACTTATGCGTACAAGCGTGCGTGCGTGCGTGCGTGCGTGCGTGTGTGGTGTGTGTGTTGTGTGTGTGTGTGTGTGTGTGTGTGTGTGTGAAGAGAGAGAGGGGATAAAGACTCGCAGAGAGGGAAAGGGGGGATACTTTATTTGTAAAGTTGTATGCAGACATGCTCTTATTCCTATAACCAGTTAAAGGATCATCTGAAGGACAAGATCTTCAGCGTACAATACTGCTGTGATGGATGTTAGCATTGGAAAAGAATTCAGGCACTGGCAGGCCTGCATTCATTGAGGGTTTCTTTTCCTTTTTTCAGTATCTCCCAGTTAAAGCTATGAAGTTGTTTTTTTTATCACCACCACAATTTGATTGAAAGTCAGATGCTCTCACCACTTGGTTAATTAGTAGGAACATGTTTATGTAAGCCAGCTGTGAAACTGTAGGCAAATATATAGAACATATGAAAAAGAAAGAAAAAATGTGAACTTTTTACTAGATGTGTTCTGCTAAAAATATATTACAGAATATATACAGAAAAATACCAGTATAGTGTCCAGATATATATTTTTCTTTTAAAACAATCGGGGGGGGGGGGGGGGGGGGTATGTTAAATCTTATGTTCCTTGTCTCTAAGGGAACTTGCTGTCACAATCTAATTATTTCATATTTATTTTCTGTACGATGCAATCAGCCCACTCCTTGCAAAGTTTGCAAAGGGATGTACGAGAATATGATATATCAATTTGTCGTGAAAATAAGAACCTGCTTATCAGAAAATGTACAGTAAAATATTCGACCCATCTGTCATTATCCCTGATATATTGCGTTCAGTGAAACGCTCTGATGACTTGTGTTGAATGGATCAGACAGAAACAACAGGGGGGGGGGGGGGGGGGGGGGGGGGGGGGGAGAGCGTTACAAACAATCACTGAAGAAAGTGGGAGAGGAAGAGTATGGCTGAAAAAGTGAAGAAAAAAAAACATCTGAAAAAAAGAAATGTTCAAAGCCAGAAAAACAAATAAAATGGGGTGAAAAGCCAATTCTAAGAAATGCAAGGCAAAAGAAGTATAAAAAAAAAATAATAAAAGAGAGAGAGAGAGAGAGAGAGAGAGAGAGAGAGAGAGAGAGAGAGAGAGAGAGAGAGAGAGAGAGAGAGGCAGAAAGACGAGGTTGTTTCAAGGGAGGAAAATGAACTAAAAATCAAAAGTGTAATCCCCTTCACTCCTGGCATTAAAATCTTTTAATTTTCGTTATGATTTTCTCCATCTTTCCGTTGTACAGCGTATTGGAAATATAATTTTTCAGATTCGATGTTAAGATTGAGAGAGAGAGAGAGAGGGGGGGGGGGGGGGAGGGAGGCAGGGAGGGAGAGGGAGGGAGGAGGAGGGAGGGAGAGGACTAGAGACAGAGAGAGAAGCCTTCGCAACAGTTCTCGGGAATTGCACACTTTTTCATCCTTACGTTTTCTCTATTCCTCTCTCGTTCTGTATACTTCACAAAACATGCAGACTGAAAACGCTGAAACGTATTCCTATCATCAATTTATGAGTTTGCCTAAAGTGCTTATCTTTAATTGCAGTTGAAAAAGAAAAGCGCATTTATGCTTAAGGGCACTTTGCATAGTTATGTGTTTGAAACGAGCATGCAGTGTTGACAAGAAATAGAGCGTGTGTGGACATAGAATTGATCAACCATACAGCTTACAGTTTAAACTCATGAAGCCTTCTGGCGTGTGTACGTGCGCTGTATAGCTGTAAACAGACATGTGATGTTTGGTAAAATGAAGGTTTTTTTTTTTTTTCGATGGGAGAGGCTTCTTCAACTGTTTGGCACAGGTTGGAGAAAGATATAAATATTTGCGTTTGAATTCGCCAGCTCCCTTGAGGAGGTAGATTGTTTGCAATTATGAAAACTGTGTGTGTAGTGTGTGTATTATCATTATATGTGTGTGTGTGTGTTATGACATGTGTGTATTCATCTATGATGTGTGTCCTGTGTGACTATGTATTTGTGTGTGAATTGAGGCGTGATGTATCGTGCTGTGCGTGTTGTGTGTGTGTTGTGTGGTGAGGAGGGGAAGAGGAGAGAGGAGGAGAGGAGATAGGAGGCGATGGAAAGAGTGGGGGAGAATTGGGGTTGATGGTGGTGAATTATCTGGACCTTGTTTATACATTAATTTTCTGTAACCAGTTGATTGTCAAAGAAGGAGGGAGGCAGTCTTCACCTTATTATATATTGCTATAATGCACGTGTACACAGGGAAGGGGTTCAGCACTGTCAGGTCTGCATGCATTGGACTTTTTTTTCAAGATCTCTGACCTAAGTCACCAGGTTGTTCCGAGACTCAAACCTAAGACCTCCATCTGTAGCTTGTCTTTTTTCTTTTAATCAACCTTGGTGATTTTTTAAACCATGAATACTCCTACACAGCTGTCAAGACAAAATCGAAGGAAAGAGAGAAGAAAGAACGCAGAGTAAATTTGTATCTGTCTTACCTAACATCTTGCCAAAACCGGCATTGAAGAAATACACGAAAATATCGGTAGCATGTCTTAAGATGTTATTTTCTCAAAAAAATGATTTGTTTATCTGATTTTTCTTGTCTGTTGAGGCACCTGCTGTCATATTTTTTTTTATATATCCATTTTCTCTCTGATGCAAGCAACCTTATATCTAGATAATATTCCATAAGAAAATTTTTTTTTTTTTTAAAACAACCTTTTTTGTGAAACTAAGACTCAGCTTAACAGAAAGATATCCTCCATTATTCATTCCGTCTTCCATTTTTCCTGATCTGTTGCTTTTAGGCGATACGCTCTGCTGGCATCCTGTTACTGTTCGAAGTAAACAACAACAGTGAAGGCTTTCTCAAACAATGAAGAAAATGACAGCGAAGAGAAATTCTGAGAAAAAAAATACATAAAAGGAAAACTGAAACAAAGAGAAAGTTTTAAAACCAGAGAGGCAAAAATTTAAAAAGGGGTGGAGAGCTAGACTTTCACACAAAAATAAAAGCGAAGGAGAATTAAAGAGAGAGGGGTAGAAAAGCTTTGATTTGGAAAAGGAACTCAAAGAAAAAACCCAAAAAAATAGTTGCTTTTTGCCCGCCATCTAAAACTGGTTTCGTATTATTTTCCCCCAACATTATTTTATTTTAAAAATTGGGAAAAAAAAAGATTTAAGTTTCAGTGTGAAGACAGAGAGACAGTTACACAGTAAAAGACACAACCGTTTCACATTTCTCCTTGAGAAACTGCACGCTTTCTTTCCTCTTTACTTCTTCTCCTTGTGCTATATACTTTATAATATAAAGTCAGAAAATACGTGGGGTGGAGTTTTTGCATAAACTGTTCAGCTTTGATTATAGTTAGAAAAAAAATGTGCATACCTTTGCATTTGTGAGCGCTGTTATGAACTACTTAAGGGCTATGTTTTTGCACTGTCTGCGTTCTGCCAAAGCTGGAAGTGAGGCTGTATTTGCTTTGGTAAAATATGAAGAATGTTCCTGCCGGGGGACGGGATAGCTCAGTGGTCAGAGCGCTCGCTTTCCCAATTGTAAGGTTAAGCAGAATCGTGCTTGGTTACCAATTGGATGGGTGACCGTTTGCGCTCCTTGGCTTCAGTACAGTCCCCCCGCTTCATGCAGCTGTAAATAGGTACCTAGCCCTCTGTAGGGTAAGGGAAAAAAAGCAGCGAGGAAGAGGAGATGAGCGCCGCGCTCAATACGCTAACCCCTGGAGAAGCTGAGGTCTCATATGCCTCGCCCCTCTACGACCACAAGGTTATGGGACACCATTTATCTCCCCGGGGAGAGCGCGTTGCCACAAGTGCAGCGCCTACCCAATTTTTTTTCTTTTTCTGTCTGCAATTGTATTTGTTTTCCTATCAGAGGGCTTTTTTCTACATAATTTTGCCAGGGACAACCCTCAGTTGCCGTAGGTTCTTTTACGTGCGCTAAATAATGTGTAACACACGGGACTCGGTTTATCGTCTCATCCGAAAGACTAGCGCCCTGACCACCACTCATGATCTAATGGATGGGGGAAAAGTTTTTGACCCAAACAGGATTCGAACTACTGCACACTTCGACCCGGACTTTTCGCTTTCTAGACAGGCGCGTTACCTCTAGACCACCGATCCACCGATTACTACTCATTGATTAGTTTTTGCTTACGGTGCTATTCATGAATGTTTAAATGTGTACCAATGGAATAAAGTATTTATCTAAAAAAAAAGGATGGAGCCGGTATGGACAGAGATGAAAAATAAACCTTACAGCTTACAGTTTAAACTCTTGAAGCCCCCCTGGTGGGTGTGTGCACTGTGGCTATTGTAAACAGAGGTGTGATAGATGGCAAAATGGAAAGATATATGGTCTTTAGTGAAGATTGCAACTGCCAGGCACACGTTTGTGGAAGGGTAGAGTGTTTGTTTTGGAATGCTGCTTCCTTGAGGCCTTGGATTGTTTGGAAAGTCTATGGAAATATTTGTGTGAGTGTGTTGGTGTGTCTCTATGTGTGTGTGTGTGTGTGTGTGTGTGTGTGTGTGTGTGTGTGTGTGTGTGTGTGTGTGGTGTGTGTGTGTAGGTGTGTTGTGTGTGGTGTGTGTGTGTGTTGTGATTGTGTGTGTGTGTGTGTCTGTGTCGTGTTGTGTGTGTTTGTGTGTATGTGTGACTCTGTGTGTGTTGCGCGCGCACGCACGCAGTGCGTGAGGGTGTGGTTTGAAGACTGGCTGGCTGGCAGGCTAGCTCTGTGACAATCTTACACAAGTTCCACACAGAAAGAAAACGCATAGATCTTATGCTGATTTTGTTGTCCCTTAATTTGTACGACTCGCTTTTTTGTTCATAAACAAAACAGTCTCTTTTGTTTATTCTGATTTTTTCCCATGTCTCAGAGATATAACTACTTGTCAATATTAAAGTTCCAAATGTTTATTTTCTGTCCAAAGAAATCAAGACTTACCCCCTTAGGATAGTTTGTTAAAGAAAAATAACAGCCAGCAAAAGCGGTTTCTTTTTTGTGTGTGTGAAAATAATAACCAGTTTCATGGAAAAACATCCTCCGTTATTTAATCCCATCTTACATCATGCCTACTCTATTGCTTTTAGGCGATACGCTTTGATGACTGGTGTTGAATCGATCAGACAGAAAACAACAAGGGGTGGAGGCTTTTCAAACAATCAGTGTAGAAAATGGGAGAGGAAAAGTATGGGTGAAGATGTGGATTCCATAAAGAATATTTAAAAAATCTGAATCAAAGAGAAAGATTTTCAAACCAGAAGAAATAAATCAAACAAAGAGTGTTGATTTTTTTATAGAAAACATAAGACAAAGAGAACTCAAAACTCAGAGATGAGGGGAAAAAATTGATTTTGAAGAAGGACAAACAAAAAGAGAGAGAAAAGTGTGTTTCTTTGTGCTTGCCGTCTAAAATCATTTTCATACTGGTTTTTTTTTCAATGTTCTTTTTTCTCTCCTTCAATGTGCTGGAGATAGGATTACTTCAAGATTCCACGAGAGAGCAGAAGAAATAGAAATACATCTACATTTCAGCTTTTGCTTCTGTCCTCAAAAGTTGTTTGCCTTCTATCTTTGACATTTTCTCTATTTTTCTCTGTTGTTCTGTGTACTTTATAGTGGCGACGGCGACTGATGACGACGAGACGATGATGATGATGATGATGATGATGATGATGATGATGAGACAATGATAATGATGCGTGGAACTTATGAAAATAAATCAAAGCGCTTGCAATCAACGTGTTCATACACATGCAACCAGTCAAAAATATTTTCTCACAAATTTGAAATATCTAACACACACACACACACACACAACACACACACACACACACACACACACACACCACACACACACACACACACGCGACACACACGTACACACACAAACACACACGTGCGCGCGTGCACACACACACACACACACACACACACACACACACACACACACACACACACACACACACATGAACGAATGAACGAAAGTTATACACTTTAGCGGGCTAAAACACAGCTTGATTGAGAATGCATCAAGTGCTCGGCTTCGATTGCAGCCCAGAATATTAACTTAGAAGCTGGATTCATGTGCCTTTGGGCATCTGGCATCTAATATATGCACAGTTGTACAGGAACAGAATGTGTTTGGACAAAGACAAAAGATAAACTTTACGTTTAGACAAAAGGTAAACTTTACGTTCAGCAAAAGCTGTACTTACATTTAGACAAAAGCTAAACTTTACGTTTAGATAAAAGATAAACTTTACATTTAGAAAAAGATAACTTACATTAAAAATTTACATTTAGACAAAAGATAAACTTTACGATTTAGATAAAAGA
Source organism: Stramonita haemastoma (assembly GCA_030674155.1). Taxonomy (NCBI): domain Eukaryota; kingdom Metazoa; phylum Mollusca; class Gastropoda; order Neogastropoda; family Muricidae; genus Stramonita; species Stramonita haemastoma. The sequence goes on along the minus strand of CM060326.1, from coordinate 14,139,252 downwards.
TAAACTTTACATTTAGACAAAAGATGAACTTTACATTTAGACAAAAGATGAACTTTACATTTAGACAAAAGATAAACTTTACGTTTAGGTAAAAGATAAACTTTACAAAAAATATTATAGACAAAAGATAAACTTTACATTTAGACAAAAGATAACCTTTTACATTTAGGCAAAAGACGAACTTTACATTTTAAACTTCAGAACCCCTCAGACAATATATACCTTGCAGTGATGGAAACAAGACGTGTGATGGGTGGGAAAAGGAAAATCTGTTGTTGTTGTTGTTTTGTTATCAGTGCAGGAGACCTTGAACTGTCAGACACAGTCGTGTTGTGTGAGGGTAGCATGTTTGTTTTCAGGCAACTAGTTCCCTCAAGGAGTTGGATTTATTTTTTTCAAAAATTATGAAATGCCTCTGTGTGTGTGTGTTGTGTGTGTGTGTGTGTGTGGTGTGTGTGTGTGTGTGTGTGTGTGTGTGTGTGTGTGTGTGTGTGTTGTGTGTGTTGTGTGTATTTGTGTGTATTTGTGTGTGAGTTTGTGTCTGTGTGAGTGTGTGTTTGTAGTCTGTGTGTGTGAGAGAGAGGAGTTTGTGTGTGTGTGTGTGTTTGTGTGTGAGTTTATGTGTGTGTATGTGTGCATGTGTCTGTCTTTCTGTCTGTCTGTCTGTCTGATGATATGTATGCAAACACACATTCACAGGCATTTTTGATTTTCAGAGCCTTGGTTACGTATTTCTTAAACAAATACTTGTAAAACAGTAGAAGTCTGCATTTTCTTTCTCTCTTTACTTTTTGAGGGGGGTGCGGGCTTAAGAATTTAGCACTTGACATTTGTAAGATTTTAAAGCAAGATCATGCTTTATTCTTAGGCAGTCTAGAGTCAACAAGTGTGATTGTGTGTGTGTGGTGTGTGCTGTGTGTGTGTGTGGTGTGTGGGTGTGTGTTGTGTGTGGAGGTGTGTGTGGATGTGAGAGAGATAGAGAGAGAAGTTATTGTGTTTGGAGGTTGTTTACTGACCATGTTAAGGGTCCTGTGATTATGTTGATGCTCACATAAAGGATAGGGGATTTTAGCTTCCTCAGATGCATGTGTATATCAAAAGACAGGCACTATCAGGACTGCATGATTGATTTTTTTAATACCTCCCACTTAAGCCACTAGGTGCTGCCAAAACTCAAATATACGACTTCTTCACAACTATTTTTTAAAATAAAAAAATTCAGTACTCCCAATAATATGGCTGTAAAGGTAATTAGAAGAAGGAAAGAAAAACATGAAAAGAATAACAGAAACGGCATACATTTGCATGCATACCACTTGAAGTCACTGCAATTTTTCTGCCTGAACTTTGGGCTAGGCTGTCCTCCTAGGGAGTGTGTGTGGTCAGTTGTGTTTTTCTAATATCTTGTACAAAATCAATGCACAGAAAACATACATGAAACTGCCCGTATCATTGACTGAACGTGTTATTTTCACACACACACACAACACACAAACGTGTTCTTCTCTTACTCTGATATTCCTTGTTTCGGAGAAAACTACTGTCACTGGTTTAAAGTTTTTGATATTTGCCTTCTCTGCAACGCCCACATCATATATGCCTAAGAGAGC
>CM060326.1:14127642-14130142 GCA_030674155.1 Stramonita haemastoma | reverse complement strand
GAAATGAGTTTTATGCTTCTCGCGTCTTTTCTCCTTTTTTTTTCTTTTTTTTTTTCGTTCTCCCTGAGGACACAGAACGTTCGGACGTTGGATGCGTGTTAATCTCTCTTTTCTCTCTCTCTCTCTCTCTCTCTCTCTCTCTCTCTCTCTCTCTCTCTCTCCTCTCCTCTCTCTCTCTCTCTCTCTCTCTCTCTCTCTCTCTCTTCTCTGTCTCAATCATTATTGGTGGAATCATTTTGTGCTGGAGTTGGAGAGAGTGAGTGAGTGAGTGAGTGTGTGTGTGTGTGTGTGTGTGTGTGTGTGTGTGTGTGTGTGTGTGTGTGTGTGTGTGTGTGTGTGTGTGTGTGTGTGTCGGGGTGTGTCGGGGTGTGTGTGTGTGTGTCGAGTGTGTGTGTGTGTGTGTGTGTATGTGTGTGTGTGTGTGAGTGATTAGATTGACATTGACGCTAATTAGGAAAGGGTGGGAGGATGCTTTTTAACAGAGCGGGTCTTAAAATGCTGAATGGATTTTTTGAAATGTGATTCTTAAAATGGGATCAACTCCGAAAATCGTGTTTCCATGTGGGAGCAATATCACAAACAGTGATTTCCCTAGGTGTAAAAAACTGGATGATGTTCTTGTAAATTGAGAGCTCTGGAAAGATGATGGAAATATCAGTTCATTATTCATATCATTTTTACTTTGATGCTCATGTTTTATTTTATTATGCAGTGTTGATATCTCTGCACTCTTAACTGTGTTATGGCCACTGTTTTAAACGGCCATGAGTTCGTTATCTTTTTGTGTGAAATAGCGACACTTAAGACAAGGAAGATTCTGCGCGCGCTCTACAAACGATGTTCCCATCACCAGCACCAGTCTCTTTTAGTTAACTATTTGTACTAGAATGAAGAAAAGAGACTACAGTGGAGGATGGCTGTACAGCATTATTTATACTATATGCTACACAACACTGCATTGCACTGCATTGCACTGCACTACACTACACTGTACACTACACTACACTAAACTACACCACGCCACATAACACCACACCGCGCTACGCCACACCACACCACACCACACCACACCACACTACACTACACTATGCTACGCCACGCCACACCACACCACACCACACCACACCACATTATACCACACCACACCACACCACACCACACTACTCTACGCTACACTACACTATGCTTCGCTACGCCACACCAGACCACACCACTCTACTCTACGCTACGCTACGCTACGCTACACTACACTACACTACACTACGCTACGCCACACCACACCACACCACACCACACCTCACCACACCACACCACACCACACCTCACTTCACCTCACCACACCACACCACTCTGCACTACTCTCAGACATTGCTGTACGGACAAAAGCATTAGCTGTCTCCATTAATTTTGCGGTATCCTTGAACCAGTGCCTCGTCACCTCAAAGCTTCCTTGTCTTTTCTGAGGTGCTGTCCACTTCTTTTTAAAGTGACGGTCCACCACGAAATGAATCGCTTAGCACCTGACCCACTTTTTCCCTAGGACCCATTAAAGACAGGTGGGGTCAAGTTGTCGATTTTGAGATTTTGATCGATTATAAAACTGTAGCCATTATTCTACCTTGTACTGAAATATCAAGGCATGATTTTGCTTCCTTGTGCCTTTAAACATGTTTATCAAAAATACCCAAGCCTTCATTCTGACCACCTAGTACTATGCTAAACTTGTCAGTTTCTCATTTTGTCATTTCTTGTAGTCTGTCATTTCAAGTTGTAATAACTTTTGATAGAATTGTCTGATTTTCAATCTGTTTTTTTGTAATATAATAGCCATGTCATTGTAGATTAATGACATGTCAATAACTAAACATTGACCTCTTGCGCTAAGCGACTCATTATGTGGTGGAGCGTCACCTTTGTCTGCCTGCCAACCTCTCTAACCTTCAGGACTGTGTGCCTTGCAAAGTGTTTGTTGATTTTTTTTTCAAATTTAACTTCGTTTCCCAATTTTGGATTGATTTATACTTATCATACTAAAATCCTATTAATTATCCGCTATCATATAGCTTCTTTTTGTCCAGCTTGTAAAAAAAGATAAAGTCTTTTTCTTTCTTTTGTTTTTTGATTGTGTAGTAGGGTTTTGGTACAGGTCTGACAATTTTGGATGAGAAGACCGCAGCAAGATTCCAACAGGGTGGTTGGCTTGTGGTGTTCAGCTATGATATGACCTTCTCCAGGTCATATCGTTCACACCCCACTCTTTCCCACCTCTCTCTCTCCCTACCCCCCCCCCCCCCCCCCCCCCCACAGCACCCCCACGTTCATTTCCATCCCTTTAAAATTAACAACAGAAACCAAAGACAACAACGACAACGACAACAACAAAAAAACAAAAACAAAAAAAACACCCCCCAATATTTTTTTTAAGCCAGCAGCCCGAAAGGAGGACAAAAGAAAAAACAAAAACAAGGGGCGAATTAAACCCACCCCCAATAATGCGGTG
>CM060326.1:14095142-14112642 GCA_030674155.1 Stramonita haemastoma | reverse complement strand
ACTGCACCTGTGGCGACGCGCTCTCCCCGATGAGAGAACAGCCCGAATTTCACGCAGAGAAATCTGCTGTGACATAAAGTGATACAAAATACAAAACTACAAAATACAACGTGCAGATGCGTTAGTTAGTGTGGTAAAGGTGGAAGGGGAGAGAGGGTGGGGGGTGACAAAATCAGTGTACATTTTAACATGGTTTTCGTTGTTAATGGGAGCTTTACTTTCTGACAAGTCATTCTGAGTATGCGTTCGATGCTAATAATGTATCAATGGACTTAAAGTGTACAAAATACAAATGCAAGGACAACGCCCACACACCCCAGACATCCTCACTGGGAAAGGTAAAAACAACCACCCGAAATTGAACTGAACCTGCATGTACAGGTGGCTACTACATCGCCCCAGGGGTGTGCGAATCCCCGGCCTACGGGGGCGGGATGGGCAACAGCACGGTGCTGAACAAGCCGGTGCCCGAGGAGGCGCTGGACAGTGGCGGGCACTCGGAGCTGGACATGATGCACGAGGGCGCCAACTTGCGCTCCGTCAACCCCTACGTCATCATGCCGCCCCACGGCCACTACGGCCAGGCTGAGGGACAGCCTGAGGTCAGTAGCTGGGCTGGGCTGTAAGGGAGGGAGGAGGAGACATGGTTTGGGCTTTGTGCTGGGCTGGGTTGGGCTGGGCCGTGATGTGCTATGGTATGCTGGGCTGGGCTGGGCTGGGCTGTGTTGTGCTGGGCTGGGCTGTGTTGGGCTGGACTGGGCTGTGTTGGGCTGGGCTGTGTTGTGCTGTGTTGGGCTGGGCTGGGCTGTGTTGGGCTGGGCTGGGCTGTGTTGGGCTGGGCTGTGTTGTGCTGTGTTGTGCTGGGCTGTGTTGTGCTGGGCTGGGCTGTGTTGTGCTGGGCTGGGCTGGGCTGGGCTGTGTTGGGCTGGGCTGGGCTGTGTTGTGCTGGGCTGGGCTGTGTTGTGCTGGGCTGGGCTGGGCTGTGTTGTGCTGTGAGGGAGGAGACATGGTTTGGGTCATTGGGCTATGTTAGGGTGGAGTGAAGTCGTGTGGTGTGCTATGCTGTGTTGTGCTGTACTGTAGCTGGACTGGGCTGTAGCTGGGCTGGGCTGGGATGGGCTGTGTTGTGGCTGTGCTGTGCTGTGCTGTGCTGTGCCGTGTTGGGCTAAGATGTGCTGTGAGGGAGGAGGAGACAGGGTTTGAGTATTGGGCTGTGTTAGGGTGGAGTGGAGTCGAGTGTGGTGTGATGGAGTGAGTTGGAGTGTAGGGTGGTGTGGGTGTGGTGTGGGTGTGGTGTAGGCGTGGTGTGGCTGTGGTGGAGTGAACCGGAGTGTAGTGTAGTGTGGGTGTGGTATGGTATGGTATGGTATAGTGTGGTGTGGTATGGTGTGGTGCAGTGAATTGGAGTGTACTGTGGTGTGGTGTGGTGTGGTATGGTGTGTGGTGTGGTGTGGTATGGTGTGTGGTGTGGTGTGTGGTGTAGTGTGGTATGGTGTGTGGTGTGGTGTGTGGTGTGATGTGGTGGGGTGGGGTGTAGTGTGGTGTGGTATGGTATGGTGTGTGGTGTGGTGGGGTGTAGTGTAGTGTGGTATGGTGTAATGTAGGGTAGCGTGGTGTAGTGGAGTGGAGTGTGGTGTGGCGGAGTGAGTTGGAGTGTAAGGTGGTGTGTGGTGTGGTGGTGTAGTGTGATGTAGTGAAGTGTATTTTTGTGTAGTGTGATGTAGTGCAGTGTTTTGTGATGGAGTGGAGCGTATTGTAGTGTGGCAAAGTGTCGTGGTTGTAGATATCTTTTTTTTTTAAATACAGGTGATTGTAGATGTTGATAAAAAGTACTGGTGATTGTAGATATTGATAAAAACACCGGTGATTGTAGATATTGATAAAAAAAAAATACCGGTGATTGCAGATATTGAAAAAAAACCGGTAATTGTAGATATTGATCAAAATACTGGTGATTGTAGATATTGATCAAAATACTGGTGATTGTAGACATTAATAATAATTTTTTTAAATACCGGTGATTGTAGATATTGATAAAAAAAATACCGGTGAGTGTAGATATTGATAAAAATACCGGTGATTGTAGATATTAATTTTTTTTAAAAACCAGTTATTGTAGATATTGATAAAAATACCGGTGATTGTAGATGTCGGTGAAAAAAAATACCAGTGATTGTAGATATTGATAAAAACTACTGGTGATTGTAGATATTGATAAAAAAAAAATACCGGTGATTGTAGATATTGGTGAAAAAACCCCGGTGATTGTAGATATTGATAAAAAAAAAGCCGGTAATTGTAGATATTGGTGAAAAACCCCGGTGATTGTAGATATTGATAAAAAAAAAATGCCGGTAATTGTAGATATCGGTGAAAAAAATACCGGTGATTGTAGATATTGGTGAAAAACCCCGGTGATTGTAGATATTGATAAAAAAAAATACCGGTGATTGCAGATAGATATTGATAAAAAAAAAAAAAATGCCGATGATTGTAGATATCGGTAAAAAAAAAAATACGGGTGGCTGTGGTTGCTTTCAGATCATCGAGATTTCCCGCAACGGGCTGTTTCACCGGGCAGAGGACCCCTACCCTGGCGATGACAGTGACCGCGCAGACGACAGCCATTTCTCCACTTTCCGCTCCCAAGATGGCGCTTACGGCCCCAACTACCAACACAGCTCTCTCCACCACCCACATGTATGTCCGTGTGCTGTGGTCTCTGTTTCTGTCCACAGACATGAGCAATTGGTATATATGTGGAAAGCTGTTAGACTGGTTTACGGGTTATTTTTCAAGGCGAACCCAAGAAGTTGTTATCAGAAATGAAATAATTGATTATAATGCAATTTCTGTTGATGTTCCTTCAGGGTTCGGTGGTGGGTCTCCTCTTGTTTTTTTATCTGTATTAACAGTAAGCATCCACCAGTCTCGGAAGACTATGGAGTTATGTTCTAGAAGCCTGGGTAAGTGAAGATGGAGGGCAAGCAGTTATCCATGTAGCTGACCCCTCCTCCTCTCCACGTCGCTTGAATGATGTTGTATTAGGTGTTTAATCAAGTAAAATACTTTTTTTGTAGATGATACTAGTATGACCCTAGCTCTCAACAACCCCTAGAGAAGCTGAGGTCTCTGATGCCCCGCTCCCCTATGACCACATAGGTTAGGGGACACCTTTACCTACCTTACCTTTTCTAATTATGTATTCAGTGTTGTCATTTGAGGAAGTTGTGATACCTGTGACAAGCTGACACTTTTTCCGTGTCTTTGGACTTTATCTTGTGTTCTTTCGGGTTTTTTTCTCTTCTTTCTTAGTCTTGTTTCCTTCTTTTATCTGACTTTAAAATAATATGTTATATTAATAAGCACATACGAGGTTTCGAGGTTTCCACCAGTGTATAAGTAATGACCTTAATTTATTACACCTGTTTCAATAGGATTAATTTGTTATGACAATGGTGTTGGGGGGTTATTTTTTAGCCGTTAAGAATAAACAGCTTCGTTTTGTATGATGGTGCAGTACACTATAAGCTGTTACCTTGCGGCTACTCCAAATGTACTTGTGAACACAGTGTTTCTTCTTTTCTGAAGACACATTCTGTTTAAACCAACTTTGAGATAACAAGTATAGCAAGAAAGGCACCTTCTCCATCAAACGCTCTAGACAGCATCAATGTTGTCATATGAACAAAACATGCGTTAGCGCTGCCGTTAAGCGCCTGACAAGTAATAATACATGGAATTTATATAGCGCTATATCATGTAAAAAAAATATCAAAGTGCTTGCATTCGACCTATACAACACACAAGCAGTCAATAACAATTTATAGTTTTAACAAATTCGAACAAACACACACGCACGCGCGAGCAAATCAGATCCAGCACAGCAGAAAGGTATCTTTTTTTTTTTTTTTTCTTCTTCAGTCTCCGGATGATGTGGACGATGTGAAGCGAGCAGACGACACCCTGAGTCTGAGTGGCCTATCTAACCAGAGCACTAGCGACAGCGGGAGAGGAGGGTCTGAGTTTGACATCAACAACGGAGCCCACAGAGACAGAGGTCAGTGCAGTGTTGTCTTCGCTCAGCTGTTTTATACCTGTGTGTGCGTTGTGTGTGTTGTGTGTAGTGTGTGTGTGTGTGTGTGTGTTTGGGGGAGAGTGTGTGGATGTGTGTTGTTGTTGTTGTAGTTCAATTTAAAGTCTGTTCACACTTGGTGATATTAGACTAAACAAACAAACAAACAAACACACAAACAAAAAACCTACCATAAAATATTTACAGAAGACCTGGAAATAATCCTAGCAACATCAGTAATCAACGGTTTTCTCGAAACTATGTTCAATGGTTCCCTTTGAATTTCAAGGCCATTTTGTTTGTAAATTGAATTTAAAACTGAACAATGAAAAAGAATATGTTCACAAGATAATGGCTCAGAACAAGAGCAAGTTACATTACGGGAATATTTGGTCTTCCAAGAATTCAATCGCAACTTATAAATGATGTTAGTAATATGTCTTGAACAGCCTAATATTTCTAATTTTCCATGGAAGTTATTCTTATGTACATGAGTTTCCAATAAAGAATTGATTTCACGACAATCAATTTTTAAGTTATGAACTGGGCAATCTCTATTTGCACCTTGTTTCGCAAGATTATCTGCTATTTCATTCCAGTATATTCCGCAGTGGGAAGGAATCCAGCAAAAATCTATTCCGATACCTTTTGTTATGATACAATGTATCAAATATTTTATTTCAAATAATAAATCTGTGTGTGGATGTGTGTGTGTGTGTGAGTGAGTGAGTGTGTGCCAGTGTCATTGAATATGTGTGTGTGTTTATGTGTGTGCGTGTTTGTGTGTGCGTGTGTGCGTGCGTGCGTGTGTATGTATGTGCGTGTGTGCGTGCGTGTATGTGTGTGTGCGTGCGTGCGTGTGTCCGTGTGTCTGTGTGTATGTGTGTGTTATGAAAATCAGAATGCTGTGTTGTAGCTACTCAAAACGTAACAAAACAAAAACAGCCTTTTGCCACTTGAATATTTTCTTTTTGTTCCTCAGTGGGTGCGTGTTTTCATAGGCGTGTGTGTGTGTGTGTGTGTGTGTGTGTGTGTGTGTGTGTGTGTGTGTGTGTGTGTGTGTGTGTGTGTGCAGTTTTGTCAGTCTTGTCATCTATTCCCACCGGCACACAATGCCCTACTCTTAACGAATGTCGAGTGACCATGGCTGCCCCTGGTTCAGTAGCTAGCCTAAGACACCACTGACCAGTTTCAGTTCAGTGCCCCGAATACAATGACCCCCTCTCCCTGGACAAGCTAGTGGGAAGAAATGACGTCAGTAACGTGATGATAGTAAACGTGATAGTAACCGTGTTGCAGGAGCCGCCTTGAAAACCTCCTCCCCTCTGCCCTACAAAAAAGGTGGGAGCAGCAGCAGCGGCCATACCGTCAACGCCAATGCGTCCTTCCGCCCCCGTGACCCGGAAGTGAGCTTCACCACCTTCCGCGGCGACTCGCCCTGCAGCTTCCGCTTCGACTCGGACAGCGACAGCACGCTGACCCGCCCGGGCGACCCCAGCCCCCTGGGGGCTCTACCCCCCGCTCCAGCCCCCTGCCCCTGTCCCCCCACCCTCACCCGGCCTCCGTGTATTCCCTGGCCGGCAGCCACCACCACGTCCCCCCGTCTCCCGGGGTCCACCCCTTGCCTCCGGGCTACAGCACGGAGCCCGAGAGCGGGGACGAGTACGGCAGTTTGGGCAAGAAGGGCACCTTGCCTAGAAGGGCGGTCACTCCCGGCGCCGATTTTTCCCGCTACGGGGGTTACGGCCCGTCTTTTTACTTGCAGTCGTCTGCTACGGGGCTGGACAGAAGTGGTGGGGGAGGGGGGCCGCCTCAGTACGAGGCGGAGGGGGAGTACGGGAGGGTGAGGAGGACTTCCACGGACCTGCCCCCTGTGTTCCGATCTCAGACGCCCTCGGACCGCCTGTACGGCGCCGGGAGGAGCAACACGGTGCCGCCGGTGGAGTTTCGCGGAGGCCGGCAGAACCGCCCCGGCAATGCGGACTATGTGAACTCGTACAGGCAGGGTGCGGAGGACCAGGGACCGGAGCCTGAACCCACCGAGGACCAGTTCTTGCTGCCCCCGTACCCCGAGGTGCTGGAGGAAGGGGAGGAGGAGGAGAGGAAGGGATGAGGGAGGGGGAGGTGTCGGAGCGAAGTGCCTTGAACTTCGTGCCTGGTCTGACCAACGTCAGTAGAAGCAGTAGTGACTCGGGCAGGGTTCGCCGTTCTTCCGAAGTGTAGATTTTACCCTGCTCTTCCCTGCTCCTCCTCCTCCCATTCCCCTGCCTGCCTGCCTGCCTGCCTGCCTGCCTGCCTGCCTGTCTACCTGCCTGCAGAATGCTCTGATGACTTGTACAACTGCTTGCTTGTTTTGTTTTTTTTTCTGTGGGTCTTCCCTCTCCCAAAAAGGAGGGAGTGCCCGCGTGTGACCATTCCCGCATAACAGAAAGGTTTGTTTATATATGCATCTTTACTGCATCAGGTAAAGATCAGGCAGATCTACGCTCTGGCGAGAGCAATTTTCACTTTCTTCATTTTTCTGGTCAGCACTGTCGGGGTTTTTTTTTGTTATTGTTGTTGTTGTTTTTTTTGTATGGACCTTACTATATCTTCCAGTTGTGTGTACTGTTCAACAAGTGCTGATTTTGGTTGTGCGCTATTGGAGGGGGGGAGGGGGGGCGGCAGAAAGGGGGTATGTATGGGTGTGTATTGTGTGCTGCAACCATCACGGTTGTACAAGAAAAAAAACAGATATTGCTCTCTCCTCCCTCCCTCCCTCCCTCAACCCAGCTACTTCCCTCTATACCTTGAAGAGCAGGAAATAACAGACTGTCCCTTGTTAGGATATAGATGTGGGTTTGTTGTTGGTTTGTTGTTGTTGTTGTGGTGTTGTTGTTGTTGTGTTGTTGTTGTTGTTCTATACCTTGAGAGCAGGGAGAGAGAACAGACTGTCCCTGTTAGGAATGATTGCATTTTTTTGTTGTTGTTGTGGTGGTTGTTGTTATTTTGGTTGAGGCTGTGTGTCCTTGCACCCTGTTGTAACATTACATACTACTATGCTCCACAGAGTCTTTCATTGCATGCTGTTGTAGAACACAGGAGTGGTTCATGGGCGCTATCGTCAGCTATTTTGGCCAACTAGGGCAACCTGAGCTAAACTATAAAAAAAAATCGTATCTGGCAAAAAATTAATAAATAATAAGCATCAGAGGTAATAGCATTAATTTTCAATAGGTCCAAACCATCTTTTTTTGTTTTGTTTTTAGCTTGGTTGGTCCTAAATGTGCTTGTGTGAATATTTTGTGTGTGTGTGTTGTGTGAATCTTTAGTCGTTTCGTAGATTTTTTTTCCTTCTTCCTATCAGGGCGGAATACTTGATACGAAAGTAATACCCAGAAAACCCGCGTATTAATTTTATATCTTTTTATATGTGCAACAAACAACAAAAAAACCAAGTGACAACCATTGCATATAAGATTTTGGTGATGATATTTATGTTTGTTTAAAACGAATGATTAAATTTTGCTCCATGCCCGATTCATTCTAGTCGGGTATGTTTACCCTGTAACTGTGCAAAGTAATCCTGTATGAATATCCAGTCCATGTATATCATTGGCATATTGTACAGTATGGCTGGAAACGTTTGCTGTCTGTACAGTGGGAAGTGTGGGGGTGTGACAATGTTCGTTGCATCAAGACTGTTGATGTCCAGCCCAGGTGTGGCCTGTACTGTTTTTGGTCATTGTTGAAATCGTAAACCAATATATTGGTCAACACATGTATAATTTCTCAACTCCCTCTCACCCACTGCCTGTTGTCAGCAATTTGCAAAAAAAAAAAAGAATATCACAAACTAGGAGAGTGTGTGTGTGGGGTGTGTGTGTGTGTGTGTGTGTGTGTGTGTGTGTGTGTGTGTGTGTGTGTGCCAACTTTATTCTGACAAATCAGGGAGCTATAAAGTGGTAGTTGATGTCGTGTGTGTGTGTGCTGGGTTGGACAAGAAACTATAAAGTCGTTTTTACCTGTGAAAAGGAAGCTATATTTATCACCTGAACAAGTTATGATTTTTTTTGGAAAGATGTGCTGCGGCAGTGCTGTCTGGCTGCTGGTTGATTTCAAGGTTGAATTATGAAACCATGTGTTGTGAGGTTCATAGCTGATAACATCTCCTTCTCTTCCTCGGCTCAGGAACAATTTTATCATTGCAATCCGTGCTGTCTTCGGTAGGTGTGTTATCAGGCAGTATTGCTCCTATTTGGTGTTTTTTTTTCTTCGTATGGATAGTGGTCAGAGGTAATTAATCGATCATAACTAAGCTTACAAAGTTTTGTCACAGATGGTAGTGGAGGCTCTAGCAGACAGAATGCAGTCCACAAGCAGGCATATATTTTTTTCTCTCCAACTGAATGTCCGCTATTCTTCAACTGCTGTACACGATTGTCTTGTTTAGATTGCACAGAAAAGAATTTTTTTCGGTGCTGAAACATTGCATTCCCGGGTAGTGAAAAATGGTCCAGGTGTCTACTTTTGGGGGAGGAGGGTGGGGGGAGGGGCAATAGGCTGTTTTGTTGTAACCAGATGATTTCCTTATTATGGAAATGAAACCAGTACAGAAATATCGATTGTTACCGCCCCTGTTTGGAATAATGACGCTGACTGCATAAAGAATGCCTCTAATAGCGGAAAACGTGAGATTATAAAAAAAAACTCCAAGAAAGAAAAGAACACCAAGAATATCAAAGCACTATCAAAGATTTAACACCACCAAAGGCACAAAACAGTGGACAAAGAAGCCATAACAGACACAGGGACACAAAGAAGCCGTCCCAGACATGTACACTGATAGAACTGACAAAGATAAAGGAGGTGTCCACAGACGGAACACGGGCTACATCAGCGCAAGATTCCTAAGGAATCCTAAGAACATCTTGCGCACACGTTAAATCCTGTTCCGCTTTTCGTAAGAGTAGGCCATCGTGTGCCGGTGGGAACAGATAGCATTTACAAAACTGCATACACACGGGGACTGGATGTAAAAAAGCACAAGGGGTGTTATCCCATTATCCTCGATATTAAAGAAAAAAATAAAATAAATAAATAAATAAAATAGGAAGGCGTTCGTGATCACCCCAAGAACAAGAGAGGAAACACTCTTCTCTGTCCTCTGTCTGTCTGTCTGTCTGTCTGTCTCTGTCCGTCTGTCTGTCTGTCTGTCTGTTTCTGTCTCGTCTCTCCTCTCTCTCTCTCTCTCTCTCTCTCTCTCTCTCTCTCTCATCTCTCTCTCTCTCTCCTCTCTCTCTCTCTCTCTCTCTCTCCTCCTCTTCTCTCTCTCTCTCTCTCTCCCCTCTCTCTCTCTCTCCTCTTACCTTGGGGAATGTCACAGGAGACATCTCAGAAAGATCCTAGCAGTTGTGAGGGGTAGTCACCAGTGGAGCAAGCAGAAAGAATGTCCAGCAACCACTGTTGCCTGTTATATGAGCAAACCATTGATTAATACATTGCTCTGCCCTTAAGCGCCTAACAAATCAACCCTAGCACATCCAACTTGGGCATGGGAGAAAATTGTTTATCTTTTTAAGTCTTTCTGAACAAGAAGGGCAGGAGAACGGCCCGAGAAGGTAGAAAATAGACAAGTAGGAGGAAGACAAGAAGCAAGGCAGAAACAAAGAGAGGGATAGAAAAGAGGGAATTGCTAGCACAGGCTTTCCAGAAGGTTGGAATGCTGTTGAAGCGACAGTGCTCCAGGTTTCATCTGGGAAGAAATGTTTCTAACAACAGGCTTTTCTGTCCTAGTGTACAGCAATGGGTCTGCAGGACTTGAAAAGGGCGATAAAATCATCATTACCGCTGCAAGATACAGGTTCAGTCATTACCGCTGCAAGAGACATGTTCATTCATTACCATTGCAAGGTAGAGGTTCAGTCATTACCGCTGCAAGATACAGGTTCAATTATACCACTTTAAAATACATGTTCAGTCATTACCACTGAAAATACATGTTCAGTCATTACCGCTGCAAGAGACATGTTCATTCATTACCGCTGCAAGATACATGTTCAAGTCATTACCACTGCAAGATAGAGGTTGATTCATTACCACTGCAAGATACATGTTCAGTCATTACCACTGCAAAACACAGGTTCAATCATTACCACTGCAAGATACATGTTCAGTCATCACCACTGCAAGACAGGTTCAATCATTATCACTGCAAGATACATGTTCAGTCATTACCACTGCAAGATAAAGAATCAATCATCATCACTGCAAGATACATGTTCAGATCCTTTCATTATGTGGCAAAATCGTGTAACGTGAAACAATAGCCTTATTCTAAAGACAGCATTTCAAATATCATTGATATATTGTGTTTTAAACTCCTGAAAGACGAAATAATATTCACAAAGTGTGCCATGTTCTGAATCACCGTCTTAATGAAACGTTCTTTTCGGTTGAATTGAACTGAGTGGTCTTTTTGGATGTCCAGCTTGAAACACTGTTGTAACGAATCTGGTTTTGAGATCTGGCAGAAACTGTGGTAGCTGTTAGAAAATTTACTGTCGTTGCAAGGAGTATTTCAAGGTCTACAGTATAAATGTTTTATGGTAATATTTTTTGTTTCGTTTTAACGTGTGTCTATTTTTGTGGTTATTCTTTATCATTTCGGTCATGTTGAATTTTTGTTGTATCTGTTTGTTTTATTCCATATTCTTTTCAACTTTATTTTTTGTTTTACTTTTATTGAAAGTCTACTACTATCCCTAAGCCTGAACAGACTCTAAACTGAACACAACAACAACACGAGTTCATTTGCTTTGTAGCCCATCTAGGAGCATTGGAATATCTCCCTGCCCAACCCACCAGAAAAGTTTCTTCTTTTTTTTTTCTTTTTCTTCTTCGACGTCAGTATGTTCAGTCAGCAACTATTTACTCAACAAAGATAGCAACAACTGACTCAACAAAGATAGCAACTATTGACTCGAACTCAGATTGCAACTATCTGACTCATGAGACACATGAAGCGGTCTGCCACCAGTCGTCACTTCTTTTCCTTGTTAGTTCTTTAATTAATCTTGAAACACTGATGTGAATAACGAAAAATTATCAACCGTGATAGTAGTATTAGTTAAAAGGATGACGATAGTCATGATGATGATATTAATAAGGAGAAGGTACCGTTAAAAATCGCTCTGATAATCGTCGTCCAATTACACAGCTAGCCAGCTTACTGCCTATTCAGTAGGTCATTAAAAATCGACTGAGTTATCTTTTCTGCTTGTGATAATTCACTTGATATATTTTTTATAACCTCTTGCATCCAGTGTTTATGTTTACCCTGTTCTGTTATATAGAATGAGTCAGAGAGAGAGAGAGAGAGAGAGAGAGAAGAGAGAGAGAGAGAGAGAGAGAGAGAGAGAGAGAGAGAGGCTGACGACCTAAGTAGTCTTTGTTCATATTCTCAGAAACTGGCATAGAACTCTACAATTATGACTGATAAAACCTTTTTTTTAAAACAGGAGCAAGGAATCATTCTCCCCCCCCCCCCCCCCCTATTTCGTAACAAATGTAACACTGGTGTGAAAGGATAACCATGTCGCCTGTGTGTCATGACTCATTCTGGAAAAGCATTCATTTCAAGTGGTGTCAGAGGAGGTTAAATAAATCTTTGGATGTAGAGAGTTGAATCAGTGGTGTAAAGTAATACTATGTTTTGAACGTTTTTAATTAAATGTTGCAAAGCCAGAAAGAGTACTGTTTGTTTATGTTTTCTTTTCTTTTTAATTGACAACATTTCATCAGCTTTAAATCAGTTTTTCATTTTACGGCATTTAAAATCCAGATCACGCGTGCACAGAAAAGACTATTTTCACACAAAGGTTAGTTTGCTGCTTTTATCTTTTCTTTTTTTAAAATGTTTTTAATCCCGCCACCCATGTTTTTGCCATAACTAATAATTTATCATTTCATCTTGATCTGTCTAAAGTCGAAGTCATCTGTTTGTCGTAATGAATGTCTCACTACATCAACCCACCTTATTTGACTACAAACTGTATCTCTAAAACATGTGTAGCCAAAACGTGAGTTAATGTAAAGTGCAGCCCTGCCAGTGCGTACCTTCATTCCTATCGTGTGTATGTATATACATACACAGAACATCAGACCTCGCGCTAAAGATCTTGTAAATCAGCCCAGCCAGCATTTGGTGGGTTACAGAAGCATAAGCATGCTCAGCATGCATCCTGGAGAGGGATGGACTCCACCAGGTTCAACGACGACACAGTCTGAGAGGTTCGGTGCAGTGCCCCAACGCCTCTTAAGGGAGCTGAAAGGAGAGAAAGAAGGGGGGGGGGGGGGTTGGAAGCTATTTTAAAACAAAAACCCGCATGTATACTCGACAGGGGGTCACTTTTCAAGTGTACAAGTAGGTTGACCTGAGACTGTAAACATCCGCACGCTTCCTCTACCAGGCATTGCCTAAACTCTATGTCTGCACGTGCGTGTGTGTTTGTGTGTGCGTGCGTGCTGGTTCAATTTTAGGTTTGGTATTTTTTGCTGTTTTAAGTTTGTTTTGCTGTTAGATTTAGGGAATGTTTTAGTGTGTTGTGGCTTTTTCTTGGAGTATTATATAGACCAGCCTTTTCATTTAACGCTTAGTTTTTTTGTACAGGTGATCATGAGCCACTGTCTTCGACCTTAAGCCAAGAGAAAAACAATACACCATACTGAAGCCCCAAATTATGCTACTATTGTCTGCACTTTTTCTGCGATTGTTCATGCCAAATACAATGAAAAGAGGCAGGTTGAGGGGGGGGGTCTTTTTTTGTTTGTTTTTTAACACACAGTGTTTCTGCAAAGGTAAAACTGTCTTGAGAGTTGTCACATGTCCTGTGCCTTTTAACAAAGTTGTTTCTTTTCTTTTTTTACCTATAAATGTAATCAAAACATACAACACGAGCAAAGAGGGTTTGGGATTTTCTATACCTTCATCACAAAATGGTGCGTCCCTTACAATTGATTTTGAGGTGAACTAACTCCGTTTGTTTTTTGAATGATGCGCTAAAACACCTAAAACACGACAAATGAATTCTGGCGTGTTTGCTATAAATGTCATTGGGGTATTGTGGTATGTGTGCTGCTATACAATTCTATTGATCGAGTTATGAACCGGAAGGAGAATCTGAAAGCATGGAATTTAATGAGCTGCTTATTCGTTTCCATCTTTGAAGACACAAGGGGCTTACGTCGCCAAACCTACTTTCGAATAAAACATTTTGTCATTAGCTTGTTATTTGCCTACTCTTTTGACTGACTGCTTATCTAGTCAAGTTATGATTGCTTATGACTTCTTCGCTTTTGGGGGTCACCCATTTCTCAATGTCATTTGGGGGGGGGGGGGGTCTAATTTGAGTCTACCGTTTTTTTGCCAAAATATTGTTTCCACATCAGATCACTGTGTATGATGTACTGACTCAAGCATACATTTATTTTGCCCTCCCATAGAATGACTGCACCGATACAAAAGTATACGTATTTTGTTTGGGTGTTTTTTTTCGTAATTCTGTTTTTCAAGATTGTCATTATACTGAATGAAGAAGACCAGGGTTATGTTGAATGATCAAATTACTGTGCCTCTTTCACTTAAGATCGCATGTGGGGGTCTCTTTTTGTGGTATTCTGTTTTATCAATTTTAAACAGAAAGGGTGGGTTGGGATAAGAAGCGCACTCAATGCTTGGTAACAAGAATCCTAGGAAGCAGACAAATGAAGAAAACTGACCATTGATTTGGGGGAGGGGGGGGGGGGTGGGGGTATTTTTTGTTCTTTTTTTCGTGATGGGGTTATACATTTCATGGTGTGCACTTTTATTTTTTATACTTTTCATTGGTTTTGCTTACCAGTCACTCCAACATATTGCTGTTTGCATACGTTACTCCTTTTTTTTTTTTTTACCATGCATGGGAACTGGCCTTTTCGGCACACCACCAGACCTTAGGTGTCTAGAAAACTCAGTTTTAGTTAGTTGCTTGGTTGGTTGGTATGATTCATTTAGACCTTGAAAGACTACCTTGATTTTTGGGGTTGTTTGTTTTTTTAACTGTCATCGGTGCATTTTGTACTCTATATATGTGTGTGTGTGTGTGTGTGTGTGTGTGTGTGTGTTGTGTGTGTGTGTGTGTGTGTGTGTGTACGTGTGTGTGTGTGTGTGTGTGTGTGTGTGTGTGTGTGTGTGTGTGTGTGTGTGTGTGTGTGTGTGTGTACGTGTGTGTATGTGTGTGTGTGTGTGTGTGTGTGTACGTGTGTGTGTGTGTGTGAGAGATATGATAGCATGATATTCGTTTCATGAGTTCTGTAGCCCACTGATGGTATCCACATGGATTTTTTATTGTGTTCCATTTTGCGAGTCTCCCACAAAAGAACTTTTGAAACTATTTTTTTGCTTGTTTTTTGACGTGTCAAGAGAGGTTAAAAAAAAAAACGGGTCTGGCACCATCTTTTTAATTCTGATTTTATTTAGAGGTTGTTGGCTTTTTTGTTGTTGATTTTTTTTTTTTGGGGGGGGGGCATTTTGTTGTTTTTGCTTGTTCAATTATTTACAAATACACGTCAGCTGTCTTTTCTGTGTGTTGGACTTATGGGTGGGGGTGGGGGGTACAAATTGAAGAGTAAGAAGAGGTTTTGAAGATCTCTAGGTACCCTGTTATTGAATCTAGTAATTTTGTTTTGCTTGTTATGTATGAAGGGGTTTTGTTTTGGATCCTGACTCACGTGAACAGTTTTGTCAGCTTTCTGTAACGGTGGCAAAAAAAAATAATAAAAAGCCAACATGTTTGATGCAAATGGAACTGATTTGAACAGAAATGTATTTAAAATGTGATGTAGCTTGGTGACACTTTTCTACTGGTCATGTCTTAATGATATTCTCATTCCGGTTTAGTGTCTCCAGTTGTTGTTGGGGGGGGGGGGGGGGTTGGGGTTTTTTTTTTCGTTTGTTTTAAACCTTATGAAGGCGCTGAAACCTGATCGTTAAACGCTGGCATAGATGAGAGAGAGAGAGAGAGAGAGAGAGAGAGAGAGAGAGAGAGAGAGAGAGAGAGAGAGAGAGAAGAGGAGAGAGAGAGAGAACTGTGTCACTGTCCTTTCGGCTCCTTAGCAGCAATCTTCTAATGACTGACCGAGTCGCATCAAATTTATAAAAGTAGCCCCAGGTTTGCTCACTGTGATTTATTACAACTTCGACCTTTAAAACATGCAAGATAGGGAATAAAAGTTGGAAAGATGGGTCCTTTCAGATGCTCCCCTCCCCCCCCCCCCCCCCCCCCCTTCCTGATCAGTATGTCTTTTGTGTCTGTTTTGTTTATCAACAACTGCTTGAAAATCTAACGTATTTTCCTTTTCAGTTTTTGGCTTATACTAAAGACAGTTTACAAAATATACATTCTGTGCAGTATCCCATGAATGGCTGATATTTGATCTGACTATTCTGCCAATATATGTTCAATCTTCTTCACGTTGGGTCAGTGTGACGTAACATGTAATAATAACTAACCGTTGAGGTTTCTTTTACCTGAAATCAAAAACCACACGTTTTACTTCCACTGATGAACATTTACATGGCAGGATCAACTGAATTATTTTACCGGAGCAGTTATGTAGTGAACCTTTTTTTTTTTTCCCCGTGGACAGGGAGTAAGTAAGTGGTGGTAGGGGAATGTGTATCAGAAGTGACGTCACACTCACGCAACTTCAGGGGGATTAAACTTTGACGCTTAAAACATAGCAGGTTAAAAAATTAAAAAAAAAAAGAGTACTGTTGCTTTCCTCCTTGAAATAATCCCAGCTATACTATGGCTGGTTCAGCGCCCTTGATTCCTAACTGGCTGTGAGAGGCTACAGGTCTTTTTTTTTTCCTCCTTTTTTTTTTTTTTTTTGCCTTAGCATCAGCAATGGCCATTGTCCTTGATTATAAGAAGACTGAGGTAAATCAGAACCAATCGATCGCTTTCAGCTTTTAGCAGTGTACAGTTTCACCTTGGTTTGGGTTTCTTGGTGTGATCATTTGTTTGCGAGGGCAGAGGAGGGGGGGGGGGGAGGGGGGTGATCAACACTTGTTTATAATCAGCATCGTCAGTTTCTGCTGTTCTCTTCATGAGCTTTTACGAAAGATCCTCCCTCCCCACCCCCCCCCCCTCATTCTTCTCCCTTTTTTTTGGTGGGGGGAGTACATGTGATTTAGGTTCTCTCTCCCCCCCTCTCTGTCTGTCTGTCTGTCTCTCTCTCTCTCTCTCTTCTCTCTCTCTCTCTCTCTCCTCTCTCTCCTCTCTCTCTCTCTCTCTCTCTCTCTCTCTCTCTCTCTCTCTCCCTCTCTCTCTCTCCTCTCTCTCTCTCTCTCGTCTCTTCTCTCTCTCTCTCTCTCTCTCTCTCTCTCTCTCTCTCTCTCTCTCTCTCTCTCTCTCTCTCTCTCTCTCTTCTCCTCTCTCTCTCTCTCTCTCTCTCTCTCTCTCTGTCCCCTCTGACAATGACAATGACAACCATTGTCAACCATTTGTCATCTGTCATTGTCATTGTCTCTCCCCCCCCCTTTCTTTTTCCTCCGAAAGATCACTGCCCAAAACCCCTGTCGGTCTTTGTCGCTGTATACGCGCGAAGGGACGTGCCCTGTACTGCTCCTTTTTTTTCTCTCTCTCTCTTCTTCCCTTCATTCCTCCACTCCTCTCCACCCTCTTTTATAAATTAATTTGTAAAAAAAAATAATAATAATTAATCGCTGAAAACAAATGAATGACTCTCCTTCAAATTTTCAGCTGGTGACATGTGCTGGATTGATTTTTTTTCTGTTCAATTTTCTTTTTTCCTTGCTTTTATTTGATTCCATTGCTTGGTTTTTTTTAGATGCATTTTTTTGTTGGTCATAGACATCCCAGCTTGTAACTGTGGGTACTGTAGGATGATGCTGGCGAAGGGCCTTTTTTTCTATCAACCAGTGTCAGGAAGTGTAGAGGAGTGTCTTGCATCTTTACCAGCTATACAACAGTATGAGTCTGATGCTTCCCTGCCCCTGAGTGTGTGTGTGTGTGTTGTTGTGTTTGTTGTTTGTGTTGTGTTGTGTTGTGTTGTGTGTGTGTGTGGTAGTGTGTGTGGTAGTGTGTGTGTCGTGTGTGTGTGTGTGTGTGTGTGGTTGGTTGTGGTGTGTGTGTGTTTGTGTGTGTGTGTGTGTGTGTGTGTTGCCAGGAGAGGAGTGGTCAGCAAGATTGGTCAGCCCTTTAACAGAGACAGCATTCACAACTGACATCATTGGTGGTGGTCCCTTAACATGACGTTGCACACCTGACGTCATTGGTGGTCAGTTAGCATGACGGTGCACACCTGCCATCATTGGTGGTCCCTTAACATGACGTGCACACCTGACGTCACTGGTGGTCAGTTAACATGCCTATGCACACC
>CM060326.1:14032163-14095042 GCA_030674155.1 Stramonita haemastoma | reverse complement strand
CAAGAACGATGCCTATCAATGTTAAGATAGCACAGAAAATGTAAATGTGGTCGAGCACAGCATCGTAAATCTGGTTTGCTGTGGGACGGGGGGGGGGAGGAGAGTCTATGGCCTGTGTGACTTCTTTATGGCTGTTTATTCTTCTACAACATGAGCTGTTGATTGGCTGGGGAGGGGGGGGAGTGGGGGGGGGGGTGTTTGACTCGGGCCCTTTTTAAGCTTGAGAAATTTGCAGTTGGATCTGAAGTATGTCTAAATATCATTCTGTCTCTGTCTCTGTCTGTCTGTCTGTCTGTCTGTCTGTCTGTCTGTCTGTCTGTCTGTCTGTCTGTCTTCTTCTCTCTCTCTCTCTCTCTCTCTCTCTCTCTCTCTCTCTCTCTCTCTCTCTCTCTCTCTCTCTCTCTCTCTCTCTCTCTCTCTCTCCCTTTCTTTCAGCTGATAGTATTTACCCAGTCATTTTCGGCTTGGATCAACCCATACCTCTGGCAAATGAGAAGAATTATCCAACAGCAGTAAAATGAATTGTATTACATGCGTACCTACCTGCTGTCCCTTTTTCCTGGTCAGTGACAAGGCATCCTCAGAGGACATTAGGAACTGTCACCTACTTGCTTTAATTTGTGTTCACATTAATCCAA
The DNA here is from genome assembly GCA_030674155.1 of Stramonita haemastoma. NCBI lineage: Eukaryota > Metazoa > Mollusca > Gastropoda > Neogastropoda > Muricidae > Stramonita > Stramonita haemastoma. The sequence goes on along the minus strand of CM060326.1, from coordinate 14,094,404 downwards.
CGTATTGTTTGGTACTTTCGGCAAAGATTCATCTAATTAAAAAGTATTCATATTTCCTGGAGTTGTCTTTTTTTTGTTTGTTTGTTTGGGGGGGGGGGGGGGTAAGGAGTGGGATAACCATCGGTGGATTTTTTTTTATCAATGAAGTTTTAGCTGTATTCGTATTAACACTTTCTTCGTTGTTTGAAGTTGGTCATTTTTTACAATTTGTTTGCGGTTATGTTTTGTGTATGTATACAATAAGAAAAGAGTACATTCGGGCTGATATATTTGTTGATCAGTTTACAGTTGTTAATATTTTGATACCCCCCCCCTTTTGCAATGAGGCCGTATGGGCAATTTGCCTGTGGTGGAGGTGTTTTTTTTCATGTGGGTACATACTGAATGTTGTTTTTTACAAAACCGAAAGTTGTATTATTATAATGTGTGTGATGGGGAGGTTGTTAACGTGTAATTTTCAAGTGGTGTTATAAGTGCTGTGCGGGGGGGGGGGGGGGGGGGGGAGTATAAGGTAAATGTTTTCCTGATTGGACTTTTTCTGGGGGGGGGGGTTGTTATTTCTGTGGCAGATTTTTTGTTTTAAATTATATACTTAAAAGGCTTAAGGAACTTTGGTCACATGGTTTATGCGCACTACAAGTGATTAACATACATTCACGTACAACATCACTGACACACACATAGGCAAAAACACAGCAACACACACACACAGAATCAATTACAATTCTTTATTGAAAACTGGATGACAGTCTTTTTGCAATGTATTAGGATAGCGATTGTTTGTCTTTGATCTAGTTTTGTAGCTCGTTGTTTTTCACAAACACTTTTATTGTTTTAAGGAAATAGTGCAAGTAATCTTTTGGTTGTTGTTTTGTTTTTATTGAAATAGGGCGGAAAGGGCTAAGTGTTTCAATGATGTGCAGTGCTGTATGTGTTAGTTTGTTTCTTGTCTTTACTTTACAAACTTTATGTGAGGTTATGGCATGTTCTTTGTGTTTTTTTTATGGAGGGGTGTTAATGATGCAGGCAAATTTGTACCCTTGAGTTTATTATTTATTTGAGTCTACCATCATCCCTTTAGCTATGTCTAAACAATCACCCCTTTTTTTTGGTTTGTTGGTTTGTTTCTTTCCTTTCCGTTTTGGCCTCATATGGTGAGAATTGTACTATTTATATATCTCTGCTGACTCTTCAAATCAATCAAAATTGCTTCCCAACCCCCCCCCCCCCAACCCCCCACCCCTACCCCCGCCCCTCTACGAATGGCTGGGGCCTGTCAATATAAATAGCATCCCCACCCTCTGGAAATTCTATGCTAGGAATTCCCTCTTTTCTGTCCCTTTCTTTGTTTCTACCCTGTTTCTGTCCTTCTTGTCACCTCCTTTTTGTGTAATTTTTGCCTTCTTGGTCCATTCTCCTGCCTTTTTTTTCCAGAAAGGCAGTCATATTAGTGCGAGTGTGTGAAACGTTTGAGTAGGGGATGGCAAAACGGTAGTAGGCAACCATCGGTCTCGGAAGGCTATGGAGTTGCGCTTTAGTCTTTAGAGCCAAAGCCTGGGTAAGTAAGTATGGATGGCAAGCTATTAACCATGCAGCAGACACCCCCTCTTCACGCCACTTGAATGGTCCATTGGAAAGGCAGTTGCCGATACGAATGGTTCCAGTACCGTCGCAGGAACCGTCAGAACGTTGCCATACACAGCTCCGAACCGCCCTGGGGACTCCAACTCTCTGATTTTTTTTCTCAGGGATGGTGTCTAAACACGACACCTGTGTGTATGCTGGGTTTTTTTGGTAATAATCTTGTCATCCGCTCCTACCGGCACACAATGGCCTAGTGACAAACAAATCAGATAAACAACAACAAAAATGCATGAGTCTGTTAAAAAAAAAAAAAAAGAAGAAGGGATAGTAGATGGAACAAAAAATTGGGCATTGGGCAACAAAAGTGTTGCATATAGACAAAAGTAAACGTAGATAAGCCATGGTCCTTTTTCATGACCATAAAGTTGGATTGTAATTTCTTTCTCTGTCCCCGTCTCTGTTGTCTATCTGTCTGTCTGTCTGTCTGTCTCTCTGTCTGTCTCTTCTCTCGCTCTCTCTCTCTCTCTCTCTCTCTCTCTCTCTCTCTCTCTCTCTCTCTCTCTCCTCTCTCTCTCTCTCTCTCTCTCTCTCTCTCTCTCTCTCCTCCCTCCTCCTCCCTCCTCCCTTAGATGTAAACAGACTTTACATGGAAGTAGAAGTAGCAGTAGTATACTGCCACCACGAAAACAATGAGTAAGGATTTTTTTTTCTAAATAATTATGGCGACACCACTCTGAAAAAAATGTAGGAAGGAGGGGGGGGGGGGGGGGGTGGAGGGAGTTGCTGCCATGATTCTGCAAAAAGACTTGATTGATGAGTTTTGGCCCTTGAGTGAGCCATAAATCCTGAGGGGAGTATGTTCAATCCTCCTGAAAACGAGTGAGGTCTGATGTCAGTCGTAAGCAATGTCCACTTTCTTTTTTAACTGGAGAAATAACACACACACACCACATACACACACACACACACACACACACACACACACACACACACACACACACCACCACACACACACACACATGCACACACGCCCACACACCACACATGCACACGTGCACGCACACACACACACACACACACACACACACGACACACACACCACACACACACAACACACACACACCGCCCTGTTCACTGAAGATGCTGACAAACATGACTCTATAGTTTTGCCGGGGTCGCGCGCACACACACACACACACACACTCACACACACACACACACACACACACACACACACACACACACACACCGCCCTGTTCCTATGAAGAAGCTGACGACATACATGACCTCTTAGTTTTTGCCGGGGTCGTGGTCAGTCTTTTTTTTTTCATTTCCGTGCCCTGAAAAACAGCTGTTCTGTAGACCTACCTTAATCTCCGGTGACGTCACTCCAACCCCCAACTTCAGGAGGTTGGAACATACGAGGACTGTGTCGTCACCACTGAGAAGAACTTTTCCCTCCATCCATTAGACCTTGAGTGGTGGTCTGGGTGCTAGTCTTTTGGGTGAGACCAAAAACAAATAAGGTCCTGTGTGCGTCACACATGTACTGCATTAAAAATAAACAAACAACAACAAAAAACACGGCATCAAAAGAGTTGTCCTGGCAAATTCTGTCAGGGGAAAGTGTCTCTCGAAGGAAACGAATAGATTTGGCAAACAAGAAACAGAGACGAGACCCACCATAGGCACCATAGTTCTTTTGGCCACGTAGAGTAAAGAAACATTAAGAAATTTGAAATAATCTGGCAGGTGCACGTGTGTGTGTGTGTGTGTGTGTGTGTGTGTGTGTGTGGTGTGTGTGTGTGTGTGTGTGTGTGTGCGTGCGTGCGTGCGTGCGTGCGTGTGTGCGTGTGTGTGTGTGTGTGTACTTTATAAACATGCCTTTCATTATTAACATGCCTATAATCCAGGTTTTTTTTTCTCCTGTTGCTTTATTGTGTGAAAAGGTTTATTTCTACACAGAATATTATTATTTTGTCTGGTTGTTATCAATACTTACAACGTTTACAGGTGACATTGTGACTCTTGCCCAATATGTAGCAAACTACTAAGAACTTTTTTTTTATTCTTGAATGATCCTTCCGCTTGGTTTAGACAACTTTTATTGCCTGTTTACATTAACAACAACAAAAAACCAAGTTGATTTTTATGATCTTTTGCCAATGTATAGCTTTTTAACTACAATGGGAGCAAAGCAAAGCAATGCAGCAGCTATGAAGACAATGTACAAGCAAATGATGTAGGGGTGGGGTGGGGTGTTTATTTTGGGGAGGTGTTTTTTTTTTTTGGGGGGGGGCGGGGTAGAATTGCAAGTGTGGGGTGTTGTGTGTTGTGTGAGAGTGAGAGACGGAGAGGAGGATGAGCAGGAGGTGGGGCAGAAGGTCGTCAGATTGATAACCTGTTTTATCTGTACCAACTCGTGCTTTGGTCCACCTGTACCATTATTTTTCCGTGTCCAAATCCAAGCTTTGTTTCGGGGGTATGTCCAAATCCTGAACATCTGCATGATGTGGGGAAGATTATGTAGAAGAGTGTGTTGCTGAGGTCTGCTCTTAGACACTTTGAAACTAGCTCCGGCTGAAGGTTTGAAACCAAAGAAATGGTTTTAGTCCTCTTACAAAAGCAAGGTGTCCCATCTCATTCGGCAGTAATAAACTTGAATCAGAGCGACAATCTAGTTTCGACCCTAACTCACCAACTTGGCAAAGATTTCTTGATTCAAAACTTTTCCTTTAGTTTCGACCCTAACTCACCAACTTGGAAAAGTTTTCTTATTCAAAACTTTTCCTTTCAACAACGTCTCTCACATCTGGACATGTGTTGTCATCCTTCACGTGAGACTGTAAACCGAGGTCCTGTGTGCAAAACACACGCAAAACACCTTGCGCACACGTTAAAACCTGTTCCTCTTTTTCTGAAAGAGTAGGACAATCTGTGTCTATGAGAAGAGATGACAAAATTTACATAACTGCATACACACTGGGACTGGATGTAAAAAAGCACATGAGGGCTTATTCAATTGTCTTCAAAATAAAATTTTAAAAAAACAATAATTGAATAAATCTAGGACTCAGACAGGTCAGCTGTATTGGCCACCTTTTTGTCTCAAAGTACTACCTAGACTCTTTATCTGTGTGTGCTTTCAAGGTTCGATGATATGTCATGACTGCCTTTGCTTTCCTGCCAGTGGCTCATATACTACTGCCGGGACCTTCAAGCTATTCAGAGTAATTAATAATATTAGCAAGTGATCTTGTGTCCCTAAGTAAGCAGCACATGTTTCAACTCTTTCCTACTTTGTACTGGCTACCTGTTGATGAAAGACGACCAGATTCTTTTAAAGCCTCGGGGTGTTTTTTTTGTGCAAAACGCCTTTCTTTGCCAGACTTTGTTTTGTGGGTATTATATGCTCTGTTACATCAGCTAAGCTGGTTTACAGATACTGGTATGTTACATTTCTGTTCCTGTAGCTTGAAAATTGATGTATGCCGTTGTTTTTTTGTTCCGACAATGCCCTTGACAAAACGAAAAGTTCTGTGACGACAATTTTCCTGAAGCCTCTCTCTCTCTACCTCTGTAGGAATAGCCACAGGCTCTTCTTTCAGCAGAAAAAGTACTCCTGCCTTCTGCAAAATGCTGTGCTGGGATTTTCTCTTTGTTTGTCCCCTCATCACTCTCTTTTTCAGTTTTTTGTTGTTTTCTTTATCTCTTTCTGTCGTCTCAAACTTTCTTACTTTTTTTTTTTTTTGCCTTACTCTGTTCATTTTCCTGCCTGTCAGGGTAGCTTTGTTTTCACTCAAGATGCGTTGCGTGTTCTTTGTCAGCCTGGGATGGGCGCTGGATAGTCCCTTCTGCAGTATTATGCCTAGCATAGCTTTTCTTATGTATTTCAGTAACTTTTGTTTTTCGCTTGTTTTATGATCTGAGATGGTAAACCATGCAGAAGAGCTGGCGCCCTCAGCACACACCCTGTCTGGTTTCACTGGCTTTGGAGGCGCAGAAGAGTTGAGATGCTATGTCATTTTACTCTGTGTGTATCCTGGTTCAGGCGGATAGAGCTGAGTTTTTGAGGCATTGAATGATGCGTCTTGAGCCGAGGTTGAACTTGAATCGAGTGTTCATGCCAGTTTTTTTTTTTTTCAAACTGATTATGGTGACAATCGTGGTGGTAGGATTGTCGTGTTCAGTGGGGCTATTTAAGGTAAAGATAGAGGTGTTCCCATCACCTGTGCGATCGTTGAGGAGTGAGTTGTCAGAGACCTCAGCTTTTCTAAGGGCCAGCATATTGAGGGCGGCGCCCATCTCCTTTCTCCCTGGCTGCTTCACCTTTCCTGACTGCCCCTGTAGAGGGCAGGTACCCATTTACAGCTGGAGGGACTGTGCTGAAGCCTAGGCGCGCAAAATTAATGGTCCCCCATCCAGGAGGTAACCCGCTCAATGCTGCTTAGCCTTAGCTTGGGGAAAGTGCGTATTCTGAGCTATATATCCCATCCCCTGGGCTATGTAAACACGAATAGAAGAGCGTGGTAGGTGGGACTATGACAAACATGAAGTCAGAAGATCGTCTCTCTTGTATTTTTTCCGCCCAGATTAATGTAAGACATACCCCACAATTGCTATATCTATGAAAACATTATGTATGCAAGGTTTTGCAGTGTGGCAAGTTCGTTTCTAAATATGCTGACGCGCGCGCGCATGTGTGTGTGTGTGCGTGTGTGCGTGCGTGCGTGCGCGCGCGTGTATGTGTGTGTGTGTGTGTGTGTGCGCGCGCATAAATAGGGGGAAGTGTAAGCTGAGTATATATATAGATCAAGTTGCACCCATGATTAAGCTTGTGTACATTCTTGCATGCTACAATTGTCATTATTTTTGTTGATACTCTTGATTAAAGGCTTATACAGCTGAGCGTTGTCATTCACTACAATGAATTTTTGTTATGTAATGCTTGTTATGTGCAAAGAGTATAGATTTTTTTGGTTTGTTTGAGTTTGTTTTTTTTATTTTGGTCCATGCAAGTGATATTCTTCTTTAACGTGAATTAACCTTATAACACCTTTCAAAAAAATCACAATGAGGTGACAGAATGTGAATCGTTATACAGTCTCTTTGTTAATGCTTACTTCGTTTTATTTTTGTTTTCTTCCTTTTTTTAAATTAAATTTATGGGTTGTTTCGTTTCAAGGGGGGGGGGGAGATAAATGTTGGGGGATGTTTTTACCTACCCTTCTATAAACAGTCGTAAGCTGCCATACAATGAATATAATTTTTTAGTTGTTGTTTGTATGCTGCTGTACTCCAGTTTACAAAAGCACCATCAATGCTTTTTTTTTATATGGCATTCTGTGTATTATGTATGACTCAGAGAAACATGTATCTGTGACCATGGAGGATGATGGAAAAAAAAACTGATGTGTCATGTTGCTTGTGCCTTGTTTTGTCACTTTATTCAACGCTTTGTTTTTGTATGTGTGTGGTGTGTGTGTGTGTCTGTCTGTCTGTCTGTCTGTCTGTGTCTGTCTGTCTGTCTGTCTGTCTGTCTGTGTGTGTCTCTCTCTCTCTCTCTCTCTCTCTCTCTCTCTCTCTCTCTCTCTCTCTCTCTCCTCTCTCTCTCTCTCTCCTCTCTCTTCTCTCTCTCATTCTCTCTCTTCTCTCTCTCATTCTCTCTTCTCTCTTCTCTCTTCTCTCTCTCTCTCTCTCTCTCTCTCTCTCTCTCTCTCTCTCTCTCTGTCTGTCTGTCTGTCTGTCTGTCTGTCTGTCTGTCTGTCTCTCTCTCTCTCTCTCTCTCTCTCTCTCTCTCTCTCTCTCTCTCTCTCTCTCTCTCTCTCTCTCTCTCTCTCCCCTCTCTCTCTCAGTGACCTCAGTGACCCTTCTCTTGCTACAAAGATATCATGTTTCTGTTCTCTTGGTCTTTTTTTGCCCTTTATCTGTTGCTGATACCCATGATTATAACTCTGACTAGGAGGCTTGACTTGCACAATCCTTATGTGCTGCAGCCCAAGGGGCTAGCTGGCCTTTAGAAAACATCTCCAACGCTGACTGTCCTTATGCCCTCTTGGCCGAGAGAGTGGGTATGTACTGTGGGCAAGGCATCTTCCACAATAGTCAAATTTCTACCCAGCTTTCGAAACAGCAGCTGCCTTATCTGCTGTTTAAGAGGTCGTCGAACACGACGGACAAACAAACAACAAGGTGCCCATGACTGGATGAGAAGTGTATTATTCCTACAGTTCGCAGAGAAGATAGGATGGGGAAATGAAAACTGTTCAAGTCCCTACTAACTGGTAGCTAAGTGTGAAGCAGTGTGCTAAGCTGTCTGCTGCTGCCTTGGCCTTTGTTTAAAAGGGGAACAAAACTGACGGAAATGAAGAGTGACTTTATATCCCACTCCTTTCCAAGATGAAAAAGAAAATATGTGTGCCAATTAATTAATAAGGCGTCTATCTCAGTGATGGATTTTACGATCAGACGTCGATGTTCAGGATATAGCATCACCCTCCCCCCCCCTCACCCCCAAAATAATTTGATATGTCTGTATCAGCAACCAGCATGCGCACAGGTGTCGTGTTTAGACACCATCCCTGAGGGAAAAAAAAATAATGGGTAGGTGCTGCACTTGTGGCGACGCGCTCTCCCTGGGGAGAGCAGCCCGAATTTCACGCGGAGAAATCTGCTGTGACATAAAGTGGTACAAAATAAAATAAATAAAATAATAAATTGCGGGGGGGGGGGGGGGGGGGGGGGAGGGGGAGGGGGGGGGGATAGCAGTCAGGGTTATGTACAGGGTTAGCAGCCAGGTAGTGTTATCGTAGCTAGCTGTTACACATAACTCTAGAGGTCTTTATTCCCCGCATGACACTTCACAGATACATACATACAGTGTTTAAGACACAACAAAGGAACATGTATCAAAGATATCACAAATAGATACTCTCAGACATGGCGAATAGATCCTGTCAGACATTGCGAATAAATACTGTCTGATCAAATAATTGAAACATACATTTCTCTCTCTCTCTCTCTCTCTCTCTCTCTCTCTCTCTCTCTCTCTCTCTCTCTCTCTCTCTCTCTCTCTCTTCAATACATCCCCCACACCTCACACACCACACACACACACATTTTTTTCCCCTCTCTTAGTCTTCCTCCCAACTGTCTTTTAACAGCTACTCTATGTCTTCTCCTATCTGGTCACTCCCCTCTCTGTCGTCTCTTCTTCTGACTCTCACTCTTAATAACTCTCTCTCTCTTCTACTCTCTCTGCTCATATTCTGATCTGCTCTCTGGCTCAATCTCTCTAGCAATAGCATACAACACAAACAACATACGACAACACAATGTATCCACTTTGGTATCTTCCTTTTTGAAAGCTTTAAAAAGAAATTTGTCTAACAATACTGGGCATCCAAGATCTAGTGAGATTTGTTAAATTGATGAAAAACAAAAACTTGAAAAGTTATGGACTGTTACTAGTCGAAAGAAGTTGGAGGGGGGGGGGGGCAAAGAATTCAGAAAAAAAGTTATTTAAAACAGACAAAGACCAAAAAGTCGTATATTCTTCTGTTAAAAAAAATGTCGCAAAAAGGCAAATACTGAAAATGTCCATGAACGAATCAGTATTATAGGGGTAGCAAGTCTGCAATTACATTCAATAACAAGATCTTAAACAATTTCACCAACAGTTGATGAATCTTGTTTCACATAAATGAATGCTTTCAAAAGCGATATGGAATTGTCGTGGCCTGCGTCTTTGGTAGTATCAGATACATGCCTCAATGAGATAAATCTTCATTCCATCAAAGCTTTAGGATACTGCATTCATAACAAAACTGCTTTCAGAAAAGACTTGTATCGAGATATCAGATAACATGTCAGCATGCAAACTGTAGATAGCTTTAAACAAAACAGATAAACAGATGTCCAAACTGCTGATGCGTAATTTACATACAGAGCTATTTACACTTGCAGTTATGATAGTCCTCGTCAGATACAAAAGAAGCCTGAGGTGATGTCAAAAACATTTAAATTGTCAGAAATCTTCCTATTTAAAAGTTAATCTGAGACTGGTGAAGTTATGCAGCCATACCATCAACATAATTTGAACAGGTGTCTAACACTTTCAGAAACGTAAGTCGATAAACTTGGAGGAAAGACCCCATTGTGTAATATTTTTGATATGTTCGTAATGGTTTTCGTACTTTAAGAAATAAAAGATGACAGTGGACCAAATCGGGAGACAATCAGTTCATAGTGCTTTCAACTAATCTGGATCAAGTGTGCTACAATGACTTACCTTGATTTAAGAATTGACCAGAGTTTATGGATTGATTCTACTCAAAGCCTAGAGACAGTGTATCTGCTTAGGAAGGGCCATCCTAGTTCCTCGATGAACCAAGATTAGATTGTTAATGGTATTTAGTGCTGAAGACTGCTCATATCAGTGCACCAACAGTCTCCTAAAGGGGAGATTTCCAATCTCTCACAGTGCAGGGGAAGAATTCCATAGCTGTTTATGCAGGTGATCCTGAAAAAGGGGTGAGTGCGGAATACTTTATTTCGGTGACTTTCTCTGGATATAATCTGCTAGAAGATTGAATGAGAGAGAAGAGTTCACATAATCAAAGGTCATCTATTACTGTGCAGAACCCGTTTTCAAAGCTGTATTCAAATTTCAAACTATTGCTGCTGCCTGTGTCTTAAGTCTGGTGACTTCAACATGCAGTATCAGCAAAAGGATGCAAAGTCCCATCGTTGAGAAACTGACTGGAAGAAGCCTTTGAGGGATTAGCATTGTCCCCTTTTTACAGAGGAGTAAAGAAGCCTAGTCAATACCAAAAAATGGAAAACATTTTTCTATTTTGAATTCACACTTTTGAAAAACCCATTCCACTTTGATGTGAAAGAAATCACGCAAAAGGGATAATCAGGGACACACTTTGAAGCATTTCCCGGTAAAACAGTGTTACCACTCATACTGTTTTCCTTAGCATTCTTCCCAAAATGTGGACAATTAATATTAAAGCTCTTCATTTATACAGCAATTTGACCCATGATTATTTTCCAAAATTGCAACGCCACTCTTATCTTCGCTGGCTTCTCTCGAATTCTAGATATTTGCTCAGTGAAATTTTTTATTTCCCTTTGCGTTTCTCTTCCAGGATTTTTGTTTCAAAACGTTAGAGTTTCGATAATCAAGGTTTCGGAAGCTTACCATGTACAAACATCACAAGATATAAAGCTATCTTCACTAAGATCACTAATCAGATTATTGCGTTATGGCACTTTGTTATCGTAATGGAGTAGTAATGGCCTGGTATATCAGTCATCCTTTGGGAAAAGACGAGTCCTTTTTTGAAACAAAAAGGGCAATTTTTTCCAAAAAGCAGCAGGAACAGTTGTAAAACAATTTGGATACATTGCAAAAGATATGTACTATTTCCCTGCGTTCCAAAGAAAATCTACATACTGGTGTTCAAATGAAAGAGTTGTCTGAAAGGGTAGTCATTCAGCCATCTAAAAACCCACTCTTTCACTTAGTTGCACCAAATTATTTCAAGAGCAAATCTGCCAACCATCTTTTTCATGTATCGCTGTACATAGTTTATTTCAACAAATATTAGATTTTACCTCTGAAAAGCACAATTTTAGGTTAAGCTGGCTTAATTATTTTGGCAAATGTAAAAATGATTTCCATGTCTTGTTAACAAAACAGCTGCACATTGTTCAGCTGCATGATTGTGTGTGCTGTTTTTGTACCTGTTAAAATGGGGCAGACACATTGACCCGGAAGATAATAATAATAATAATATAATAAATAATACATAATTGATAAGCTATAATCTTGGAATATACCTATATCAGCGCTTGCATTCAACCTACACGACGCACAATCAGCAACTATTTACAATATTTGACAAATTCGAATGTACACACACACACACACGCACGCACGCACGCACGCAGCACGCGCGCGCACGCACACACACCTACAAACGTTATGCACTTTGGCAAGTGGATGTTGAAGGCAGGGACAGGTAAGGATGGAAGCGGAAGGAAGAAAAACCTATTACTGTCATGTTTAATTTGTAAAGTTTAAACTGAACAAATAACAGACTCAAATCTTCTATAAAAATAGATTATTTTAATGAGTCTTATAGGCATATTGCATGTTTTTGTACCGTTATCACACAAGCCAAAACGCCAATATATTTGATCTGTACTTTCCTGTACATAGCACATGGCAAAATACTGTTGAATGTTCAGAGATATAAGAAGAAAGAGGTTTTGACTATGCATGTGTGCTGAAAATTAAAATTGCTATTTTAAAGATAAAACCAAACAAAGCCATATGAACATCAGCAATGTTGCATTAAGCAAAATTTCTCAAACTCACTGTGTCACACCTGGTTAGACCATTTTTTAATGAAACTAGATAAGTACCATTTTTCTAACAGAAGCTACAAACAGGTATGACTAGATGAGCCATAATTTCATGAAAATATCGCGGCTTCTGTTTTCAGATGGTTTGATGAATTTTTTCGCGGAAAAAAGTATAACACTATATTGTTTTGTCTAAACCAATATCTCCTGGATTTAAGGATTTTTTTAAAATTTCAAATGGGGTTTTTTATTCAAGGGCTTTCCACAGTTCGGTTCCCCAACAATGTGTGTGTGTGTGTAACAGCTTATACTTTGATCTGTCCCAATACTGACCAGGACTTGGGTATGAATATGAAACATATCCTGCACAAAACGGGGCATTTTTACTACGTTATCAAGTACGCCAAAACACCAGGATATTTTATCTATACTTTTCTTTTTTTAAAAAACAGTTTTGTTATTTCACCAGGGCATTTCCTCACAACAGAATTTAAGTGATTGTATCAAATACAAAAAAAACTTACATTCACAACCAGTGTATAGATCGGTGTGAGCTTGTTTCGGTGGCTATACATGTTGCTAAAAGGTATGATGTATTCCCTCTAACCCACAATCCGGCAGGGTGAATTTTGGTTGGTGGCTTGGCTGAGTGAAACCTCGCCCACACACTCCCTTCTAAATCACAAACAGCATGCCAGTGTGAAATTTGTGAAGTATCTGCAGACATTGCTGAAACGTGTCATCCTTTGTAAATCATAGTCTGTTTATGTAAACTTGGCTTGGTAGCTCCACGCATTGCTGATTCATTCCAATGTCTAGATACTTGTCAGTAGGACTGACATTTTCTTTGAAGGTAAAAAAGGTTGTTTAGTCATGCTCATGGAACAGTATTTTGGGGGGGGGGGGGGGGGTGAGGGTTGTTGCTTTGTTGTTGGGTTTTTGTTTTGTTTGGGGATTGTTTTTTTTTTCTTTTTTTAAAAGATTTCCAACTTGTATAGACTATCTATGTTGTTTGTGGATAAATATCTCTGAAAGCAGTTATCTGACTTGCACCTTTGTCGTGAAAAAATATCATGGATGTGAAGCTATCAAAATACGAAAACACTCATTAAAAAAAAAAGTCAGACAGCTGTTTGTTTGACACTGAAAGAAGTCTCACTGTTAACTTATTCAGAAACGTAAATGATTTGTTACATGTCCATATACACTATATGATCATAGGTTTTACTTAGGGATCCAGGAACATTAAATTTTCTGTTTTGTTCACAATTACCTCAGTTACCTTTAGATTAAATATTTTCTTTGGCGTTGCGAACAATACCAGCCTGTTGTTTTGATACAAGGACACATTTTCTGTTTCTGTTCTTGTGACAAGATGAATCCTTTTTTTTTTGGAACAGAAGTAATTCATGATTATTTTTTTAAAAATATATATGTGAATTTTACATTATTTACGTTTGAATGTGCTGTTGTCTATAAAACTGTGGATCTGGTCGTGTTTAGGATTATGTGTACAAGTATTCCCAAACTACTTGATCAAAATACAACAGAGTTTTAAAGATATTAATGTACACAGGGTCAGGGGAAAAAACACTTGAATGAGGCACTAAATGTTTATTTTATTTCAAAGTATGGCTACTTACGTTGTGAGAGGTGCACTACCTTAATGTCAAAACAAAGACGTGAATACAAAAAGATAACTTCGTCATTACCGTAATCATAAATCAAAAGTTACACTGGGCACCAATGAAGAAAAAGAAAGCAGAAACTGGACTTGCAAAAAGGTGTATGACAAGGTACCAACTGGAATGAAATATTTTACAATGTCCTAAAAAAAAATGCTGTGCTTCAGAATACAATGAGAGCTGAAGAAATTATTATTACCATTGTTAATGACGATAAGTCTACACATCGGTATTTTGGGGTGAAAAGAAAATTCAGCTTTGATCTAATATTGTACCTCTTATGAGATACTGTATTTAACAAGTATATTTTGTCTTTTTTATACTAAAAAGTGAAAGATGTGCTTAACCTTCTATTGGTGGTATTTGTTTTATGCTTTGTCTATATTGTTTTTGTTTGTAAATTGTTGATCTATTTTCTAGTGTTATTGCATCTTCAAATCCTCAGAATTGATTATAAAAAAAAGTGTTTTAATTAAAGAGAAGTTCCAGGTCTTTTTCTCATAAGAAAGAAATAGCATTTTTCTTGCCTCTTTATCTATATTATTGCTCTTATGAAATAGGTGCGCGCGCACGCACGCACGAACGCACACACACAAACACAACACACACATGTATATATATGTATATATATACACGTATATGTATATATTATATATACATCATTCCCCCTCTTCTTCTTTCCTTTTTTTTCAAATAATTTCCATTTAACAGATCCTTTATCTGGTATCGACTTTAAATCCAAAAGAAAGAACTTTGTGGGGAAAAACACTTTTTTTGAAATTAATGGAATTTGCCACTGGCACATTATGGTCTACTCTTCCGAAAAGCGGAACAGGTTTTAACGTGTGTGCAAGATGTTCTGCCTTTAGAGATGTGTGCTGGGTATAAAATATATATATATATATATATATATATATATATATATATATATATATATTATAATAAAGGAAATTAAGGCACTCCAGGTCTGCTGCAATTGTACTTAACCTGGCAGATCATAAAATAATATCTCCGCCCTTTATTCGCCAGACGCCACTGAGATTCGAACCCACGACTACATGGACCTTTGGGTTTGAGGTCAAACGGTCTTTACCACTAAGCTATAGCATCAGTTGTAGCCAAGGCTAATCATGGTGTGGATGTTATTACTGAATGAATTGCTAACTCTTTATGAAGAACCAGTTTGCTGATGAACGAATAAAGTGTAAACCGATTTGAGGTTGAGCAAACTCCATTAATTTTCTGGGGTTAGTGGTAGTCCTCAGTCTTAACATCTTTCCACTTTAAGTGATATCAGACTACCAAAAGGAAAATTGGAAAATGTGTGTATGTGGGGGGTGTGGGGGGTGAGTGTGTGTCGGGGGGGAGTAAGTGTGGGGGGGGGATGCGTGTGGGGGTGTGGGGTGTGGAAGTAGTAGTAGTAGTGTAGTGTGAGTAGTAGTAGTGTAGTAGTAGTAGTGTAGGTAGTAGTAGTAGTAGTAGTGTAGTAGTAGTAGTAGTAGTAGTAGTAGTAGTAGTAGTAGTAGTAGTAGTAGTAGTAGCAGTAGTAGTAGTAGTAGTAGTAGTAGTCGTCCTCAGTTTTAACGTCTTTCCAATTTAAGTGATACCAGACAACTAGGGCTAGCCTAGTAGTTAGTGACATGTTGATTTTACTCTGGCTTGCACCCACCTCCCACAGGTGTGATATTCTGATGATGACAGTGTTACGTATACCTGCCTGATTCTTGTCCTTAAGGAGAAAAGAGAGGAAGAGATTGTGTTCAGTTGTTTTCAGTTCCTTGAGGCACAGTGGGTTTTTTCTGGTTTGTAGTATGGTTTTTGTGTTTACCTGTAAAGTTTCTTTCTTTTTTTGATAAGCTTGTTGGATTTATACTCACTGGAGGGTTGTTGTTTTTTTTCAGTACAATTTTTATGTGCAAGATCGTTGATCAATGATTGTAAGGTTATTCCTTGCTGTGAAAAAAAAATAATAACAGCAGTAGAAAACAGTCCTCTATTTTTCTTAGTATTTTCAGTTTTGAAATGTTTCTAAGTTATGAAGTTATAAGAGATTAAAAAAGTATGTGTTTGGCGGCCATATTGGATTGTTACTATAGCAACGATGCGTGAAAGTACACAATTTAGGTTTTTTTTATGTTATACACAGTTGAAACACTTACTACTCATGGAGAAAGATTTCCATAATTATAACCTTAAAACAAATTTTGATCAGTTTGAACCCCCATGTCCCACCTTAAGTCAGGTATTTGAGGGTTTGTGTTTTTACACTTAGGACACATAACTAAAAAAAATTAAAAAAAAAAACTTTTCCGGAAACAGTTTTGAAAATGTTGATACTACTACCAGGTGTTGATAATTGTGTGTTGATTCTTTGAACTTGATTTTTTTTAACGTCTAGAGCCTATTACCTCCTACTTGTCTTCGTGTTATGATAACAGTCCACTAAATGCTTTCATTCAGCCATTCTTCTTGTTTGCAGCAAACAATGGGAGTTTCTGAACATGGAAACTGGCTTCCTATTCTGTCAAATCAAAGAACAACAACTCTCTTCTGCAAATGGAGTTTGTGTCAGTGGAATTTCTTATTCTGCGTTTTATTGCCTGCACCTGCTACTGAATGTTTTTTGCTAGGGGACATTGATCGTTTTGAAATGTTATATGTTGCTGAGGGGGTTGGGGGGGGAGGATTGTTGTTTAGAGAAGCCAACTTTAGCAGTTTTGTCCCTTTTCCTTTACATTTTTCAGGGATATCATTTTTTGTTGCCGTTCTGAGCAGTGACAGCAAGTACAGTGTATTGCACTAAAGATAATGAAACCTTTCGGCTTAATAAAACTGAGTGTATGCCACTCCCCTTTTGAATTTGTTAACTGCCTTTTTCTTTTTTTTTTACATTGGTGACCCTATGTTTGAAATCTTAGTGACTCTTAATGAAAGTATGGGAATTTTCGTTTGCATCAGTTTTCTGTTTGTTGCTGTGTTTAATTTTGTATTTGGTTTTATGAAAAAGAGCTGTGTGTGTGTCTTCCTTGCTGTTTTTGCCATGTCCTTTTTTTGTACACTGTTAAATAATGTAGCAGTTTTGGGTGTAACAAATTAATAACAAATACAGTGCTTAGTATTTCGACTGGTTGGTAAAGGTAGACTTTAAACAGATTTAAATTAGCAAAGCGGGGAAAACAGGAGCCACAGCACTTAGCAAAAAACACAGTGCAAAAAAAATCAGGGTTTTTGTTTTTCAAATCTATGTTGATCAGACCGTCTATCCAGGACCATGACCACCCCCCCCCCCCCCCCCCCCCCCCCCCCCCCTTTCGCCTAAACCCTAGCTCTCAGTTCAAGACCTTTGGGGGCTGTTTTAATCAAAAGAATGTTCATGAACTCTGGGCTCTCTGAGATAGAAATTTTCTCTTTTCTGTTGGTTTCTTTGTCTGTGGTTGGATTGGAAGGAGGGGCATTTTGTTTGGGGTTTGGGGCGCATAGTGTCCTCTGCCTACCCATTTCTGTTCTTCTTCTTTTTTTTCGCTTCGAGCAGTCCTGGTTTGTGTGTGTGTGTGTGTGGGTGTGTGTGGTGTGTGTGTGTGTGTGTGTGTGGTGTTGTGTGTGGTGTGTGCGTGTGTGTGTGTGTGTATGTGTGTGTGATGTTACGTGTGTGAACAGTAAATTAATCATAACCTCTATTGTTTAATCATGGCAAGTATATCGTGACATTTTGAACATTGGTATGGGCAGATGCTGTTGTTTTTTTTTATTTAGGATTGTTTGTTTACATGTCTCTTTTGTCTTTAAGACTGCACTGATTTTTTTTTCAGCACGTGTTATTGTATTCTTAGTAGGAAAATAATTATCTAAAGTGAAAAGCTGAGGTCATAATTATTAGGCATGGCCTATTTTACTAGTCTTTACAGTTTAACTTGTGAGTATAGCTTCGAGAACCGATTGCTTTGCTGGATGACAATGTTATGACATATTAGAGAGTATCAATATCATTGGCCTGTTTCTTCCGAGACTAAGAAATGATGGACAGGTTTGGCATGAATCAAGTTATCTTATACTTGACAGGCTTGATACAGTTGTCACAGTTGGATGGGTTGAAAACAATAAATATACCATAAAAGTCCAGGAGGGTCGTCGAGGTCTTTCAACGACTTGTATGCAAAACTTTGAAATGTGTTATCAAAGCGTAGAACTTCACGTTAACATGGCATGATCGAACGGATAACAAGTGTAAACTTTTTGATATGCTCTTCTTGTCCAGTTTTAGTGGCTGACTTTCTTTTTTCTTCTTTTTTTTGCAGAGAAGGTTTTACACTTGACATTTATGTGTTATAATCCCTCTTAGGAAAGCCCAACCGTTTGATTTTACACATCTTGTCGTTCAGGGTATGAATTTTGTTTTTATTTTAGAAAAAATGTGTATTTAAAGTAAACTGATACTGACTGACTAATTGCGTGTGGGTTTGTTTTTTTTTTAGTGTAAAAAGCTTAAAAGTTTTCAAAAACGGTCTATCTTATTCACCGTGTCAGCTGAATGACTCTAATCCAGTTTCCCTTTTTTTGTAGGGGTAAAATATTTTTTCTTTTCTTTTAAAAAAAATCTTATGTACCTTTTGTTTTTCTTTCAGGATTTGTTGTTTTGGTCACTGAGATATATCCTGCAAGGTTGATATTCCGTGGAAAGATTGCTTAATATGTTTGACTTTACTACATTATCCTTTCAGATTTGCAAAATGTGGACCGGGTAGAGGTCTGTTCTTGTGAACAATATTTTAAGATGCGGTTCTCTCTCTCTCTCTCTCTCTCTCTCTCTCTCTCTCTCTCTCTCTCTCTCTCTCTCTCTCTCTGTCTCTCTCTCTCCCCTTCCTCTCCCTTCCTCCTTCCCCCCCCCCCCTCTCTCTCTCTCTCTCTCTCTCTCTGGGAATACAGCATGTGTAGATACACATGGAATAGACCTACCAACAACACACACACAGGACATCAACACAAAAACATCAGTTAAGTTGCCATCATCGGTTGATTTAGAACCTCCCTGTATGTCTGATTGTAGTGACTGTGCCGATATGTGTGTTTTGCAGCCTGAGGTGAACGATGATAATATTGTTGGTGCATTGGACACAAGAAATGTCAAACAGTACGTGGCTACTCTAACTGATAGATCGTACAGAAAAGGCTAAGAGACAGACAAAGAAATACACACTTTAGAAAATCTGTGCTACATCATTCAGATGGTGAAGATATTGTGACGTGTGAATCAGAGGACATTGTGATCCAGTGGCATGCCAACCAGACACTGAGCCAGTATGTGTGTACTGGTTTGTCAAACAGCAAGAGAAAAACATGCTAAAGGAGGAACGTGTCAGGCTCGCCAGTTTGCAGAATGGGAAGCGAATCCAGAACACACTACACACTGAGACCCTATCGTGTGCTTCAAGGGACTTAGCGACACTTAGAGAACTACTACAGCGGTTTCTTGGCTAGCCTAGACCTAAGGGTGTGTGTGTGACAAAGACTGGACGAAAGAAAGGCTCGGAATGCCGTAACATATCTGGACAGTAAAGAGTTTCGTGTCTCGATGTACATTACTAATCAATGCTGTGGTTTCCATGGCTTGGAGTAGCGTCGTGTGTCAGCTTAAAGCAATTATCATTATCGTTATTCGGCAACCCCCTTCATGTATGGGCCAATGGCCTTTTTTCATGAATAAACCTTTCGAGTTCGAGTTCTCTCTCTCTCTCTCTCTCTCTCTCTCTTCTCCTCTCTCTCTCTCTCTCTCTCTCTCTCTCTCTCTCCATTAAGCATTAAGCATTGACAAGTTAAGAAATATGGTATGTTGTTTAGGTAAAAATGTGAATTCTTTCGTTAAATCAACTGGTTTTTTTGTTTTTTTTTGATTAAATGATATTGTACAGGCCCCTTCAGAATGGGCCAGTGGCCTTCCTGAATAAATATTCTCTCTCTCTCTCTCTCTCTCTCTCTCTCTCTCTCTCTCTCTCTGTCTCTCTCTCTCTCTCTCTCTCTCTCTCTCTCTCTCTCTCTCTCTCTCTCTCCTCTCTCTCTCCTTCCCTCCTTCCTTTCCTCTCAGCTCTGTTTAATCTTGGTTTCGGATATGCCTGGCCACAAGAAGAAGTTTGTAGTGAAAGAACTTTTTATATCGTTGATTCAGCAAAGAATGAAACATTTTTTTTTTATACAAGATTGCAATGGGTCTGTCATAATCACAGACATACTTTTTTTTATCGTACATATAAATTGTTTAAAGCCAGCGTTGAATGTGAACAATACTGTAAATACGTAGATATGAAATGCTTGAAAGACTGTTATATTTTTTAAATTTAAAAAAAAAGAAAAAGTCTTACGTTGCTACCAATCACTGCATCAACTTTCAAAAGAACTTTTACTGAGAATATTGACCACATGTGTGAGTTGTGTCCTGTATTGAAGATGAGAGCATTTTTATAAAGAAATGTCTTCTTTACGAGGGTGTAGGGCGTAAAATATGTTTTGACTCTGATAGTCAACAATAATTTTTGTGTGAAATTGCTGAAATCGGGTTCTGATTCTACCATTCACCATCTGAGTTTGTATCTTTTCAATTCAACGCTTCAAATTACGGCAGGTTTTTTGTTGACAGTTTGGAGGCAAAAATTGTGTGCATGCGTTTTGTATTAAGGACGTAATCTTATTTCATTTTGGATGATTCCCTGTTCACATTAGTCATATTTTTCAGTTGTTACTTATGCCGGTGTCTTTGTTTTGTTTTGTTTTGTTATGCTGTTTGACTTTATACTTGGGGCTCGGTGTCATAAAGGTGAAGTTTTTGTTCATTGTCGATCATTGCTCTCTCTCTCTCTCTCTCTCTCTCTCTCTCTCTCTCTCTCTCTCTCTCTCTCTCTCTCTCTCTCTCTCTCTCTCTCTCTCTCTCTCTCTCTCTCTCTCTGCTATCCTAATAAATCGTTGGTTTTACGGACGGTACTGACCACAAAATATTGTGCTGTTAATGTTTCTTTTTAAGCAACATTGGATTAATGCCTCGTCGCTTTTTTGAACACCTCGCGCAACAACAAAAAGGAACAAAAAAATAATCAAAACTATCGCTTTGAAAACACTCACAAAAAAAAACGTTGGTTTTATAAATATTTATGGACGGTACTGACCACAAAATATTGGGCTGTCAATATTTCTTTTAGGTACCATTAGATTAATGTAATGCATTGTATATCTATATGTATATTTTTTTAAGCCGCCAAACAGCTCACATAACAGCAAAAAAGGAACAAAATAATAATCAAAAAGATAGCTTTGAACACACACTCAACAACAAAAAAACTTAAACCGAAAGCAACAACACCAACAACGTATGCCATGCAGACCCATAGTCCCACCCTCACCCCACCCCACCCCCCAAAAAAATGACTCCTATGTGATACGTGTACATGCCACTAAAAACCTGAGAGGTAAATCTTTCTTTTCCATGACAACATGTTCATTGTTGTTGTTTTTTCATCACACACTAGATGACATTCGGTGCCAAGGTTTCACCCATCACATTCCAGTGCCATCACTGCCATCATGAATTTCCGCATCACGGCTGTGTAAAACAAAACCAAAAATCATGTGGTTTTAAACTAGTCTTGTTGGACCGGTGTCATCACTTTGTTCCGATCCAAAATGGCTTTTTTTTTTTTCTTTTTTGGTACTCGCTTGCATAAATGAGAGGCTGAGACAGTATTTCCTCTAAATTCTGTTGGGAATTTGGAATGGGAGCAGTTTCAGTCGGATGTTTACGCCACACAAACTGTCTGTCACTCCTCGAGTTCATTGCAGCAGTAACAGGCGTTTGGCTGTCTTCAGTCGAGTCATCACCGGCTGATAAAAGACCATTTTCTTTGAAAATGAGCCAACTGATTTTGGACTCTAACACTGTACTATTTTCTGTTTTGTATTTAGGTATTACGAACCTTTTTAACAGTTCAAAAACTCTGCGTGTTTGTTTTTGAGTTTGAACCTAATCATGAAAACCGGCTGTCGTGCTGTCAATAGACATTGATGTATAATTATATTGACAGGGGGGCATTTTCTCTATTTATTTTCTCTTTTTTTTCTGATGACGTGCTGATAAGCAATGGTGATGTCTTTGTCACATGATTTATGTTGTTTTAAAGACTTTTTGACCTGTATTTTTCTGTGCTTTATGTTATAAAGAGTTTTGGGTTACTTTTGATCTCTCTCTCTCTCTCTCTCTCTCTCTCTCTCTCTCTCTCTCTCTCTCTCTCTCTCTCTCTCTCTCTCTCTCTTATATATATATATATATATATATATATATATATATATATATATATATATATATATATATATATATATATAATATCCCCTTCCGATCAAACCTTTCACCTATTTGGAAAAAAAAAAAAAAAAGTTTATT
Source organism: Stramonita haemastoma (assembly GCA_030674155.1). Taxonomy (NCBI): domain Eukaryota; kingdom Metazoa; phylum Mollusca; class Gastropoda; order Neogastropoda; family Muricidae; genus Stramonita; species Stramonita haemastoma. The sequence goes on along the minus strand of CM060326.1, from coordinate 14,072,339 downwards.
GTGGAGAACGGAACCAAAATATACACGGGGCCATCATAATAATGTTTTATATTGAACCTCTGAGTCTTGTCCCCATTTTCAAACCAACCGCAAACTTGAATGAGCTACCCTCGTTTTATGAAGCAGGTATGTCCTATGCTATGTAGTCAAGATACTTTTCAATTGGTATCTTTATTTGCTTCAGACTCCGACCCTCGGCTATAGCTCCGTGTTCGTCAACGGGAAGGCTTTGCGCATGCAAACCCTTTTTGCCTGACTGTAAAGGCTGCCACATTCTGACTCGGGGATGTATGTTAGATATTTTCGTGTTTCCGTAACCAGCCGGAACCATGACACGAATTATGGGATCTTGAATGTGTATATTTGATCTTCAGCGTGTGTGTGTGTATATATATATAATATTGAGAGGAGAGAGAGAGAGGAATCAGTGATGTCGCTTTCCTTCCACACCTTTGTGGATCAGTGGTCTAGATATAACGCGCCTAGCTGCCCTGAAAGCGTGAGCGGCGGGGGTTCGGTCCCCGTTTGAGCACGAGCTTTTCTCTCATCTGCTTGACCTTGAGAAGTGGTATGGGTGCTTGTTTTTTTTAGGATAAGATGATAAACCATAGTCCTGTCTGTATACTCATTTAGTGCAAGTCAAGTCAAGTCAAGTCAAGTCAAGTCAAAAAGCACTTTAATCATCCTTGAAGGGCAATGACAATACTGGCAGGCATGTTGCATGTATACAATATCTCGGCAACAGAAGATTCAATTCATATAATTATGAATTGAATAAAGAGTCAATGGGAATAAACTATTGTGAATTATTCACAATAGTTTATTCCCATTGACTCTTTTAAACTATAGAGAAACAAAAAAGCATGCATATCAATAAATGAATGACGGATACAAAGAGGAAGAGCAAAACAAAAGTACACAAGAGGACAATATCAATGAAAATGAATCAGACATGGGTGTATATACTGTTATGGCCGATGCGCTCTCAATAGATGGCAAATTACTCATGTAACTTTCCCGTGCACCGTTATCTGAATTGGAGTTTTTCTCCTTGCAACAATTCTGTAGAAAAAGTCCCTGAACTTTGATAGGGAAACCAAGACACATGCAGAGAGGACGGAAGAAAAAAAAAAAAAAAGAGCAATGAACGAGTGGCACTGCTTTTGTGTCCACGCGCTCTATCCATGTAGTGCAGCCTGGATTTTACGGTCCAGAAATTCCCTGACTGAATGAAAGAGGTCTACAACAACCCCGTTTATCTACTGGATTCAAATCAACAGTACCTTTTGTTGTTTCTTGTGGAATCTTTTTGTTTTTTAATCTCCATTAATTTACTCTTTTTATTTTTTTTAAAAAAAAGTCGTTGAAATAGCAAGAACTCTCAGCAATTTTTTTTATTTTATTTGATTAGTCTTTCTGTTCTTGGAGAAGCACAGGATGATGCAAATACTAGTCTTTAAGTATTACACGACAGTCACTGTCACATGTCTGCCTGCGCTGCTTGCTTTTTTTTTTTTTTTATCGCAAACACATATGGATGATGAAAATGGGGGAATATGAAAATAGGGCGTGAGGGGAGGGGTGGTTTTTGTGGCAGTATCTAAACATGTCAGCATACAATCATGTGGGGAGTGTGACCATGTGGGAACATGGACAATGTCAGTATATTATTGTCAACAAGTCGAATTGTTTTGCTGTGTTACACAGTGTTGTGCCCGTGTGAGTTGTGATTATTTTCGTGTACGCAAAGCTGGTGGTCAACAGACAAGATTGGTCCCCTCCAAACTGTGCGCATTTTACTACTGAAGGAGAAAGAGCAGCTTCGTCTGTTTTTTTTCTTTTTTCAAGCTGAAAGAAAGCCCAGTCTTTTGCCCCGACATGTTCTTTGGCATTCAAAGCTGTTTTAATTAAACAGCCAAGTCGCATGTTGACTGAATTTGTATATATTTCATCTTTTTTTTTAAAAATCATTTTTATTCTTTTCTTTCGAGAATAATAGATTAAGCACTCAGATCATGTGCTTTTTTTTTTTTTTTTTTACATCTGGTCAGTTCCTGTGTATATGCGGTTTTGTACATGTTGTCATCTCTTCCCATCGGCACACTATGGCTGTCTCTTTCGAAAGCGGAACAGGGTGTAGTAGTCCTAGTATCATCAGAATTTAGCTCTATATGTACACAAAGCCTTTAAAATAAGAGATATTATTTTGTCGTAAGGTAAGGTCGTACATTTCTTCCCTGTGGATTTGCTTGCCTTTTGTTTTGGTCTCGGCTATGGGTTCACCATGTATTCCTAGCATTATTCAGTGAATTGGTCAGCAACCCCCTTCGTGTACAGGTCAATGGCCTTTTATGAATAAATTCTTTCACTCTCTGTCTCTGTCTGTCTTCTTCTCTCTGTCTGTCTGTCTGTCTGTCTCTCTCTCTCTCTCTCTCTCTCTCTCTCTCTCTCTCTCTCTCTCTCTCTCTCTCTCTCTCTCTCTCTCTCTCTCTCTCTCTCTCTCCTCTCTGTGTTATAGCGACTTCACTTCGTATCGAGGTTTATCAGGTTTGCTTCTTGAAAGAGTAGGTAGGTCCTTGTGTGCCGGTGGGAGCAGATAACAAAATTTACAAAACCGCATACACACGGCGACTGGATGTTAAAGAGCACATGAGTGCTTATTCCATTATCCTCGATAATTATAAAAGAATGAATAAATAATGAATAAAGGGATCCATGAGGATAGAGTAATACCCCCCCCCCCCCCCCCACACACACACACACACACACACACACCCCGCATTCTACAAGCAGGGCAAACTGCATGTGGCATCAGTCAAGTTCAATTCCATGTTATCTTTCCATCTTTTTCTTCCCAAGTTTTCAGACTGAAGAAAAACGAGGTTCGTCTTTGTCGCAGCTATCAGTCGTTCATTGTGTCACACATTTTGACACTCTATCAAAATCCTGTTACACTTCGCTTGGAACGCTGAATTATTTAAAATGGAAATCTGGATGAATCAACGGCAAAAGGTGAATAGTTAATTATGTAAATAAGTGCTGTCAACTACTGCTGGGCAAACAAAAAAATTATCAAAAGTTCAGAAACAAATCTTTTGATCGTATTGTAATAAGAAAGCAAAACAAACACGTTCCTTTGAAAGAAGGAATGGAAAGTTTATCTTTATGTGTGTGTGTGTGATGTATTGTATGGTATGTAGTGTATTAGAAAGCTCAATGTTGTTGCTAAGTAAAAAAAAAAAAAAAAAGAAACGCTGACAATATTGTGGTGGGTTTTTTTTTCCCCCAGAAATAAATCATGTATCTGATGAAACCAAATACTATTCAGTTTAAAAAAAGACAATAAACAGTGGCAGTAAAAAAAAAATGTTTCTCAGGTGCAAGTACTATTAGTAAAAAACAAAATGTTTATCCACTGATTTTTTATGAATGTCTTAACTGGTATCAAAACTGCATCAGAAATAAGTTTTTTTATTCATAAAATCAACTCCTGTGCAGCTGAATGAATCAGTTAATACTATCATTTTTTTCCCCAACGAATGTATCGATATCAATAATAATGATAACCCCCAAAGTGCGTTGTTTTGGGATAAAAGGCAACTTTTTGTTGTTGTTTTCAAAGTCTGTATATCATATTGGTGTGACGAATAATTGTTTGTTCTTATCTTTAAAAACTAAGTTTGGTATTGTTTTTAAACGATTGATTAAGGAAATGATAGAAGTCCCAATCGTGTCACTCTAACAAAAGCAAACTATGTTTTTGTGTCCAGAGTTATATTGGTAAAAACCAATGTTGTTCAAATGAAATAATGATAAATGTCATTAAAAAGTTCAAAACAAATCGTTGACACCGATATATGCGTTGCTTTTGAACAATAGAAAGTCACATTTTAGTCTTTAAATGATGCCTTGTATCGATGAAACAAAAGTATTCAACTAAAAAATCAAATAGTCTACGTTATATTTTTTTTCCAAATCAATCTCTTTACAACAACAAAATCCAAAAAATCCCTTCTATGATACAAGACACGTACCTTTTGTGTGTTCAAGTCATTACTGTATTGGTAAAACGCTGAAAACGAAGCTATCTTTTTTTTATTTCCACACAAACAATGTTAATTCCGTATGTTTGTTATAACCGATTTCACATAATCATGTGTCGTTTATGTATAAAAAGCAAGTCATTTCTGTTTTTGTTTCAGATGACGTATTGTATTAGTGTAATCAAGAAGAATTTAGACTAGCGTGACTGTATCAAATGCTATACGTGGAAATAGCAGGTAGAATGGATATATTATTTACTGTCCTATTTCACTTTCATTTGTTCGGTTTTTTATTTGGTCGTTTATTTGGTTTTGCTTTGTGTGTTGGCTTGTTGATTAAAATACACGATGGACACCATTTGCTTGCCTTTGATTTGATGAAATAGTAATATTATTGGGAAAAGATTTTGCCCATGCTATTGTGAGATTGACTTTGATTATAAATATTTGGTCTAGAGTGGAAGTTTCTTGTCAATTGAGATGAAGAAATTAATGAAACTGAGCCTTTGTTGAGGTTTGAGTTTGGGATGTAAAAAAAAAATGTGGCTTTTTTGTGAGGATGTTGTTTTCATGGGTCGGTTTTGTGTTGTGGTTTGTTTGGGGTTTTTTTCTGAGGGTAGTTGGTTTTTTTTGTTTTGCTCTCTTTGCTCTGTCAAATTTTTAACTCATAAATGTAGTTTAGAAAAGAAGGCATTGTTTGCGGATTGTTGTTATTTTTCTGGTTTGTTTGAGGGGGGGGGGGGCGGTTGCTTTCTTTTTATGACTGTCAAATTTTTAACTTATGAATGTAGTTTAGAAAAGATTATTGTAAACTTCTGGAAATGGGAAAAAAAAGGTTTATTTATGATCAGACAAATTCCTTGCAACTTCCTGTTGGTTTTTTTTCAAGGTACGTAAGTTTTTTTTGGGGGGGGGTGTTGTTGTTTTGGTGTGGGGTTTTTTTTTGTTTGTTTTGGGGGGTTAGTAATTTTGTTTGTCAAAAAGGCCTACTAATGAGCATATAAATAACCGATAGTAATTATCACCTGTTTCACTTAACTTGCTTTTTTTTCTTTTCAAAGTAATTGTGCGTGAAATATTTTTTGTAAAGAGCTGATGTATTTAATATTTCATTGTTTGCATCTGTGGGGGCTTTTTTAAAAATATAATAACAAAAGCAAAACGTTTTCTTTCATCAATTTCATCTTTAGATGAAGATTTCTTACAGGGCTGTTGTTGTCTGACAGAAACAAACAAAAAAAAAACCCAAACAAAATACCACAAGAAATACTTTTAAACGTGCTTCAAACATACCTTGTGTTTACATTGCTTTGTTCATTACCTGTATTCCAAACATTTGATAGTACACATTGTAGTTGGGTTAACTATTATATACACTGTTAAAACACCCTATCACATTCCGTGAGTGTATATCGTAACGGAACTGGAAAAAAAATAATTATAAGATGACTTCTTTGTGCTGTCAACATAATTATGACTGTCTTATCTGGGATGCGTGTGATAAGGTTGTATATATATATATATATATATATATATATATATATATATATATATATATATATATATATATATATATATATAAACCAAAAATATATATTTCATGAATGCCAGTTGTTTTTTTTAGATGTCTGGTGTTTTTCCTTAACAATCTGACTGTGTTCTGCTGTGTAACCATCTGCTAGTGAAATTGTTTGCTTTCGTTTTTTTTGTTTTGTTTTGTTTTGGAGGAGGGAGGGGAGGGGGGGGGGGGTATTGTTGCTTTTCTTGTTCTTTTTACTGCCACGTCAAGTATGGCTTACTCTTGCGAAATAGAGTGTTTCATTGCATGCTATTTGCGGGTTTGTGTTGGGTTTGTTGTTACTTGGCTTTTGGTTTTGGTGTAGGGTTTTTTGCTTGGGTTTTTTTTTTTGTTTTGTGGGTGTTTTTTTTTGTTTTTTTACTGATGTCTTTCGTGAATCACGGTGTAATATTTCATTCTGTGTTCATTGCTTTAGTAATAATTATGGCTTTGGCCTTTTATTCACACAAGTCCTGTCTCTGTGCCTCTCTTTCTCTTTCTTTTCTCTTTCGCTTTCTCTCTTCTCTCTCTCTCTTCCTCTCCTCTCTCTCTCTCTTCTCTTCTTCTCTCTCTCTCTCTCTCCTCTCCTCTCCTCTCTTCTTCTCTCTCTGTCTCTCTCTCTCTCTCTCTCTCTCTCTCTCTCTCTCTCGTCTCGTCTCTCTTCTCTCTCTCTCTCTCTCTGTCTCTCGTCTCTCTCTCTCTCTCTGTCTCTCGTCTGTCTGTCTGTCTGTCTGTCTGTGTAGTCATCTATCTCTCTGTAGTAAGTCTTAAACGTCTGCGTTGTTATTGTGTTTTCTTGCTGAGCTTCAACACTTTACTATACCTTAAGGAGTCTCACACACAATGCAATCCATCTCACTCCTCCCACTGTGTGAGGCCATAAAAGTATACAGCAAGTGAGAAATTAATATCAGGAACGGCAGTTTTGAAACCCTTTTCCAATAAAGGCAGTCACATTACGTCTTCAGGGATTTTTTTGGGGGGGGTTTCTTGGGGTTTTTTGGGTTTTTTTAATCCTTTACCATCAGCGAAGATTGTTTAGCTAGGAGTTTGTCGAGGAGGATGGCAATCCTACGTGAAATTTCATAGCATACCAACACACAATTTTGTGTCTCTTTTGTTTATTCTAAGCATACCAACGTTAGTGTCTATTGTTTTTGTTTTTTTGTTTTTTGTTTTTTTATTTCGAGGATAATGGAATAGTCACATCAGCTTTGTTACACCCAAACACCCCCACGTAGGCCCTATATACAGTTGTTGTTTGTATTTGTTTGTTTTTTTTAAATAAATTTCGTCACGCGTTCTCACCGCGTCATACAGGGACCTACCTACTCTTCCGAAAAGTGGAAGAGGTTTTAACTGTGTGCGCGAGATGTTCTTGCACGTCGCTTTTGTTAGTGACTGATTGTTCTGTGTCGCATGTTCATTAAAGTGGAGCTGCCTAAATTGTTATTCCGTGTAACGTATTGAAACCTAACTGACTAAACTTTTAGCCAGGGTAAGTGCTTATGTCGTAGTGCTAGATGTATTTTGGAAACAGTTATTCAGCTTTCCCTCAGTTTTTCCAACATGCATACACACGAGGAAGGGGACGGGTTATAGGCACTGAACACTGAAGCAATGGAACTGCCTGCTGCTGGTTTAGAAAGATAGGTGGAAAGAAAAGTGCTTTAAGGTACATAATTTTTTTTATAGGCAGACATACATATATGCCAGCTGGCATGCACGCGTACGCTATCACATACACACGCGTATGCGCACACACATGCATGCATGCATGCATGCATGCATACATACATACATACATACATACATAATACATACATACATACATACATACACATACATACATACATACATACATACATACATATGCGATGGGGTGGTAAGTAGATTGCCTCCCATGCGATCAGAGCCCTGTCGCAGCGTTGTGTTACTAAATCTGGACACACCTGCGAATTGTGCGATGCTGTTTCCTTGGTGGGGTTCGGAAGCCCTCCATTGCATACTCTTTGCCTTCATGATGAACGGTAGATTTTACGCAACCTCTTTTTAGAGGTCACGTCCTAATGGCTAGCTGTACCCACCTGCGAAACTGTGCAGAGATGGGACATCAAGTATGTCCACTCTGTTACACATACATGCATGCATGCGTACATACATGCATAACACACACACACACGTGGAACTTACATGCTCAAACATGCACATGAATGACTTTTATATTTTTATAATATATATATTATATATATATATATATATATATATATATATATATATATATCCACACAGCCACCAAGGCATTAAACATGCACGACACAGTTGCAGTGTAAACACACCGTGTGCCTGTGATGAACACTGTGCATTTTTATTCAACAATGGAGGACAATCATGAGCAATGACCGATTGTAATAATAATAATATCTGGGATTTATATAGCGCTGAATCTTGTAGAGTACACAAATCAAAGCGATATTATATATATAATATATATATATATATATATATATAATATATATATATTAAAGGTAAAGGTGTCCCACAATCTAGGCGGTCGTAGAGGAGCGAGGCATCAGAGACCTCAGCTTCTCTAGGGGCCAGCATGTTGAGGGCGGCGCTCATCTCCTCTCCCTCGCTGCTTTACCTTCCCTGACCTTAAAGAGGGCAGGTACCTAATTACAGCTGGGGGAACTGAGAGAGGGGGACTGTACTGAAGCCAAGGCGTGCAAACGGTCACCCATCCAACTGGTTACCACGCTCGACGATGCTTAACTTGACTTGGGGGGAAAGCGAGTGCTCTGACCACAAAGCTATCCCGCCCCACTTTTATAATTATAGGAAGCTGTTATAGTGTTTACAGTTGTTGATGATACTTTGGGCTTCGATAATTGGCTTATAAATACAACAACCCTATTGACCAGCATTGCTACAGTTCTGTGTGTGTGTGTGTGTGTGTGTGTGTGGTGTGTGTGTGTGTGTGTGTGTGTGTGTGTGTACATGCATTTTTTATGTTTACCTTCGGTTCATTTATGGGGGTTGGGGGTATCACCATGCAGATGATGATGATGATGATGATGATATGATTACTTTATACTATTATTACTATTATCATCATCATCTTCATCATCATCAGTAGTAGTAGTAGTAGTAGTAGTAGTAGTAGTAGTAGTAGTAATCATTATCTTCATCATCAGCATTATTCAGAATCTTTGTGACCTGCAGTTGTTTTATACCATTTATATAACGGTGTGTGTGTGTGTGGGAGGGGGGTGTTTGTTGTCTTTTGGTTTGTTTATTGTTGGGTTGTTTTTTGTTGTTTGGGTTTTTTTTGGTCGTGCGGTTTGGTTGTTTTTTGGGTTTTTTTTTGGTTGTTCGCTGGTTGACAAAGTATGTGAAATTCTCCTCTCTGTGATGATTCTTCATCTATGTGCCAATTAATGCACTGTTGCTACTATCTTTTTTTTTCATTTCATCATTGTTGCTAGTGTTATCATCATCATCATCATCATCCATTATCATCAATTTGTTGTTGTTACCGCCATCGCTTAATACTATTCTCTTTATCCATCATCATTTATACCATCATCATCATCATCATCATCTCATCCATCACCTTGTCATCATCTTGTTAGTTTATTATTGTTATTACAGTTTGCGGTAATATTGCTATCGTATCATTTATTATCAGTATATCATCTTTACTATTCTTATTGTTTTTGTTGGGTTTTTTTTTTGTTATCGTCACCCTATTTATTGTTTTGTTGTTGTTGTTATAAACATTATCGTTGTCGTGTTTTTTTTTATTGTCTTTATTATTGATGTTACTGTTTATTGTTGTTGTTAATAATAATATTGTTGCTGTGGGGTTTTTTGAAAAACACAAGCTCGAACTGTCTGTCACCTGTTTGTTCTACACTAGACAAACAAAAATTCTATTTACGTTTGGTGAACACTTAACTGGACGAGTGAACTTTTCTGCCTATTTATTTCTAAACTAAAAAAACCAAAAAAAAGATTATAAAAAAAAGAAGAAAAAAACACACACACATTCTCTGATTGTGATTCTCAGTATAAAAATGTGTGTGTTATAGTGTGTGTGTGTGAGAGAGAGAGAGAGAGAGAGAGAGAGAGAGAGAGAGAGAGAGAGAGAGAGAGAGAGAGAGAGAGAGAGAGAGAGAGAGAGAGAGAGAGAGAGAGAGAGAGACGCTGTTTGTGCCTCTCAGGCTTTCGGAAATAAAACCAATTGTTGTGCACAAGACTGGGTGTTGATTTGTATGTTTGGCAGTCTGGTTTGCCTGTCGTCTGGCTGTCTCTGATTTCTTTTAAAAAATAAAAGTTTTTAGTGGTAAAAAAGCCACACATATGCACCCACGACATATCCACATATGCACGCTGGCATAAGCACGCCAGTATGACAAATGCACACGCGCGCGCCGCGCACGCACGCACACGCGCGGACACACCACACACACACACACACGCACACACACACACACACACAACGCACGCACGCACACACACAACACACGTCTGTGTGTGTGCACGTTCAGGGAGACGAAATAGCCTGTTGGTTAGAGCATTGTGCATTGCGCTCGTTATCTGCTGACCCAGGTTCGAATCTCCATCGAGGGTTCCCCCCCCCCCCCCCCCCCCCTGGAGTTAACATCAGTGCTGACTCCACTCTCCCCAAAAGTCCTCCGGATAAGACTATAAACTGAGGCCCCGTGTGCGAACGCATGCAGAACATCTTTCGCCCACGTTAAATTCTGTTCCGCTTTTCGTAAGAGGTAGGCCATTGCATGCCGGTGGGAACAGATGACATTTACAAAAGCTACATACACACGGAGACTGGATGTAAAAAAAAAAAAAAAGCATATGAATGCTTATTCCATTATCCTCGATAAAAAAATAAATAATAAAAAGAAAAATTGTGCACACAATAAAACCTGTTCTGGTTTTGCAAAGAGTAGGCCATTGTGTGCCGGTCAGAATGGATAACAAAATGTATATAACTGCATGCACACGGGGACTGCATGTATAAAAGCACATGGGTGCTTGTCATTGTCTTCCAAATAAAAGAAAAAAAGAAAAACAAATAAATAAGCACATTTACATACACACACAAACACACGCACACACATGTATGCACACACGCACACACAATTGCAAGCATGAATACGAGCACGCACACTGCGCCACGCACACACACACACACACCACACACACACACACACACGCACGCAACACACAACACACATACACACGCACGCACACATGCACGTACGCACGCACTGCGCACACGCACGCATACACACACGCACGCATACACACACGCACGAATGCCAGCACACACACCACACACACACACACACACACACACACACACACACACACACACACACACACACACACACACACACACACACGGGATAGCCTAGGGGTCAGAGCATTGCGCTCGCAATTTGACGACCCGGGTTCGATTCCCGTTCTTAAGGGATTTTTCCCCTGGAGTAAACATCAGTGCTGACTCCACTCTCCCCAAAAGTCCTTCGGATGAGACTAAAAACCGAGGCCCCGTGTGCGAACGCACGCAGAACATCTTGCGTCCACATTAAATCCTGTTCCGCTTTTTGTTAGAGGAGGCCATTGTGTGCCGTCGGGAACAGATGACAAGATTTACAAAGCTGCATACACATCGGGACTGGATGTAAAAAGGCACATGAATGCTTGCTCCATTATCCTGGAAATAAAAGAATAAACACACACACACACACACACACACACACACACACACACACACACACACACACACACACAACAACACCACACACACACATTGAAAAGACCATACCCATTCAAGTAAATTTCTTTCTTTAAAAAAAAAAAAAAAGACAACCCATACTTGTGTACATGGAAAAACCAAAGCGATCTAGATCGTCATCAGCAATCAAGATTGCAATCATTATTGTTTTAGTTTCAATTTAAAACAGCTAGCCCACCTTTGCGTCTGCCGATGTCTAACAAGGGTAGTAATCCTTCTAAGACTGTATTATGTTCATGCAAAAGTTATTTCCCTTGTCTCAATCTAGCCTCTCCCAGTTTCTTCGACCGATTTGATCTAAGGCCCCGTACCGAAGACCTTCGACATAGCACACAATCTATTTTTATACCCCACTAAATATGACCTTGCTCGAGTTTTTCGGTGAAGGACATTGGCCTCTATCGACGCCAAAAACAGTCTATCAGCTTAGCTCTGTGTGTGTGTGTGTGTGTGTGTGTGTGTGTGTGTGTGTGTGTGTGTGTGTGTGTTTCGAGGATAGTGGAATAAGTACTCCTACGCTTTTTTTTTTACATTTAGTCCCCGTGTGTATGCAGTTTTGTAAATGTTGTCACCGTTCCCACCGGCTTACAATGGCCTCGAAATAAAAGAGTTAAATTTGAATTTGATTTAAATGTACTCTCTCTCTCTCTCTCTCTCTCTCTCTCTCTCTCTCTCTCTCTCTCTCTCTCTCTCTCTCTCTCTCTCTCTCTCTCTCTCTCTCTCTGGATGAAGAAGTAAGGGGGTGTGAGATGAAAACAGATAAAAAGGAAGAAAAAGATAAAAATAAATAAATATATAATAATATAAATAATAACATAAATATATATATATATATAAAGTATAATATATATAAAACACAACACACAAACATACTCATCATACTTACATTATACCCCCCCCCCCCCCACCCACCACCACACACACACGAAAAATGTCATTTAGGCAAACAGCACAGCAGAACGCATAATACTTATAATTGTCCTTGACCTACCAGAGTGTTCATAATCTCGCTACCTCCTTACCAGAACAAAGCAATGCAGGCAAAATATAGTGAAACGTTTAAAAAGAAAATATATTGTCAGTCTTCCTTTAAAAAAAAAAAAAAGCATAAGTGATAGCGCTGGGACCTAATGAAATAAGAGAGAATGAATAAAGAATGATGAATATGAATTAAGGAATGAATGAATAACCTTTATTTTTCAAGGGTAACAGAGTGAGTATTCACATACTTTATTTCATCTGGCCCTTGCCCTGATCAGGGTATAGCAAAACAAAAACAAAATAAACAACAACAAAAACAAAAGAAAAACAAAATCACCATTACCAACAATAAAAGTTCAACCTATGCTTTAAAAAAAAAAAAGGAGATAGGTATACACTCAACAAATGCATAATCCCCACTGGGTACATTGATAATTATTTAAACAAAAGAGATAGACATGCATTCAACAAAGACATAATCCCTAACTAACACTAATATTCATGTCAAGACAGATACACTGGTTATAATTAAATCAAAGAAGAGAGAAGAGAGAGGGGGGGCAAGGCAAGGCAAGGCAAGGCAAGGCAAATTCTTTTATTCGAGGATAATAGATAAGCAGAGAAGAGAGAGAGAGAGAGAGAGAGAGAGAGAGAGAGAGAGAGAGAGAGAGAGAGAGAGAGAGAGAGAACACTAAAAAAAAATATTGTACTTCGGCCTTGGGCCACTATACAAAACATGTTTGGAGCAAGGGAAAAGTACACATTCATAGCAGAGAACCTTTTTAGCCACTTCGCAATAACCAGTACAGAAGAGAGAGAGAGAGAGAGAGAGAGAGAGAGAGAGAGAGAGAGAGAGAGAGAGAGAGAGAGAGAGAGAGAGAGAGAGAGAGAAGAGAGAGAATGAATAAATGAACGAATGAACGAATAGTCTTTATTTTTCAAGGGTAACGAGAAAGCATTCACATACTTTTTTTCATCCGGCCCTTGCCCTGATTAGGGAATAGAAGAGAGAGAGAGAGAGAGAGAGAGAGAGAGAGAGAGAGAGAGAGAGAGAGAGAGAGAGAGAGAGAGAGAGAGAGAGAGAGGGAGATGTAATACAGAATGTCCAGAAGGTGAGTGAGGTAGATGCCATCTTGACAATATGGCAGGCCTGTAGCCTACACCACTACACCACGTTGCCATCTGTAAAGTCATGCGGAAAGAAACGTCAATTAGCTCCAGACAGTACAGGGTGGAGGGCTGGGTCGAACTAAACAAACTACAGATGGACAGATAGGAAGAATGTACCCTGTCCCCAACTTATGTTCTCTTTCTTTCTTTCTTCTTCTTCCTCTTCTTGTGTGTGTGTGTGTGTGTGTGTGTGTGTGTGGCGCGCGCGTGTTTGTTTGGTTATTTCATTCTCAGCTCAGCTAAAGCTCCCAAGTTCATCAATGGTGACATTTTGTGTATGCAACCACTTTAACCCATCATCAAGATAGCTGCATTCCGACTTCAGGGATTTTCAAAAAAATCTTATCATAAGAATCATTATTATAAACATCCTTTTAAAACCAGAGCATGGCTTCTTGTATGACAAGGTGACGGGAAACACCCCCTACCCGCCAAATTCTTGACCACGGTGTTTTTTTTTTTTTTCTCACAGTAACTTATTTAATGTGTATTGAGTGAGCTGAGCAGTACACACTGAGGGTGACCCCCCAGCCACCACCCACCCCACCCACCCCCACCCCCACCCCCCTCCATGGTGTTAAGATGAAGAAATCCAACAACAACATATAATTTTGTTAATTACTTAGCATTAACCACGGATGTTTGCCTCCAAAAATGCCTCCGAAAATGCGAGAAAGAAAGCAAGTAATGTGCCTTGCTCAAACCTGCTAGCCTACGTTTAGTTGCATTATTAGCCATGGACTAAAAAGCCCTTTGGGCAGGTAAATGACTTCTATTAGTCCTTCGAATGAGACTGTAAACCGTGGCCCCGTGTGCGAACGTACGCAGAACTCTTGCCCACACGTAAAATCCTGTTCCGCTTTTCGTAAGAGTAGGCTATCGTATGCCGGTGGGAATAGATGACACGATTCACAAAAACTGCATACACACGGGGACTGGATGTAAAAAAAAAGGACATGAGTGCTTATTCCATTATCCTCGATATAAAAGAATAAAATAAAAAATAAGTAGGCCTATTATAGCAGTTTCAAAATCAAGGAAAGAGCCAGTGGGACTGTCTGTGTTGACCAACAAGCTAGGCCTACCTGACCCTCACCACCTAGGCTAAACGTGTTCTTTCAGGCAACCAGTTGAGAGCCTACAACCAGTGACATCATTACACCGATCCCATTTTAAAGATAGGGATCTCAGTTCTAGGGACTACCTAAACCCGCCACGACTAACATGCGTACAACAACAAACAATAACAACAACCCCTCCCCCCCCCCCCCCCCCCCCCAAAAAAAAAAAAGGCGGGTGTGTGTGTGTGTGTGTGTGGGGGGGGGGGGGGGGGGGGGGTCTGAAGTAAACATTGGTATGATCTTATTACTTTCCTTCGAATAAGACCCTAAATATAAACCGAAGTAAGTCGTTTTGTAATCGCATGCAAGACATGTTGCGCACACGTTAAAATCCCATCCATCCAGCTTCGTAGCGCTAGCTAGCAGTGCATAGGTGACTCCAATATCTCTCGTATGCACTCTGCCCCTAGTAAAGATGTCATTGAAGACATTGAACAACTGTAATATATGCCATAATATCAAATTCCCACTGAAAGGTGAAAAACTTTTCCAGTAGCGCGCTTACAGCACTACCACAGGCACTTGAAATACGTTGTATCTTGCTATTAATAGTGAAAACGAACAGCAGCAACATTAGTTTAGTTTCTTTTTGTTATTTTGATAGGAAGTCATTGTTTTCACCTTTCAAAACTTGTTTCAGTTTAGTCTGTAAACGAGCAATTCAATCACCAATGCCTAAGGTGATCTTTCCTTGTTTTACTTTTTTAACTAATAATAGATGTCTTGTAAACAGTAAAATGACAAAAACTGCCCAGGCTTGCGAGTATAAAGTTTGTCGTGTCTCTCTGGAATATAAGTAAAGTGCATTTTCGATATATTTTATCTACAACCTCTTCTTTCGTAACTCCTCTTTGTGCAGATTTAAAGGTCAAGTTCACGTTTCACCCGTATGCAAGTTTGTGTAACAGTTTGATCGAGGTCAAGTTCAACCAATGAGAAGCCGCCTTTCGAGTCATGTGATCTTTATGTAACTTCTCGTTCTTCGTTTTGTAAGACACGAGGAAGACTGAGTCAGACACAGGCCTATGCTATGGTTCGGAGGCAGCGTATGTGTTAACCATGGTTGATCTGCTCGTCAAGCGTTTAGTACTAACAATTTTGAACTGGCTGCGGATATTTACGAGAGGACGATAAAGGAGAATGGACCGCAAGCTGAGTTATATCTGGGATTAGCAGACAGCTTTGCTCGAGGAGGACAGTTCAGGAAAGCGTTCGATGCTTACACAAACGCTTTTCGATTGGGCCGAGTGACTCATGAAAAGTTAAAACACTTGGTTACAGCATTAATAGAAACTCTCAGCCAGGACTCGATCAAAGGTACTGCTTGTCCAAACGATTCGATGAAGAAAAGTTGTATGTTTACATGTTTGTTGTGTCGTGGGATTGTGAACGATCCAGTGACCATCAATTGCGGACACACCTTCTGCCGTAAGTGTTTAGAACGTGACCCAACGAAAACGTGTAAAGCATGTGGGATCGTGCACTACAGATTGAAACCCTCCACTATACGAACAAATGTTGTGTTATCAAATGTTATACACAAGTGGTTTCCAGATACGTGCAGAGCTGCGGAGTTGAAAGCTGAAGGCAACAAATTTTTCGAGAAAAAGGACTTCCAACGTGCAATTATATCATACAGCGAGGCCATTCAGTTATGTAAGTGACAGCTTTCCCGTTTTGGTGTTCAAGTTTTGTTTTTCTTCTCTGTGTAGTATTTCACTTGTCTTCATGAGGTGGTGGTGGTGTGAATTGTATTTTTTGTTTCGCACAGTTTTAAATGAAAGGATGATATAGATATGACATTAACAGTATTGTTGAGCTGTAATGTATGGCATTAGATTATAATTATGCATTGAAAGAAGAAGAAAACATATTTTTCAGTTGTTTAGTAGGCCTATTTGTTATGCATCTTTTTTTTTTTTGCTTTTGCTATCATGTATATAGGACAAAATATTGGTAGTTCAAGGTAAGATGATAAGTGGAGCTAGGTTATCTGTTGACCTATTTGTAGAACTTTGTACTGAACTCTGAAGCCTATGTTACTGCTGTGCTACTCATTTTGTAACTAGAAGCGTACTGATCAGTGAATTAAGCATGTTTTATCTGAGCCTGAGTATGATTACATAGCCAGGGAAATAATCTTGTTGAATCGATGAGGCAATGCACTCAACACCATCACTACCCTTCTTTCTCTTTCTTTCATTTCCTTTCTTATCCATGATGATGATCATGTGGAGGGAGGTTATTCATGAGCACTTTCACCAAAAATTATATGTTCAGAGATTGACAGGATGTAGCCTCCTTCCACTCTCACTCTATGCACACATGCACACACGCACGCACGCACACATGCACACACACAACGCTCGCACACAAACACACACACACACACACGCACACACACACGCACGCACCATGCACACACACACACACAACACACACACACACAAGAATTTTTTTCTGTTTTTATACTGAGTTCAAGTCTGCATAACCCCTCCTCTCTCTCTCTCTCTCTCTCTCTCTCTCTCCTCTCTCTCTCTCTCTCTCTCTCTCTTCTCTCTCTCTTCTCTCTCTCTCTCTCTCTCTCCATGAAAATTAGGCGGGGGGGGGGGGGGGGGGGGGGGGGGGATTATATTTGCATACTGATAACAGTGTGATGGGTACAAAGTTCTAGAAGTAGTAAATATAGTGGACTGAAGGTAAGCTCCAAATAATTGAACAATGGCATCTCTTGTGTTGAGAAACAAAATAATAATTAATGATGATGATGATGATAATAATAAAAATAACAATAATGATATATAGTACATGGAATTTATATAGCGCTAATACCTTGTAAAAAAAAACCACACCAAACAAAACAAAACAAATCAAAGCGCTTGTATTCGACCTAATCAACACACAAGCTATCAATAACATTTTATAGATTTAGCAAATTTGAACGTACACACACACGCGCACCACCACACAACAAACACACACACACACACACACACACACACACACACACACACACACACACACACACACACACACACACACACACACACTCAAATGTCATTCAGTCATTAATCATATTTATGTCAAGTAATTTTATAAATTTATGTGATTTTCATTGTGTACCTTCTATTTCTAAAGCCATGTTTGTCACTTTTTGAGTTTTTATTTTACACACAATGACACGTGCAGGCACTCATGCAGGCAGGCATGCACACACACACACACATGCACACACACACGCTGCATGCACGCACACACACACACACACACACACACACACACACACACACTCACACTCACACACTAATGAAATATGTTAAAAAGTATACTAACATAAAGAGTGAAAAAGATAGTAAGGGTGAGGGGGAATACATTTATGCCAAGTGCTGGGGGGAGGGGGTGATGGCTGTTTTGGGTGGGTTGTATTCATTGTACATGTTTAAAAAAAAAGTCCGAAGTGAGGTTTGGGGGTTGGTTTTAATGTTTAAGAAATCCTAATTTTTTTATTAACATTTTGGCACACTCTGACGCTGATAGATATTTAATAGTAATGGTAATATAGTTTTTACTAGTTTCTTTTGATTAATAGTAGTTTACAATATGTGATGTTTTTAAGTAAGGAAATTTATCCTGAAAAAGGAAAGGTTTGGACTAGTTTTAATTTTAATTATAATTTAAAGCAACATAAAAGAAGCTGTGATTAACTAAGTCAGACTTTGGGTTGGTTAAATACATTTCTAGAGATAAAATGATAACATGAATGTTGCGATTTGTTACAATGTTTAAAAGAAAGATAAAGCAAGGTAACAGGTTTGTTTTGAATGCATGCATATGCACACTAAAGTATGAAGCTAGGTTTGGGGGTGGTTTCATAAGTAAATAGTGCCGATTTATTAAAATTCGGGGTTGGTTTTAACTAGTGGGGGTGGGATAGCTCAGTGGTCAGAGCACTCGCTTTCCGGTTTCCCCCAGTCAAGTTAAGCAGCATCGAGCGTGGTTACCAGTTAGATGGGTGACCGTTTGCACGCCTTAACATTAACTTCAGTACAGTCCCCCCAGTTCACCCAGCTGTAAATGGGTACCTGCCCTCTTTAGGGTCAGGGAAGGTAAAGCAGGGAGGGAGAGGAGATGGACGCCACCCTTAATATGCTGGCCCCCTAGAGAAGCTGAGGTCTCTGATGCCTCACTCCCCTACAACCACAAAGGTTATGGGACACCTTTACCTTTTTTTTAACCTTTAACTAGTACATAAGGAAGGATTAAAGTCAAGAGTGGGAGCAAAAAGGAGGATGCAAGGCAGGAGGCATACACACATGATACCTGTGCAGTCACCTTCACCAGTAACAAGACAAGTTATAAAACTGACCGACTTTCTGGGAGTGGGATGGATCAAGAACAAACTGAGAACTCCAGACTGTAACTGTGTAAGTGTATGGCGTGCATTCATGAGAGATTACCTTGCACTCTGTGACAGTTTATATATATATATATATTTAAATTTACCCTGCAGCAGTTGGGACAAAGGCATGAATGGCTCCATCTCTCTCTGTCTCTCTGTCTCTGTGTGAGTGTGTCTCTGTGTCTGTTCTGTCTGTCTGTCTGTCTGTCTGTCTTCTCTTCTCTCTCTCTCTCTCTCTCTCTCTTCTCTCTCTCTTCCTCTCTCTCTCTCTCTCTCTCTCTCTCTCTCTCCTCTCTCTTCTCTCAATCTTCATCTTCATCTTATCCCTGACAAGGGCGGGGACTGGATGTAGAAAAGCACATACATGTATGAGAGCTTATTCATTATCCGCAAAGTAAAAGACTTTGACTTTGACTCTGTCTCTGTCTCTGTCTCTGTCTCTCTGTTTTGCTCTGTGGTAAAGTGGTATACATGTACACACATGCACGCACGCATGATTGCACATACACACACACACTCACACTCACACACTCACACCACCACACACACACACACACACACACACACACACACACACACACACACACACACACACACATGAGATACACTCACACGCATAATTTATCTGTTTTTTCTTTCAGTGCGAATGTGGGTCAAATATTGACAGTTTCTTACAAAGCATACACGTAGATCATGGCCTTGTTTTCTGAATGCCCTGGGCTTCAAAACTGTGTCAGTGCGTATCTTGAACATAGGACTGCAGGCTACAGTATGTGTGTTAGTATGTCATTCTCTGTAACATATTTAGGTCGGTCCCCCACCCCCCACCCCCCTTCCTCCCTTGGCTGAAAAGAAGGACAACATATTTGTGGAGTCATGACTGGGGGCCTTTGTTGCTGACTTACTGATTGTTATGTTTTGGTCAGGAGTGGGTATCATTGTTTGAAAATCTACACATCTGCCCTTGTGTTTCTGTGTGTGTGTGTGTTTGTGTGTGTGTGTGTGTGTGTGTCACTCTCTGTGTGTCACTCTCTGTGTGTCACTGTGTCTACAGTCTATTGTTGGTTTTATAAATTGTGTTTTGGGTCTTTCTGGTTTTGTTTGTTTGCGTAGAACTATGGGTTCTTTCTTTTGTTTTGTTTGTTGAGTTCTGTTTTTGTTCTGGGCAATTTTTGTTTTAAAAAAAAGATGATAGATAGACCATAGTGTTGTCATCATTATGATGATCAATCTTGTTAAATGCTGTTTGGACTGATGGGGGTAAAGTATTTGTTATTACTGCACCTTTGTGAATGTGCAGAATAAAATAGAGAACTTATGTTGTTATAACTGTGAGGCTGTGTTTTCTTTTTCTTTTTTTTTTAATTCGTATCTTCATATTATATCAACTAAATAAAGATTAAGAGAGACTATAGAAATGTTTGAATTTAGGGATAACTAGGAACATGTTTTGAATTTTTAAAAAAAAATGTTAGGAGGAATATTTAATGCTGAATAAAAATAATTTCAAAAACAAACAAGAGCTGAGGTTAGGTGTTGTTCATGATCACAGTGCACAAATCCAACACCATTCAGTCATGACTGCTATATTTAGCATGCCCTTTCCTCTCACTTAGTCCAAGTGTGGTCAGTTCCTGCTATAATTAGCACCAGCTAGCTCCATCTGGGCTGGGACCAGATGGAATAACTAGCAGCTGAGAGGAGCTGAAACGAAAGTAGGGGAAACTGACAGCTGTGTGATGTGTTTTTTTTCCTGATATTTTTACAGCCGATGCAGACCACTTGTTGTACAGCAACCGATCCTACGCCTACGCTGCTCTGGACCAGTTTTCCGAAGCGCTGAAGGATGCGGAAAAGGTGGTGAAGCTGCGTCCCGATTGGCCCAAAGGGTTTTTCCGCAAAGGAACGGCGCTGTTTGAACTGGGGCATTACGAGGACGCGGTCATAGCGTTTCTGCAGTGTCTGGCCCTGGACACGGAGGTGACGTCGGCCAAAGATTATCTCTCCAGGGTATGTACATGTATCCATTTTCCATGCCTTGCTTTATCTAGTGTAGTGTCTTCAGGAGCTTCCTCCACACCTAAACATCTATGTTTGTTATAAATTCCTGAAGTTGGAGGAATGCTGAATGTACCTTTCTGGTGGGTTCAAAATGGTCGCATACTGAAAACTCACCATTGGTAAACCTCGGATCTCTAGCATAGGAAGAAGAGTTGTATAAAGTGTGTACTGTTGCTTTTTGGTGAGATTTTTGTACAAATTTGTTATACGCAAGCACAACCATTCCCCCCATCTCCCACTTTGATTTGAATTGTGGCTGAAGGCCAATAAAAACATTTTCATTTATCTCATTTTATGTCTCTCCCCCCCTCAGGCCCTGCACAAGATCCTGAAGCAGCTGCCTCCGGACGACCCCAAAACCCAGCAGCACCAGATGGAGGTGAACCCCTCCCTGTTCCGGAGGCTGCTGAGCAGCAACTTCAAGGTGTCCCCCTTCCTGCCTCACCTGGGGGCCGACACCCTCACCCACCTGAAACAGATCATGGACGACACTGTGGCGGAGGCCAGCAGCTTCCAGCCCCCACCTCCGCTGCTGTCCTCCCCCCTTCCTCCCCCTTCTCCTCCCCACCCCCTTTGCCAGGCAGCAGCAACAGCAACATCTCGGTGAGTTTTGGTGCAGACCGTTTGAGTTTGATTTTCTAGATTTAAAAATTTTTTTTAGTAAGAACACTGGGTCTAGAACTGTCCAGAAAGAAGAAAAACTGGTGGGTCAGAGCACTGGCTTTCCCCCAGCCAAGTGAAGCAGTGTCGAGCGTGGTTACCAAGTTGGATGGGTGACCGTTTGTGCGCCTTGGCCTCAGTGCTGTTCCCCCAGTTCACCCAACTGTAAATGGGTACCTGCCCTCTTAAGGGTCAGGGAAGGTAAAGCAGCGAGGAAGAGGAGATAGGTGCGGCCCTCAATATATGCTGGCCCCTATCTCACAGTGATACCCAGGTGGGAAGAGAGAGTCAAGAGAGTATATTCTGGGTTACCCCCAGGGTGTTAAGCTGGGGAACGCACATCAACAACAACAAATTATATTTTGAGAGATATGTGTGTGTATGTGTCCCAAGGAGGGGGGAGAGAAAAGAATAATTAGATGAGGCTGTTTTCATAATCAGAAATCAAGGTAAATCGCCTGTGCACAATCAACTATTAATCACAAGTCAAGGTAAACTGCCTGTGAGCAATCACCTAAGCTTGTTGGGTCATAATCAGATTTGATTAGGGATTGGCAAAGCAGCTTTTCTTCCAAAGGCGCTGCATATTTTTATGTTGTTTGTGTTGTTTGGGGGGGGGGGTATTTCTGTTATATTTTGTTTTTGATTAATTAGAGGATTATTTGAGACAAATCTGTTCACAAATGACAGAATGTAAAATGGAAAGATAAAGACATGCATTGAATTTTCAACTTCCATTTTACCAGGCTTGTTTTCTAACACTGGCTTTTTGTTGTAATTTTTGTTGTTGTTGGTTTGACTTTTTTGTTTGTGGTCAATATATACAATAAATCTGTACTGCTAATCAATGGGTTTTTTTTTGGGGGGTAGGAAAATATTCACAGTGAATGTGTATATACTGTTGCCTTGGACAAGCAGATAAAAACTCTGAAATTAAATGTTATAATCTAGGGGTCATCAACATTTTGTTTTGCTACTTTTATTGTAGTTTGCCCTTGAACACTTGTGGCTGTGATCCTGTCACAGAATACTGAAAAGCGTGAGCTCTTTACCCTCTTCCCCCATTTCATTCACTAAGCGTTTGTGATGGGAAGTTGGTTCTTGTCAACGTGCAGATCTGACTCAGTTCCTAAATAATAGCTTTCAGTCGTAAACTCTTAATTGCTTTCAATTATAAATGCCATGAAAACAAAATGCTAGACCACGAGTTAGTTGTGACTTACATGGTAGCATGCCTGTGAGGGGAAAAAAAAGGAATTTGTTGGGTGTTCCCAAGCTTAACGCCTGGTTAGAACTCTGTTTGATTGATGTGTATTGCTGAAACTGTATATGAAATTTAAAAGTCATTGTTGTATTATGTTTGTAATAGATGTTTTCAGTTGCCGCTTTAAAGTTTGTGTATGTGTGTCACATATGCGTGCACACACACACGCGCGCATACACACACATGCATGCACGCATGTACGCTCACATGCACACACACACACACACACACACACACACACACACACACACACACACACACACACACACAACATACACACACACAATATGCATGTAAGATCAAATCTCCTTCTCACTCACACACATGCACACTCACACACATGCACACTCACACTCACACACACACACACACACACACACACACACACCACACACACACACACACACACACACACACACACACACTCACACACACAGAGTTAAAGTATTCCATATAATTATCTTCATCACATGTGTATTGATTGAAACAGCGGCACACATATCCTGACAATAAATGCCTGTAAACTTCAACAACCAAGAGAACATACTCTACACACTCAAACAGGCAATCTGAGAGGCAACCTTGTATTTTGATAGCACTCTTCGTTTCTTCCTGTATTGCAGAGTACCAACTCAGAGGATGTTACCATGGCAGACAGTATAGAAGGCAGCATGTTAGAACGCCATAGATGTGAGTATTGCCTCTGTGAGTGTGTGTCTGTGGTGTGGTGTGGTGTGTTTGTGTGTGTGTGTATGGGTGTGGTGTGGTGTGGGTGTATGTATGTGGTGTGCGTATGTGTGTGGTGTGGTGTGTGTGTGCGTGTGTGTGTGTGTGTGTGTCACAAGAACTGCGTTGTCAGATCAAAAGTGTGGGCATGTTTATGTGTTATAAATGTGTTGTTGCATGTTTTTTCTCCCCCTTTGTTTTTAAATTTTATTTTTTATTATTTAATTTTTTTTTTTTATTCTATTGTATAGAGGATATTGGGATAAGCACTCTCGTGCTTTTTTACATCCAGTCCCGGTGTGTATGCAGTTTTGTAAATATCTGTTCCCACCGCCACACGATGGCCTACTCTTACGAAAAGCAGAACAGGATTTAAGGTATGCTATGCGCAAGATGTTCTGTTTTAAGATCTATAGCCGTCTCTACAGACAAAACATCGATTTTTTGTTAGTTCGGATTCGTCGTTGTTGGTGTTATTATTTTGTGAGTTGGAACAGTTCTGGCAACTGGTGGCCTGTGTTGCAGGCTATTCCTCACCGGCGCTAGGGGCGACAGTGGTGCCCAGCTCCCCCCAGCACTTCCATCGGCAGCGATCCAGATCTCAGTCCCCAGACAAAGGGAGCGGGGAGGAGGCGGGGGGCAGCAGGAAGCGATGCCGCAACCCCTCTGTCAACCAGCCCCTCAGCCCCACTCACTCCTCCCCGCAGAAATTCCTCAGTGAGTTGTGTAGATACAAGATGTTGTTGTGAACCTTTCATGGACACGGTGGTGTATTTGATGTGAAAATGTTGGGGTTTTGCTTGTGTGTTGGTTTTTTGTTTGGGTTTGGTTTATTTTTTTTTATTTATTTTTTTTTTTTGTTGTTGTTTTTTTTGTTAGGGTATTTTTGTGGGTATTTGTTGTTGGATTTTCTTTTTTTTTTTTTTTTTTTTTTTTTGGGGGGGGGGGGGGGCTATATTTGTTGTTGAGTTTCTGTTTTGTTATCTCTCCTTATGTGTGTGTCTGTCTCTCTCTCTGTCTCTCTCTCTCTCCCTCCCTCCCTCCCTCTCTCTCTCCCTCCCTCCCTCCTCTCTACCCCCCCCTCCCTCTCCCCCTCCATCCCTCCCCTTCCCCCTCCCCCTCCCCTCCTATCCCTCTCTCCCTCCCCTCCTATCCCTCCCTCCCCCTCCCTCCCTCTACAATACATAACTCCCTGTCTTGTCTGCCAGTTCAGGGTCTGAAGTAGGGGGAGGAGGCAGCAGTGGCATATGTCTGACCTGAGGGTGGTGAACCTCTCCCCCTCCCTCCCTCTCCCTCTCTCCCCCTCCCTCCCTCTCCCTCACCCTCTCCCTCACTCCCTCTACAATAACGTGACTTATCTGACTGTCTTGTCTTGCCTGCCTGTTCAGGGTCTGAAAAAGGGGGAGGAGGAGGAGGGGGCAGCAGCAGTGGCGTGGCGGTGTGTGACCTCAGAGTGGTGGATCGGTCCTTGGTGAGTGTGGAGGACCTGGAGTGCAGCCTGTGCTACAACC
This sequence comes from Stramonita haemastoma, assembly GCA_030674155.1. Classification (NCBI taxonomy): domain Eukaryota; kingdom Metazoa; phylum Mollusca; class Gastropoda; order Neogastropoda; family Muricidae; genus Stramonita; species Stramonita haemastoma. Next base: position 14,047,024 of record CM060326.1, on the reverse strand, counting down.
TCTTCTACCAGCCCGTCACCACCCCCTGCGGCCACACCTTCTGCCGCAAGTGTCTGGACCGCTGCCTGGACCATCAGACCACCTGCCCCATGTGCAAGAGCTCCCTGGCTGAGGTGAGTGAGAGCTGAGAGGGAGAGAGAAAGAGAGAGAGAGGGGGGGAGAGAGAGAGAGAGAGATTGATTGATTGATTGATTTTTCAGGGTTCTCTTGTGTGTGATTTTGACTGACAGGTGTTGTGGTGGTGGATGTAGGTAGTTGGGTGGGTAAATGTTGGTCAACATTTTTTCTTTTTTTTTTAAACTACAATGAGCAAAGAATGTTTATATACATATCTTGGGGAAAAATTAGGTTGACAGTGATTTTCTCAGCTGTTGTAAGCTCACCTGGTATATTGTAGCGTACAATGTTGGTCAGGATAGTTTTCTATTTTGTTAGTCCTATGATGGTAAAGATGACCAGGAACTTTTTCTTTGAGGAAAAGGTGTGTAGCTGTGGGTTTGGATGTGGCTTGGGAGACTGAGCCAAGCCCGGAAGGCTTGTTCAATTATAAGACAGGTGTGGGTGGGTACTGTGGTGGTAAGTGTGTTTGCTTTATGTACGATAGCATGAAAAAGAATGCACAGTTACAATGAAGATAGCCCTTGCAGAACCTTTAAATAAAAAAAAAGCAAAAAAAACCCCAAAAGAGAGCTGCAGAATAAGAGAAACTAGTGTTCTTAGAGACAGGCTCCAGTTTTTAATTGGTGGCAGTGCAGAATTTGAATATGAATGAATCTGTGGAGCTCAGCCATTATTGCACACACAGAGAAATCAGCCGTGACAGTAACTGTCCTAAGTGAAAGAAAAAAACAGCATCCACATCACACTGGCATCATGCACCCCACCATTACACACATTGGCAATATGCTCCCCACCATTACACATTGGCAATATGCACCCCACCATTACACATTGGCAATATGCACCCCACCATTACACATTGGCAATATGCACCCCACCATTACACATTGGCAATATGCACCCCACCATTACACATTGGCAATATGCACCCCACCATTACACATTGGCAATATGCACCCCACCATTACACATTGGCAATATGCACCCCACCATTACACATTGGCAATATGCACCCCACCATTACACATTGGCAATATGCACCCCACCATTACACATTGGCAATATGCACCCCACCATTACACATTGCCAATATGCACCCCACCATTACACATTGCCAATATGCACCCCACCATTACACATTGCCAATATGCACCCCACCATTACACATTGCCAATATGCACCCCACCATTACACATTGGCAATATGCACCCCACCATTACACATTGGCAATATGCATCCCACCATTACACATTGCCCAACATACATCCCACCATTACACATTGGCAATATGCACCCCACCATTACACATTGGCATTATGCACCCCACCATTACACATTGCCCAACATATATCCCACCATTACACATTGCCCAACATATATCCCACCCTAACCAACACAACCCTCTCTCTCTCTGCTCCCCCCTATAACAGTACCTGGCAGAACGACGATCGACCGTCACAGAAGCCCTGCACGCGGTCATCCTCAACTACTTTCCCACGGAGTACCAAGAGCGGCAGCAAGTTCATGAGGACGAGGTCAGCGAGCTGGCCAAGATGGGGCAGGACGACCAGCACGAGATCCCCGTGTTTGTGTGCACGCTGGGCTTCCCCACCGTGCTGTGCCCCCTGCACATCTTCGAGCCCCGCTACCGCCTCATGATCCGCCAGTGCATGGAGTCAGGAACGAGGCAGTTCGGCATGTGCGCCTGCTCGTCGGATAATGAGTAAGTGGTTTGGTTGTGGGGCAGGCGATGTTGGGGTGTTTGTTATATGTGGGGTTAGTTATGGTATATGGTGTTAGTTAATGCATGCGGTAGTTTGGCATGTGCGCCTGCTCGTCAGATAATGAGTAAGTTGGGTTAGTTGTTAGCATACAGTGTTAGTTTTGGTGCATTGTGTAAGTGGGGTGTTAGTTGTGGGCACATGGTGTTAGTCATGGCCACGCGGTGTTAAGTTGTGGCCACGTGGGGTGCTAGTTGTGGTATGTGGTATTAGTTATATGTGGGGTTAGTTATGGTATGTGGGTGTTAGTTGTGGCACATGATGTTAGTTGCGGCACATGGTGTTAGTTGCCGCGCATTGTGTTAGTTATACGCAGGGTTAGTTATGGTATGTGGTGTTAGTTGTAGCCATATGGTGTTAGTTACGGCACACAATGTTAGTTGTAGCCATATTGTGTTAGTTATGACACACAGTGTTAGTTATTGCACATGGTGTTAGTTGTGGCCACATTGTGTTAATTATACATGGGGTTAGTTATGGCACATGGTGTTAGTTATAGCACATGGCGTTAGTTGTGGCCACATGGTGTTAGTTATGGCACAAGGTGTTAGTTGTGGCCACATGGTGTTAGTTATGGCACAAGGTGTTAGTTGTGGCCATGTGGTGTTTGTTATGGCATGTGGTGTTAGTTGTGGCCATGTAGTGTTAGTTACGGCACATGGTGTTAGTGGTGGCCACACTGTGTTAGTTATGGCACATGGTGTTAGTTATGGCACATGGTGTTAGTTAATGCACACAGTGTTAGTTGTGGCACATGGTGTTAGTTATGGTATCTGGTGTTAGTTGTGGCCATATGGTGTTAGTTGGGGCACACAGTGTTAGTTGTGGCTACATGGTGTTAGGAGTTGAACTCGGGTCGTCAAATTGCAAACGCAATGTTCTGACCATTATGCTATCCCGTCCTCGTAAGAGCGTTAACCTGTATCTCGCCATTCTGGGTCCACAGGGAGAACTTTTCCGACTATGGCTGCATGCTGGAGATCCGGGACGTGCATTTCTTTCCTGACGGTCGCTCGTTAGTGGACACGGTGGGGGGTCGTCGCTTCCGAGTGCTGAGCCGAGGCAAGAGGGAGGGCTACAACACGGCCAAGGTGGAATACCTGCACGATAACCCCATCACTGAGACTGATCGGCCAGGTAAATGAATAGGTGTGATGAAAGTGTATCACTTTGTGTGTGGGGGTTGGGGTGGGTGGTGTAGGGGGGGGAGGTGTAGGTGGTGGGTTAGGTGGGTGGGGGGTAGGTGGGTGTGTGTGTTTGTGTGGGTGGTGTGTGTTGGTGCTCTGTGTGGGTGTGTGGGTATGTGTATGTGTGTTGTGTGTGTGTGGGTGGTGTGTGCGTGAGTGTGTGTGTGTTGGGTGGGTGGGTGTGTTTTGTGTATGTATTTGACTTTGTTAAAACTCGCAAAATTGTTATTGGTTGGATGTGTAAGAATTGGTTGAATGTAAGCACTTTGATTTGTTTTTGCAAGGTATAGCGCTATATAAATTCCATATAATATATATATATTTTTTTTTTAAACGTGAAAAGTGTTTTCTTTCTTTTGTTCTTTTCTTTAAAATCTATTATGCAACAAAAACAGACAAAAATCCACTTTGCACTTAAGTACGGACCTTTGACTCGCTGCTTTGATTTTCTCGCAATCATGTATGCTCAGTGAAGAGATGTCGTTGACAGGAATCTTACCCCATTGCTATTAAGTGATTTTGGCTCTTTAAGTCCACAATAAAAAAAATATTATTTATTCTTTTTTATCGAGGATAATGGAATAAGCACTGACGTGCTTATTTACATCCAATGCCCGTGTGTATGCAGTTTTGTATATGTCATCCGTTCCCACCGGCACACAATTGCCTACTCTTATGAAAAGGGGAACAGGAATTAACGTGGAGCGCAAGATGTTCTGCATGCGTTCGCACACACGGGGTCTCGGTTTATTGTCTCATCCAAAGGTTTATAGTCTCATTTGATTCGCTGCTTTGATTTTCTTGCAATAATGTACGCTCAGTGAAGACATGTTGTTGACAGGAATGTTACCCATTTACTATAAAGTGATTTCGGCTCTAAGTCCACAGCTGTGTGTGTGTGTGTGTGTTGCCCCATTTGCTATAAAGTGATTTTGGCTCTAAGTGCAAAATTGTAGTGTTTGTGGTGTTGCCCCATTGCTATAATGTGGTCTTGGCTCTAAGTCCACAGCTGTGGTGTGTGTGTGTTGCCCATTTGCTATAAAGATATTTTGGCTCTAAGCTCACAGCTGTGATGTTGCCCATTTGCTATAATGTGGTATTGGCTCTAAGTATACAACTGTGGTGTTGCCCATTTGCTCTAAAGTGATTTTGGCTCTAAGTCCACAACTCTATGTGTGTTGGCGCAGGCATCCTCACCCTTCAGGACGAGGTATACGCAGCAACCAAAACCTGGCTGGAGAGTCTCCCGGCCGTGCACAAATCCCGCATCCAGCGCCACTTCGGCCACATCCCCGACCTGGACCCGAACCCCGGCAGCAGCCCCAACGGGCCTGCCTGGGCCTGGTGGAGTGTGGCCGTCCTGCCCCTGGAGACCAGCGTGCAGCTGGTCCTCCTGGCCATGACCTCGTACAAGGAGCGTCTGGAGTCCTTGAGGAGAGTGCTGAGGTACCTGGGACGTCGCCAGTGACTAGTCGGGACGTGGCTGAGAGGGGGTGGGGGGTGGGGAGCGGTGGGTGTGTGGGGTGTACCTTTGCCCAGAGAAGTGGTGTTTGTGCTGCTGGTGGTGTTGGGGTTGTTGTACTACCTGTTCTGGTCTTTTTGGGGGGGGCTGTGCCTGGTGGATCTAGTCTAGGTTCTTGGGGGTGGGTGTGGTGGGGTGGGGTGGGGGAGAAAGAAAAACAAACAAACCAATCAAAAAGTTTGGAGGAAAAGATTTGTCATGAGAGGTGGAGGTAGTAAGTCGTCCGGGGTGGAAGTTGGTGATGATGTTATCACGTGTGATGGAATGAGGATGGTTTAGAGGAATATACTGTCTTTTTATCTTTTTTTCTTTCTTTTTTTTCAAGTTTTATTTGAGACTTCTTTTTTTTTTTTTTTTTTTTTTTTAAAGAGAAATTAATCTTGTGACATATTACGTTAGTCTGCTGGAAGTGATATACATGATGTGGAATGGTGTTTGAAAATATTGAAGAATTTGTGCGAGGTTTGTGTTTTGAAAAGGTCCTCTTTCTTTCTCTCTGTCTCTGTCTCTGTCTCTGTCTCTGTCTCTCTCTCTGTCTCTCTCTCTCTCTCTCTCTCTCTCTCTCTCTCTCTCTCTCTCTCTCTCTCTCTCTCTCTCTCTCTCTCTCTCTGTGTTTTTCCTTATGTTTTTTTTTTCTTGCAACAGTCGAAAATGTAATGGCAGTTTTAAGAACTGCTTGTATTCTATGCAGTTAAGTAAAAAAAACTTGTACGAAAGAGGGGTAAATGTAGTGAGTGTAGGTGTTGTGAATTCTGTACCGTTTCTTGTGGATGAAACTTAAATTTGCGGAGGCATTTTCTTCTTGGTGATGGGGGAAAAAATGCGCTCTTTTTTTGTGGGGGAAGTAAATGGTGCTGATGATAATTTTTGTAATTTGTGAACTAAAATGGATGTCAAATCTGTAAACTGAAATGGATGTCAAATCTGTAAACTGAAATGCATGTCAAATCTGTAAACTGAAATGGATGTCAAATCTGTAAACTGAAATGGATGTCAAATCTGTAAACTGAAATGGATGTCAAATCTGTAAACTGAAATGGATGTGAAACCTTTGTGAGATTCATCGCTGAACTGTGCCCTCCTGATCCCTGGGGATATTGTCAGTCGTTATCGTTTCGCACAAAATTTGAGAAGCAATATGAGATTGTGATGGAAAATATGGAGTTTGTGTTTGGCAAAAAATGTGCGCAGTTTATACGGATAGTGTGTGCAAGGCCACAGATGTGGTAGAATGAAAAAAAATCAATGTTATGAAAGTTATTCATTGTGAAAATCTGCATTTTTATGAATATCACTGGCCATCTTTCCTCCTAACTCCTCCTCCCCCCCCCCCCACCCCTTTCAGTTACTGAGTGGTGAAGAATTCCTGTGTGTTTCGACACAAGAGTAGAGGCACACAATGTTGAACAGTGTCCTAAACCAGGAACACGCACACAGTTCCTAGCTTGAGATCTCCAGAGCCAAGATAGAGTCAATAGGGCAGACCTGGTAAGGTGGCGTCTTTTTTTTTAATAATTTCAGCCTTCTATGCTATTTGTATACATGGGGTTCTGTCACGTTCTTTTGCCATTAACTGCTGTATAAAACATTCATTTTTGTGAAAAAGGCACAAAAATAGTTGGAAATGTTACGTTCTTATTTTCAGCTTTGAACTTTTTGAAGTTTGTTTAATTGCAATATGAAGGATTATTTTCAAATTATCAATAATTTGATTGACTGCGCTGAAGGCAGTGAAATTGCGAAACAGAATTAATTACAGAAAGAATGAAGTAAAGTGTTGCTTTTAAAAGCATGCTTTTTCCCCCCTAAACCTATATTATCCCCCTAAACATCCGAAAGTGTGAAATCACTAGATAATATTTTTGTGTGCTCATGTATGGATGTAAGTGTTTCTCATAACTGAAGTGTTTCTGCACTTGTATGTCTGTGTACATACCTCACATTTTGTGTAAATGTGCTGTTTCTGCCTGTGCGTTGATATGTGTGAACCTTGAAGTATGTGTCATTGTGATATCTGAGTGACAAAAAAAACTTCATTGTATGAGTCAGGTAAGCAGGTTTATGCCATGGATATTATCTTCCTTTTGCCCTGGGTTTTCTTGTGGTGTTACAGGAGGGATGGGGGGTGGGGGGGAGGGGGCATTTTGTGTATATGTGTGGTGGTTCTTTTTGGAGGGGGAATGGGGGGTTTGGAGAAAGGGGGGTTGTTTGCTTTTTTGGGGGGGGGGGGGGGGGGGTCAGGATTTTTTGGGTTTTTTTGGGGTGGGGGGGGGGGGTGTTATTATATTTGTTTATTTGGGGTCACAACCTTCAACAAGGGAAAACTTTACAGCTGTGTGTGGCAGTGACTGGGTGGGCCGTGTTGTGTTGTGATCAGTAAAGCACAGCCTATTTCCACAGAAAAAAGCCATCTTAAATCAAGCTGAAGTGAAGTATTACCGGCACAAGGGTCTGCTGTCCAGTGTCGTGTCATCTCAGGGAACAGCCTCCTAATCTGTTGGATTCCAGATCCCTGTCTGTCTGTAACCCCCCTCCTCCTCCTCTGCCATCACTGGTGGACTGTGTGTGTGGAGGGCATCTCCATAATTATCATTATTGTGTCGTCATGTTTCTGTATCGCAGATAATCATGTGTATTTGTTATGAAACCCGGTGCATGTGTGTGTGCATTCAAAGCGAATGTGTGCATGATGATCACACATCTCCACACACAATGATACTTCTAGCAGGTTTGAAAAAGAGAAGGGGGAAGAAAATGCGATTCTCTCAGAACTTGGATGTTCTGGAGAAAAGGATCAGGAAAATATTCAGTTTTCTCGCTCTTGTCTGTATTTGGTGCGCCTGAAAGAGAAACGAAACAAGGAACTGATTGTTGTAGTGCATTTTCCTTATGCTCAACCAAGCCCCCCCAAAAAAGGGTTTGGTTTTGGGGAGGAGGGTGTTATATTCCTTTTTTAATTAAGTGGTCAATTGTGCATGTTAAAAGTGTTACATGAGTTTGAATTAAAATGCCTAGTGTATATTTTGTAGTAGCTGAATGACTAAGCAAGTGGTTTAGGCCCTCGCCTTCATTCAAACCAGATCTGGAAAAAAAGAGAAGTTTTTTTTATTGATAAAAGAAGATTAATGCGGGTTTAAAATACATATGAATGTACATGAAAAGGATATAGCCTGAGGGATGATTACAATAACCAGTAATATCATAACCAGTAATATCAATCTCATTCCTTCAGTGCTTGCTGTTGCATCAGTTTCCTCTTCGATTCTTTTTTTTTTTTTCACTTTGTGTGATTCAAAGACCAGTCTGTAACAGATTGCATTTCATGGTTTATTTATTTAATTTTATTTATTCCATGGCATGTGAAACTACTTCTGGGAAAAAGGTGTTATATATTTATGAGATGCACATTCACTGATATTGCCCAGGAGAAAGGTGATGATAGTTCAAGATTATCTTTCAAGAACAAAACTTTTAAGTGTGTGTGTGTGTACATATGTGTGTGTGTGTGTGTGTGTGTGTGTGTGTGTGTGTGTGTGTGTGTGTGTGTGTGTGTGTGTCAAACTTAAAAGTGTGTGTGTGTACATGTGTGTGTGTGTGTGTGTGTGTGTGTGTGTGTGTGTGTGTGTGTGTGTGTGTGTGTGTGTGGGGTGTAAATGAGTGAGTGAGAGAAGTAAAGCACTGTGGAGTATTTTGAACAGCATGGATTCATACTGAATGACTGCGTTCTGATCAAGACCAGGTAAGATGAGTTAGCATAAGTACGGGTGAATAATATTTGTCCATTGTATTGATGATGAAACATTGATTGTCAACATTGTCTGATGATATGTCAACATTATCTGATGATTGTTCTCCCCCTACCCCCTTTCTCTTTTTTAAAAGTATGCAATAAAGATAAAATCAAGTTTTGGGATGTACGTGTTTTTGATGTATGTATAGCTGTCATCTGTTGTGTGAAACAATAAAATATGGCAAAGGATTATTCTTCATGATAATTGGGTTCATGCTCTTTTAGAAGTGAGAGAGCATCCCTTTTTTTCTCTCGTGCATGAATGTCAGTTTATTTAGTTGATATAATATTTGCAGAATATTGGCTCAGGAGAAGTTTGTTTTTGCTCCTGATTTTGTGATGGATTTCATCTACATATATTTCTGAGCTGTGGTGGAATAAGGGAAAAGTGCTCAATCGCCATGGTAGGAGAATAGGACTTCTTCCACAGTCTTTTTCTACGACTTGGAATCAGACAGTCAAGCCAAAGGATTGAAATCTCTTCTTTTTTCCCACTGTCCTTATTGGGTGCCACTTAAAGGTACACAGATACCTTGACCAAACTTTATAAATCGTTATTTATGTGATTTGGTGGGGTTTTTTTGTTTCATAGGCAATGAAACTGTCTACTTTCATTTCTTCCTGATCACATCCACCCGTACTCACCCAAAAAATTGTTTATGATTTGCCTAAGTGAAGACCTACCTAGGTTGTAATTTCAGGGAAAACGACCTATTTATGCATGCATGATTTTCCTATGTTTACATCACAACTTCTTTTCAGAAAAAAACAAATGTTTAGTGGTACCAAAAAAACTCTTGGAGCAAGCTGCATTTGCTTATTTGATGGCCCCCCCAAAGCTGTAAAAACTTTGTTCTGATTGGTTGTTGTTTGATGAGACATATAGCAGAGGCCTTTTGCAACAGCCAATCAGAGCGTGTCTTTTAAAGCTGCCCTCCATCCAGGTTTCTTTCAAAATGGCTGCCTTCAAGTGCTGTTTACAATTTAGGAACTTACAAGAAAGAAAGGCATGTGTATTCATCCAGGAAGCGAAAGTTTCATGGAAATCAACATTCAAGAGGGGATATAGGGAGCCAAAAGACAAGACTAGTGAATTAAAAATCCAATCACTAAGTGTGGAAAACACTGAGATTGAGTAGCTCATCTGCTTCAGGTGAGAAACTGAAAATTGGAAAGGCAGCACTGGAAAGAGTCGGTGTTTGATAAGAATGTTCACTTGACTCAGGTTTGTTGCTCTCGAACTTTTGACTGACTTCATACAAAAGTTGCAGTGCCCATAATGTAAGCAACTATTACAGCATTAGGGCACAACACTTGACTCTCAGATTCTGTCATGCCACACTCAAGAGACCAAAACAAATCAGTGCATCAAAACCTGTCAGTGTCAGCACAAGGCAACTCTGGAGAAAGTAGGAGAGCAGATATTTATTAGCAACTGAACATAGAACCTGGGCACTACACAAAGAAGTGTTTGTCAAACTTGGATGGCCTGTGCAGACAGATATAATAAATTGATATGAACCTTAAGTGACAGCAGCAAGCACTTCACAGCGTTGGATACAGAAGATGTGTACCCTTCTGGAGCACACAAGTAGCAGAAGGTTAGTTATTTGGGTTTATATTTTGACAGTGTTGCCATCTAACAGTCGGTTTGAACATTCTGCATGCTACAATCTTTACATTACTAACATTTGATGAATGTGACCCAGACTCTCGTGGTGCCTTTTCACTCTGACCTAAACTGTGGTCATGAGGTCAAGTGGGTGCCAGGTCTTCTTCTTCTTCTTCTTTGTTGAATGCTCAGACAGCAACTTTTGTTGCTTTGTATATGAGTGAAAATGTGTTGCGCTAAAGTTGAGCACTTGCCAAGTCGGGCCCAGTCCACTCGGCTTTGGTGTGGGAAAGAACTGGTATGTGTAAAGACTTTCTGGGGAGAAAAGCAGGAGATTGGACCAAGAAAGCAAAAAATAGACAAGAAGGAGGTGAAAGTAATGAAAGAAACAAGGCACTAATCAAAGAGTGGGGTAGAAAATAGGGAATTCCTAGCACAAAATTTAGAGATGCCATTTATGGGGGGGGGGGGGGGGGGGGGGGGGGAGGGGTGGTGTTGGGGGGGGGCGATTGCTCAAAGCAGAATCAGCTCTGTGAAGTCCCAGGTCTTGGGATCTAGTCTATCATGTCATGTTCAGAAAACCAAATAAGTAGCATGTTAAACCACCCCCCCCACCACCACCACCACCACCACCATGACCACCACATAAACAGCAATAAAAAAATTCGAAAAATGGGTGGGATAGTGTGTGTGTGTGAATACATTTTTTGATGTTTCCTTCTTTTTCCTTATAACTGAAACCTTGTCTGAGTGGCCTACCATGAGAAGAAGACCAGGGTAAAAATCAAACAAACAAACCTATGTAAATACCCCTGCCCCCCCCCCCCCCCCCCAACAAAAAAAGAAATAGCAAGTAACTAAATTATCAGTAAGATAAAGCAGAAGTCGAATAATAAAAAAAAAATGGTGAAAACATCAAAAACATTTATCAATCTTGACTTGGAAAAAACATATCTAAAAACTCGCTTACAAAAAAAGCTAAATATATATTATAAAACAGAGTTAAAATTGGAGGACAGCTTCTTTCTCCCCTTGGTGCCTTTTTATTTCCCCCACATCCGATTTACGTAAACAGTACTACACCCTTTGGTTTAACACAACCACCATGGGAGAGAAGGGAGGGGGGGGGTATAAGTAGGGGGGAAAGGGGGGGGGAAACTATTATAAGAAAAAAAAAGGAGCAGCTTTCATAACACCGTTACTAAGCAAGGTCACATCGGCCCTCAAGGCTATATATAGAACAACCAGCTTACTCTTTGAATAGTGTCACGAACATAGGCACGTGAAGAGAAAGTTCTGCGTTTTCATAATCCTAAAGCTTCGGGAGTCTCCGTAGCGGTAAGAAAATTCTTGGTCTTTTTTTTTTTTCTTTCAGTTTTTATGTAATGCTACACGCAGACGACTGTAGCATATCAGGGTTGATATCACGTTTGGTGTATCAAGCACCCAATACAGTCAAACAAACAAACAAAAATAAAAATCGATGAAAAGGATGCTGAATGAAAGTTGGGCTATTATTGATCGACCTTTCCGGCGACAGTAGTTTACGCATTGTGTGAGCATCTGGTGTCTGTGTGTGTGTGTGCGCGCGTGTGTGTGTGCGCGCGTGTGTGTGTGCGCGCGCGCGTGTGTGTGTGTGTTGTGTGTGTGTGTGTGTGTGTCTGATTTTAAGTCGGTTCACTTAGAGTGTTATTAGACGAAGGAGAGGGGGGGGGGGGAGGGAACATAATGAGATGGGGGCTTAAAGAAAAAGATGCGTGTTGGTTATTATGTGCATAAGAAGACTGATTACAAACTAATATATATATATATATATATATATATATATATATATATATATATATATATATATATATATATACATAATGTTGCAAAACAGGTGTTATGAGTGCGCGTGTGTATGAGCTCTGTGTGTGTGTGTGTGTGTGTGTGTGTGTGTGTGTGTGGTGTGTGTGTGTGTGTGTGAGCGCGCAATATGGAAAACGGCCATCTTGCAATGTAAATGTTTTAAAAAGTGTGAAATACACGATTTCACATTAAAAAACAGTTCTCTCTCTCTCTCTCTCTCTCTCTCTCTCCTCTCTCTCTCTCTCTCTCTCTCTCTCTCTCTCTCCTCTCTCTCTCTCCTTCGGGGACTGGATGTAAAAAAGCACATGAGTGCTTATCTATTATCCTCGAATAAAAGAATTTGTTTTGTCCTTCTCTCTCTCTCCTCCTTCTCTCTCTCTCTCTCTCTCTCTTCTCTCTTCTTGCGGAAGGTTCGAGTAAGAAGAAAACCAACCAAAACCTAACAACAAGAACAGGTCATTCACTGCCTGTGCCCTTGGTGACCTTGGCGGAAGATGAAGTCTGTCATCTACCACGGCCATATAACTAATCGTACAGGCTACGTTACAAGGCTTATGCTACACACACTTTGTATTCTTCCTGGTAAAAAAATATAATAAAAAATAAACAAAAAGGGGTAGAGAAACGTTCAGTTCGGGAGGGGGGGGGGGGGGGGGAGTATATATACTTTGGTATGACTTGTTGGTATTCGGTTTTATAGGGTTCGCCCCCCCCCCCCCCCCCCAACAAGGGGGTTGGGGCGGACCTTTGACAGAAAAAAGTTTGTCCTGCAAAAATACATTATATTCTCGGGTGCATTACAGCATACTCATGTGCACTGGCACACACACACAAACCAACACACACACACACACACACCACTTCACACACGTACACACACACCTATGAGCAAATATTATACACACGCACTTGCAGTTAAGTAATTCTGTATGCTTCAGTGAGACATGAGCGCGAAAACACCCCTAGAACTAAAACATACGATAGTGTTTGTTTCACATCAGAGAGACGATAAACTAATTTTGTCAGTTCACAGAGAACACTTCAGTAAACTTCATGTACGTAACCAGCTACCATGGCCCTGTGGTTACCGACTTAGGTTACAGGCTGGAAGGTCTTAGGTTCAAGTCCCTAGTTATGGGGATTGTTCGGACTCCGGCTGGCTCTTAATCTAGCGTGGGTTTGCCCTTGGCTCATTAGGAAGACTGGGACCACACAGTCGAGCTTCATCCTATTTTATGGATGTAATTTTGATAGTGTTGCTCATATCACCTGACAGCCTTATACACTGAAAGAACTTTAAAAAGGAATCAAACAGCTACAGAAAGAGAAATCACCTGGACGTGATGGCATTACCAATGAAATGCATGCTGCAAACCCTGGGACCATCAGAAAAGACACTGCTCCATTATATTTAACACCAGCTGGTTTAGATCATCGGTACCTCAGTCATGGAGAGATGGTACAATGATCCCAATTTGCAAGAAAGTAAACTTAAGAGAAAACCAAAGCTGACATTTACAGGCCAATACTGGTTTTGAGGTTCAGGGGATAAAGTTGATGGAGGGCCGTTTTAGTGATCTCCATCCTAGGTGGGCGTTTTACTCAAACTGGCTCCACGACTAAGCTACTATTATTGCAAGGAGCTTAGTAGATGGTATCCTGCTGTATTCTGAACAGCCACCACTGAACACCATCAAAGTGACCCAGCAAGCAGTGCAGGGCCCGTCTGGATTGTGGCCTTACGGCGGCCTGACATTGATAGGCTCCCTGTAGACTTCTGACCTCGAAGATGTGACATGACAAATCAAGGAATGGCAGGGATCGAGAGAGTTTTGAGATGAGCGGTCTGGGAACGAACGGCAGGACTGGAACCTCGCAGAAGATGATTCCGCAAAATAAACAACCCCCCAAAACAAAACCACACCAACAAAAAAATAACCCAACACCAACAACCACAACAAAAAAACGGGCAAACGAGAAATACCAGGACAAAAAAATTATACAGATTTCACGTGCAAACTTTAGACTGCAGATTATTTGGGGTATGAAAGGTGAAGGTGAACTCATTGCAAGAGGACAGGTTGTCTGCATGTTGCCACTGACTGCCTTCCTCCCGGCATAAATAAAAGGAACACAGACTGTGTCAGTTTGAGTTCAACGCCGTGTATGTTGTATCTTGTCTAAACAATGTTGGAACTCGTTTGCTGAAAGGATAGATCATGACTATTTCTACATAGAGTGATGTCGGCAAGGTTTGGAAACAGTTGTGAAACTGTAAGTAGAACTTGCACTTATTGAGAGAGAGTGTAATCTGAAATGGAATGACTGTTATTTTCTGTTGTTTTAAATTACGTAAATACATCTGCAGTCATTATCAGAAACGAAATGCTGGAGATTATTATAATCAAAACTCCCCGAAGTCGTAATGCAGCTATCTGAAGAGTGTGAGAGAGAGGAGAACGGTGGCATACTCAGAAACGTCGCCATTTATTTATTTATTTTATTCTTTTATGTCGATGATAATTGGATAACCACACGTGTGCTTTTTTTCATCCAATCCCCGTATGTATGCAGTTGTGTAAATATTGTCATCTGTTCCTACCGGCACACAATGGCCTACTCTTACGAAAAGCCGAACAGTATTTAACGTGTGCGCAAGTTGTTCTGATTGCGTTCGCACACGGGGCCTCGGTTTACAGTCTCATCCGAAGGACTTTGGGGGAGAGTGGAGTCAGCACTGATGTTAACTCCAGGAGAAAAATCTCCTCCAACGGGAATCGAACCCGGGTCGTCAAATTGCCAGCGCAATGTTCTGACCACTAGGCTATCCCATTCCCCCCCCCCCCCCCCCCCCCCCCCTGTGGCTGAGAGTGGCACTGAGACAAACCAGATAATTATATATCCTGGTGTTTGTCGTCATAGCTATTTTCGGTTTTTGATAGTGCAAAAAAAAAAAAAATCAACAGTGTGGGATGGGCACAACAACCCATGTCACTTACAG
>CM060326.1:14007726-14015226 GCA_030674155.1 Stramonita haemastoma | reverse complement strand
TGCGAAAATCAAAACAGCTATATATGTGCACGAAAGTTTAGATTATAAAATGTGTGTTTCACCAGCACCAAATAACATCCAGAATTTATATACGTGTGCTGCTCAAGTAAAATTTAGCAAGGATAACGTGATGAATTTTGTCTCTGTGTATCTGCCCAAAGGCCCCAATGACGAGAATACAGAATGGGTTTCGTTCTTTACAAATGTCAGGGGATAAGTGGGTCGTCGCTGGTGATTTTAATGCCCATTCCCCTTTTTGGGACAAGAATTGTCAATCCATCACCAGTAGACGATTTGTAGAAAATATTGTGGATTCTTCTCTGTTTCTGCTTAATGATGGCAGTATCACACGAATCCCTGATATTTCTACTCAGAGACCTAGTGCTATTGACCTGTCCCTTGTTTCTCCCACTCTATTTCCTTATTGTACATGGAAAACGCAGAGTGACACGCTGGGAAGCGACCATGTACCAGCTGTTATGACATTGTATGATGATTCAAACCAAACAAATGACGTCAAAGATTGTGTTCCTAAATATAACTATAACAAGGCTGACTGGGATAAGTTTCAGTCTCTCTTAAGAATGCAAGAGACTAGCACTTTAAAAAGATGATGATATCGACATATTTTATCTAAGATTTACAGAAGGTATTCTGAGGCTGCTGATAATTCTATCCCCAAATTTTCTTCCTTGAAATCTAAAAAACACACAAGTAACGTTTGGTGGAATGAAACGTGCCAGAAAGCAGTAGACAAAAAGAAAATAATGTTCAAAGCTTACTTGAGACATAGATCCTCAGAAAACCATGCGCTTTTGAAGAGGGCTAATAAAGAGGCTGACAGAGTGATAGCTCAAGTTAAGAAAGATTTCTGGTCTGCTTTTTGTAATAGAGAGGTTAGTAGTCATAAAGACATGCAAAAAGTATGGAAAAAGCTTAATGACATGAAGCATGGTGTAAAAGTACCCATCTATCCAATTAAAACTAAAGATAAAGACTTCTCTACTAATTCAGACAAAGGGAAGCTTTTGTGGACATGTTATGCACACACAATGATGATAGCAGGTCTCTCTCAAGCACAAACTTGTCTTTAGAAGTACAGAAACGCAGAAAGATATATATAAAAGATCCCATCTCTGATAATTCACATGTAATAAACGCTCCGATTACAATGCAGGAGGTCAGTGATGCTATCCAATCGGTAAGCAATAAGAAAACATCGGTGGGAATAGATGTTGTATCTAACGAAAATGATGAAACATTTGCCAGAAAACTGGATTTCTCTACTTTCTTGATCTTTTTCAGCAATGCTGGGCTAAGGGTTTTGCTCCCCATCGTGTGGAAACAGTCTATCATAGTTCCAATTTTAAAACAGGGAAAACCCAAAGAAGACAAAAAATAGTTACAGGCCCATTGCACTCACTTCACACGTAGGAAAACTTATGGAAAGGATTATATTAAACAGATTAGTGCATTACTGTGACAAAAACAAAATACTTCCTGTTGAGCAGGCAGGCTTTCGAAAAGGCAGATCCAGTATAGATCACCTGGTAAAACTAACCACACATATCAAGCACCAATTTGCCCGCAGAAAAAAACGTTCTTGCTACTTTTTTTCGATGTATGTAAAGCGTATGATCAAGTCTGGCATGCTAGATTACTTTTTAAACTTAAATCTATTGGTTTGTCCGGTAACATGTATTTCTATGTCAAAAATTTTCTATGGGGCAGAAGCATTCAAGCTAAAATTGGAAACACCTATTCCACCCCGAGATTTCCGACAATGGGAATACCACAAGGATCTGTTATCGCCCCTTATCTTTTTAACCTTCTACTTTATGACCTTCCGAGATCCTTGTCAAATAACGTTGTCCTCGTTCAGTATGCAGATGATCTGTGCATGTGGATGAAGACAACAATGAAAAAGGTAACCCCCAAGAGACAGTTAAGCTACATTAGGAAAACTTACCAGCTTGAACTTGATAAGCTTAGTATTTATATGACAGAAATGGATTACTGTTATCTCCAGAGAAGACCAACATTGTTCTCTTCAATAATGGGGCTGACCCTGAGGGTTTGCCTACTTTCAAAATGCAGGATAGGCACCTTGAATACAAACCAATGGTAAAGTTTCTGGGTATTTATATCACTTCAAAACTGACATGGAATTACCAATATTGAATATTTACTAACCAAAGCCAGAAAAACCTTAAATTTTATAAAAGTAGTAAGCAAACAGCATTGGGCTCAAGATGTATCAGTCTTAAAACATCTGTCCTTGGCATTAGTTCGTTCTAGTCTGACGTATGGTCATGAAGTCTTCTTTAATGCCCCGAAGTATTTATTAGATAGACTCAGAAGCATAGACTGTAAAGCTTTTCGCATTGCCTTGGGAGTACCCTTCCATGCATCATCCTTGGGAACATACAAGGAAGTGGGAGTTTTGCCTTTGGATGACTATCGAGAGGTAGCAGTTTCAAAATACGTTCTTAGAAGCTCAGCAACTGTAAATAATATAGAAGATGAACTCAGTCTAAGATCTGATAAGCAATTTCCTAATAGAGCTAAAAATATCCGCTCACTCACCACAATCAGCACCTTCACAAATGGTCTCTTTGAAAAGTCAGGAGTTAATCCCAGAGAAGTGCAACAGCTTATACCTCTATTACCTCCTTGTCCATCATGGGAGCTTCAGAGGGCTCAATTTGATTTGGAATGCTCCATCTATAAAAAAGAAAATGGAAGTAATATTCTTAGCGCGTATGTGAAAGAACATATTATAAACAAGTACTCATCACATCTTCAGATTTACACGGATGGGTCTCTGCTCAATGGTACATGAAGGAGGTGCAGCTTTCGTCATTCCTTCATTACAGGTTGAAAAACTGTACTACATTGGGAAAAACCACTCAATTTTCACAGCAGAGCTGACAGCCATTCTGATGGCTTTAAATTATTTACTTGATTTCCTAGGACCATTGTGAAGGTGGTGTTATGTGTTGATTCAAAATCAGTGCTCCAATCCCTTAAAAAATTCCGGGTCAAAAGTAAGACAAGAACTTATCACTGAAATATTACATCTTATACATTTTCTAATCCTAAGAGGCACTGATGTCACCTTTTGCTGGGTACCTTCTCATTGCAATAATAGTATTCAATGAAAAGGTTGATAGAGCTGCTAAAAATGCGGCAATGCGTTTTGCTTGTGCTGATACTTTGAACATACCAATGTCTGTCGATGAGAAAATTATACTTTGATCGAAAGGGATGCTGGAAACATGTTAGAAAAAAACAAGAAGACGCTGGATTTTCTCATCATCATGTTTCCTTTTCTGACCTTAATCATATTCTTTGTGTACGTTTTGGGCTGGATAAATTGCGTCTTAGATCGGTCATTTGTCTCATAAATGACTTAAATTAAATGCCTTCCAAACGAAGTATGCTAAAAATGTGCGTTGCATATGTGATGGGGACGATTTCAGTTAGTCATATTCTTTTTGACTGTCCCGTTTTAAAACAGTGTCTTCCCATCACACGTGAGAACTCTCTGGACAACATATTAAGCAACTGTGGGTTTGCTGTGTGAACTCGCCTTATCGCTGAAGAAAGAGTCCTATTGACAGTTTACTATAATGTTTATGAACATATCAGTAGCTTGTTTAGGACAGAGACATTGATCTCGTGCTCTTTTGTTAATTTTCTAAAAAGTTTTGATTGATTGTTTAGGGTTTTAATGTTCACTTTTGGTGTTTTTATTTACTTTTTGTTTCTACCATTGGTTATAAGTTCTACAAGTAACATTATTCGTTGTTTGTTTGTTTTTTTTTTTTGTTTTTTTTTTTGTCTAATATCACTTATGTGAACAGACATTAAACTGAAGAACAACACACACACACACACACACATACACACACACACAACACACACACACCACACACACACATGCGCGCGTGTTTCACCAACAAAGGGGGACAGGATGCGAAGAATGAGAGAAAGGAAGGAGAGGGTGTGGAAGAAGAAGAGAGAGAGGGGGGGGGGGGGGGGGGGGGGGGGGGGGGGGGGTGCATCCTGGCTTGTATAATAATATCCGTATGAACTGATCAGGAGGGTGGGATATAAATGAATGTCCTAGTGATGTGGTTTAGAACGTTCACCTCTCCGGACAGTCTGAGTTCGAACCACCACTGAACGGGACGGGGACGGGATAGCCTAGTGGTCAGAACATTGTGCTGGCAATTTGACGACCCGAGTTCGATTCCTGGTCGAAGGGATTTTTTCTCCTGAGTTAACAACATCAGTGCTGACTCCACTCTCCCCAAAAGTCTTTCGGGTGAGACTGTAAAACCGAGCCCACGTGTGCGAACGCACGCAGAACATCTTGCGCACACGTTAAATCCTGCTCCGCTTTTCGTAAGAGTAGGCCATTGTGTGCCGTGGGAACAGATGACAAGATTGACAAAACTGCATACACACGGGGACTGGATAAAAAAATGTACACGAGTGCTTAATTCTATTATCCTCGATAAAAAAGAATAAAAATAAAAAATAAAATAAATAGACATCTGTAAAAGGGGATTTCTGCTAGGAATTATTGATATCACTCTGCCTACTCCACTCGTTGTAAAATAAGTCCTCAAGCGGAGACTATAAATCGACGTCCTGTGTCTGTGCGCGCAGAACATCTTGCCCACATGTTAAAAACCTGTTCCGCCTTTTTGCAAAAGTAGGCCACTTTGTGCCTGGAGGTTTTGTTGTACGTAGTACAATAGGGTATTTTCCACACACAAAAATAGGAGTTGGAAGTGGTTGCCTAGGACTGTGAAATTTGTGATTTTTTTGCTATTTAAATAAATGGATGAATGTTTGCGCAAAACATCTTGCGCTCATGTTAAAAACCTGTTCCGGCCTTTTTGCAAAAATAGGCCAGTTTGTGCCCGGAGGTTATTTTTAATGTCGCTAGTGAAATAGGGTCTTTTTGTCTTTATTATTTTTTTAGGAGTCGGAAAATTGTTGCCTAGGACTGTGAAATTAATGGGTGGGGGTTTTTTTGGCTGTTTTAATTGTGATGAATGTTGACATGTTATTGTCTTGTGTTTAGCGAGCTTTGTTAATATTGCAACCGCAAAGGCTTCTGTTTCTGAGATAATAATAATAAAAAGAGTTGGTATTCGCTTTTTTGGAGAGACGGGATAAGAGCCCAGTGGTCGAAACATTGCGCTTAAATTGACGACCCGGGTTCGATCCCGTTCAATGGGAGATTTTCCCCCTCCCCCCCCCCCCCCCCCCCCCCGGGAGTTAACATCCGTGCTGCGACTCCACTCTCACCCAGATGTCCTTCGGATGAGACTGTAAACCGAAGGCCCCGAGTGCGAACGCACGCAGAACATTTTTGTGCCACAACGTTAAATCCTGTTTCCACTTTTCGTAAGAGTAGCTTAGGTCATAGTGTGTCGGTGAGGGACAGATGACAAAGATTTACAAAAACTGTATACACGTGGGAACTGGACGTAAAAAAAGCACATAAATATTCCATTAACCTCGATATAAAAGTTTTTTTTTTTTTTTCATTCGCATACTGCATCACACGACAACTTTTTAAAAAATTTTTAAAATTAATTTTAATTTTACGGGGGTTTTGTGAAACCCTTTTCCCCTGTTCTTTTTTCCCCTGTGTGGGGAATTTGCTCGTTTCATGACGAAACTCTGGGGGGGGAAATTGGGTTTCATTTTTTTAAAATTTTTCTTCCGCTCGGGGGGTTCTTTGGGGCGGGGGCCCCCCCCCCCTTCTCTCCCTTTCCCTCTCTCTCTCCCCTCCCCCACCCTCCCCCCCCCCGCCCCTCCCCCTCTCCCCTTCTTCTTTCCCTCTCTCTTCTCTCTCTCTCTCCCCTCCTCTCCCTCCCCCTCTTCCTCTTTTTTCCCTCTCCTCTTTAAAATTTTCTCTTTTGCTGGCGTTTGGGGTTTTTCCCTTTGGTCTTCCTCCTTTCCCTGTTTTTGTCTGTTTTCCCTTCCCTTCCCTTTTTCCCCCCTCTCTCTCTCCGTCCTCTCTCTTCCCTTCTCTCCCTTTCTCTCTCCCCTCCCCCCTCTCTTTCGTTTTTCCCCCTCCTCTCTCTCTTTTTTTTCCCCTTTCTTTTCTCTCGGGGCCCCCTTTTCTCCCCTCCTTTTCTCGTTCTCCTCTCTCTCCCTCTCCTTTCCCGGCCTCCTTTCCTCCTCTCTCTCCTTTTCCCCTCTTCTCCCGATCTCCCCCTTTTCCCTTTTCCCCCCTTCTTCTCTTTTCTCCTTCTTTCGGGGTCTTCCCCCTCTGTCTTGTTTTTGTCTGTCGTCTGTTTGTCTGTCTGTCGTCCTGTCTGTCTGTCTTTTCTCTTCTCTCTCTCTCTCTCCCCCCTTCTTCCTCCCTCTCCCCCCCCCTCTCTCTCTCTCCTCTCTCTCCCCCTCCCTCTCTCCCCCCCCCTCTCTCTTCCCCCTCCCCCTCTCTCTCTCTCTTCCGGCCGGCCTGCCTTTTCCTTTCTGCTCTGTCACTCACTCATTTCACCACTTAAAATTACTTCCACAGAGCAATGATTTTTAGGCTAATAATTTTTCTTTCCAACCCCCCCCCCCAAACCCCCCTTTTCCTTATAATCCCATCGGGGGGTTCCTTACTACTTGTCCCCCGGAAAAAATGGCTTTCCCCGTTTCAATGCGGGGATTTTCCCTTTTTCCATTTAATTTAGTGTTTTTTAATCAGACAAAAATAAATTTTAAAGACGGACGCTATAGCCCCGGGGGTTTTAAGGGGGCCCTTTTTATTTTAACCCCCCCCGGGCGTCCAAAAAAATGCGGATTTCAATCTGGGGGCGTCTGGGTGAATAAAAAAAAAAAAGGGGGGTTTTTTACGACCTGGGGAGAAGAAATGGGGCCCCCCGCCCTAAATTGTGCTGGCCCCCCAAAAGCGAGTTCTCAAATTTGGCTTTCCTAGGACCCCCCTAGGTGGGGGGGCATTTTTTTACCTTTTCCCTTTTTAAAACCCCAATTTTTAATTTTCCCCCGGGAGTTGCCAGCTCCAAAAATTCCCTTTTGTGTGTATACGGAGTAATCGTAATATCACGTTTTTTTAAAAAAGCCCCCCGCTTTATTTTTTGTGTTCGGTGGGTTAGGGGAAAAACAAATACCCAAAAAATGCCTAGAGAGAAGCGGTTACGAAGCCATGTAAATTCCTTTTAAAAAAAAATTTTTTTATTATCTTTAAATTTTAATATATAATCACACATCTTTTTTAAAAATTTAAAATTCTTCTTCTTTTTCTTTTCTTCCTTTTTTCTTCTTCTTCTTCTTCTTTTTCTTTTTCTTCTTTCTTTTTTCTTTCTTTTTCCCTTCTTCTTCTTCTTCTTCTTCTTTTTTCTCTTTTTACTTTTTTTATTTCATAATGGCGGGATAAAAAATTTTGCCCCCCACACAGCAAAATTTTTCACAGGGTTTTAAAACCGGGGGGGCTTTGCTAAGGAACGAGAAGAAACAACAACA
>CM060326.1:14003854-14007626 GCA_030674155.1 Stramonita haemastoma | reverse complement strand
TCATCTATGCAGGTATGATGTAAACATAGATCCATACATAGATGTGTATGTGTACGCGCGCACGCGCGCGCGCGCACGCACACACACACACACACACACCACACACACACATCGTCTAATATCACCATAGATGAACACACACACACACACACACACACACACACACACACACACACACACACACACACACACACACTCACACTCACTCACACACACACACACACACACACACACACACACCACACACACACACACACACCACACTCACACACACTCACACACACACACACACACACACACAAATCGCACGCGCGCGCGCGCACCACAACAAAGGGGGACAGGATGCGAAGAATGAGAGAAAGGAAGGGAGGGATGTGGAAGAAGAAGAAGAAGAGAGAGGAGTGTAAGGGGGGGACATGCATCCTGGCTTGTATAATAATATCCGTATGAACTGATCAGGTGGCGGGATATAAATGAATGTCCTAGTGATGTGGTTAGAACGTTCACCTCTCGGACAGTCCGAGTTCGAACCACCACTGAGACGGGACGGGGACGGGATAGCCTAGTGGTCAGAACATTGCGCGTGGCAATTTGACGACCCGAGTTCGATTCCTGGTCGAAGGGATTTTTCTCCTGGAGTTAACATCAGTGCTGACTCCACTCTCCCCAAAAGTCTTTCGGATGAGACTGTAAACCGAGCCCACGTGTGCGAACGCACGCAGAACATCTTGCGCACACGTTAAATCCTGCTCCGCTTTTCGTAAGAGTAGGCCATGTGTACCGGTGGGAACAGATGACAAGATTGACAAAACTGCATACACACGAGGACTGGATGGAAAAAAAGCACACGAGTATATTATCCTCGATATAAAAGAATTAAAAAATAAATAAATAAATTTTAAAAGTGACATCTGTATAAGGGGATTTCTGCTAGGAATTTTTAATATCACTGCCTACTCCACTCGTTGTAAAATAAGTCCTCAAGCGGAGACTATAAATCGACGTCCTGTGTCTATGCGCGCAGAACATCTTGCCCACATGTTAAAACCTGTTCCGCCTTTTTGCAAAAGTAGGCCACTTTGTGCCTGGAGGTTTTGTTGTAATGTAGTAAAATAGGGTATTTTCCACAACAAACAAAAAATTAGGAGTTGGAAGTGGTTGCCTAGGACTGTGAAATTTGATTTTTTTGCTATTTAATGGGATGAATGTTTGCGCAAAACATCTTGCACTCATGTTAAAACCTGTTCCGCCTTTTTGCAAAAGTAGGCCAGTTTGTGCCCGGAGGTTGTTTTTAATGTCGCTAGTGAAATAGGGTCTTTTTGTCTTTGTTATTTTTTTAGGAGTCGGAAATTGTTGCCTAGGACTGTGAAATTGGGTGGGGTTGTTTTGCTGTTTTAATGTGATGAATGTTGACATGTGATTGTCTTGTGTTTAGCGATGCTTGTTAATGCATCCGCAAAGGCTTCTGTTTCTGAGATAATAATAAAAGAGTTGGTATTCGCGTTAGGGGACGGGAGAGATAGCCCAGTGGTCAGAACATTGCGCTCGTAATTTGACGACCCGGGTTCGACTCCCGTTCAATGGGATTTTCCCCCCGGGAGTTAACATCAGTGCTGACTCCATTCTCCCCAGAAGTCCTTCGGATGAGACTGTAAACCGAGGCCCCGTGTGCGAACGCACGCACGCAGAACATTTTGTGCACACATTAAATCCTGTTTCCACTTTTCGTAAGAGTAGCTTAGGTCATTGTGTGTCGGTGGGACAGATGACAAGATTTACAAAAACTGTATACACGTGGGAACTGGACGTAAAAAAAGCACAAAGTATCATTATCCTCGATATCAATTTTTTTTTTTACATCGTACTATTTATTTATTTATTATTTTTCTTATATCGAGATACAGAATAAGCAATCATGTGTTTTTTCATCGGTCCCCGTTGTATGCAGTTTTGTAAATATGTCATCTGTCCACGGCACACGATGCCTACATTACAAAAGCGAACAGGATTTAACGTTGCGCAAGATGTTCTGCGTGCGTTGCACACGGGCTCGTTTAAAGTCTCACGAAGGACTTTAGTACTACAGAAGCTAGCTAGATGTCATCACAGACATCAGTTATGAAATAATGTAATCATACTATTATGACTCCTTTCCTGTTCATTTCCCTGTGTGGGGAGATTGTCTCGTTTCATGACAGCAGCTCGGGGGGAAGTGGTATCATATGTGATAATTTGTCTTCCGCTCGTCGTCTTATGCAAGGGACCCTCCGCCCCTTCCTCTCTCTCTCTCTCTCTCTCTCTCCCCCTCTCTCTCTCTCTCTCCTCTTCTCTCTCTCTCTCTCTCTCCTCTCTCTCTCTCTCTCTCTCTCTCTCTCTCTCTCTCTCTCTCTCTCCTCTCTCTCTCTCTCTCTCAGTATCTGTGTCGGGCTGTCTGTCTGTCTGTCTGTTCTGTCTGTCTGTCTGTGTCTGTCTGTTCTGTCTGTCTGTCTGTCTCTGTCTCTGTTCTGTCTGTCTGTCTGTCTTCTCTCTCTTCTCGTCTCTCTCTCTCTCTCTCTCTCTCTCTCTCTCTCTCTCTCTCTCTCTCTCTCTCTCTCTCTCTCTCTCTCTCTCTCTCTCTCTCTCTCTCTCTCTCTCTCTCTCTCTCCTCTCTCTCTCTCTCTCTCTCTCTCTCTCTCTCTCTCTCTCTCTCTCTCTCTCTCTCTCTCTCTCTCTTCTCTCTCTCTCTCTCTCTCTCTCTCTCTCTCCTCTCTCTCTCTCTCGTCTCTCTCTCTCTCTCTCTCTCTCTCTCTCTCCTCTCTCTCTCTCTCTCTCTCTCTCTCTCTCTCCTCTCTCTCTCTCTCTCTCTCTTTGCCAAGGCCTGCCTGTCTTTCTGTCTCTGTCACTCACTCACTCACTCACTCACGATCACTCACTGTGAAAAAGAGCTTCCATAGAGCAATGAGTTTTTAGGCTGGAAGAGATTTTTCGTTTGCCACCCCCCCCCCACCCACCCTTTCCTTATAATCCCATCCTGGGTTCCTATCCTACTTGTCGCAGATTTGCCCGCTCCTTCATTCCTTTCGTGTGTATACACATGGAGTAGATCGTATATACGCACGTTAAAGAAAGACCCCGTCATTAATGTCAGTGCTCGGTGGGGTTACGGAAACACGAACATACCCTGAATACATGCCTAAAGTCAGAATGCGGTTATCGAATGCGCTATGTAAATTCCATTAAAAAATTTTTTTATTATCATTATTATTATTATGATTATATCATCATCATTATTATAATTAATTTTCTTCTTCTTCTTCTTCTTCTTCTTCTTTCTTCTTCTTCTTCTTTCTCTTCTTCTTTCATTATCTTTTTTTCTTCTTCTTCTTCTTTTTCTTCTTCTTCTTCTTCTTCTTCTTCTTCTTCTCTTCTTCTTCTTCTCATTATCATTATTTATCTTCATATTATGGCGGGATAAAACTGTCCCCACACAGCAAAATCTTCACTATTGGTTATTAACATGGGGGGCTTCTAGCTTAGGAACGAGAAGAAACAAACAAACAAAAAAACGTTTGAAAATGTACAGGGTGGGTTGGGTAGCCTACAAACCTGTGTGTGATTATACAGCCCGTCTGTATTACGCAGCACACACTTCTGCCGGCAGACAAGAAAACCTGACGTGCCGTGTCGTTTAGCTTCGATCAGATCAATGCCTCCCTCCATGAATGAACTTCTCCACTTGCATACAGCCTGGAGAGAGAGAGAGAGAGGAGAGAGAGAGAGAGAGAGAGAGAGA
>CM060326.1:13971354-13998854 GCA_030674155.1 Stramonita haemastoma | reverse complement strand
GGAAAAGCAGTGACCGATACGAATGTTCCAGTACCGTCGCAGGAGCCACCAGAACGTTGCCATATACAGCCCCGAGCCGCCCTGGGACTCCAATTCCCCGATTTTTCCTCAGGGATGATGTCTAAACACGACACCTGTGTGCGTGCTGGTTTTTTTTAAATTTTGTCATCCGCTCCTACCGGCACAGGATGGCCTGATCATCCGAAAGGCGGAACGGGGTTTTACCGTGTGCGCAAGATATTCTGCGTGCATTCGCACACGGGGCCTCAGTTTAGGGTCTCGTCCGAATGACTTTGACATTCAGTTCGATTCTTTTTCGTCAAACTGTGAAGAAAGGGCGAGCTGGGAGTCGAACCCAGAACCTCAAGGTTTACTTGCTGTTGCAGGCGAACGTCTTAACCATCCTGCCACCTTCTTTCCTGAATAATAATAATATGATTATAATAATAATAATAATGATGATAATGATAATAATGATGATGATGATGATGATGATGATGATATGTGATAATAATAATAACAAATATAATACATGGAATTTATATAGCGCTCATATAACAAGCAACAATGAGTTGCTGTCTTGAGTGCTCGAGGAAGAAGCAGACGAAGAAGTACTATTCTTTTCGTGTATAATATGCACAATATCAGATTATGCACGTTAAAGATCCCGTCATTCATGTCAGCGTTCGGTGGGTGGGTCATGCAATGGAAACACGAACATACCCAGCATACATCCCCGAAGTCGGAATGGAGCTGCCTTCATGGTGGAAAAAAAAAACGGTCGCATCCGTAAAATCTCATCATTGGTGAACCTGGGAGCTAGCATCCAGCCAATAAACTAGAAAAAAAAGTATCGAAAGAAATTCACATACAGACAGGCAAAACATGAAGATGGGTGGCGCTGCTCATGTGGCGACACGTTTACCTCGGGAAGAGAAATGGTCTTCAGCACCCACCCGGCGTGACAAAGCTCTTCGTGTGAAAAATTGTTTAAATAATTATCTTGACCATTAAAACCTGTTCCACTTTTTCCGAAAGAGTAGGGGCCATTGTGTGCCGGTGGAAACATAACATTTACAAAACCGCATACACACGGGTATTGCATGTAAAAAAAAAAAAAAAATAAAAAAGCATACGAGTGCTTATTCCATTATCCTCGATATGCAAGACTAAATTTTTTTTTTTTTTTAAAGGAGAATAAGTTCTCTGAACACGGGGTATGGCAACCTATGCGGCGAGGTGCTTGGAAAAAGGTCACACTGGCATACTTCTCATTCTATTCTTTTATTCTGTTCTTTTTATATCGAGGATAATGGGATAAGCGCTCTTGTGCTTTTTTTACATCCGGTCCCCGCGTGTATGCAGTTTTGTAATTAATGTCATCTGTTCCCACCGGCACACGATGGCCTACTCTTACGAAAAGCGGAACAGGATTTAACGTGTGCGCAAGATGTTCTGCGTGCGTTGCGTGCTATTTCAATCCCACTGAAGTGATTTTCAGGTGGGATGAGTGAATCGAGTGCGTTTTGTGGGTGACCCCCTCCCCCACCCCCGACCCCCCCTTTTAAGCTGGGGAAACGCGCAACAACCACAACAAAACACACGCGCGCGCGCGCACACAAACACACACGTACCACACACGACGCACGCACGTCACGCACACATGCACGCACCACATCCCAAATGCACCACACACACACACACACCTCAAAACACACACCACACACCACACACACACACACACACACACACACACACACCACACACACACACACACACACACACACACACACACACACACACACACACACTATCCTCGAAATAAAAAACAAACAAAAAACACATACACACATCCTCGAAATAAAAACAAATACACACACGCACACGCACACAGCACAACACACACACGCACGCACACACACACACACACACACGCACACACACACACACACACACACACACACACACACCACACACACCACACACCACGCACGCACGCACCACACACACACACACACGCACGCACACACACACACACACACACACCGCGCGCGCACACACACACACACACACACACACACACACACACCTCCCCCAAACAATCTGACAAAACAAAACATAGCCAAAAGAAATCAAACCGGGGGTGGCAGTTTTCGTGGACTTTTGAGGGCAGCATCTCTGCAGTTTTAACCTTTGATGGGAAAGAAGAGATGGGATAATAGCAAGAACTGCTGCAAAGGTTAGACTAATGTGGATGTTGTGGGTGTGTGCGTGCGCTGTTCTTGAAATTGACCTTGAAACACAGAAAATATCGGCACGAAAAAAAAAAAAAAAAAAAGTCTAGTTGTTGTTCTAATCTTGGATTGTGTTGTGCAACTGTGATGTTCTCTTTTTTTTTGTCAGGGCAAAAAACTAATTGGTTAAGACGGTTAGCATTCAAACCCATGGGTTATTATGACGTGGTTCGAATCTCGGTGGCGTTTGGTAAATTAAGGGTGGGTATTGGTTACGCTCTCCCAGGTAAGCTACAGACCTACTAGTGCCATCATTCCCTTCGTGTACATCTCTCTCTCTCTCTCTTCTCTCTCTCTCTCTCTCTCTCTCTCTCTCTCTCTCTCTCTCTCTCTCTCTCTCTCTCTCTCTCTCTCTCTCTCTCTCTCTATATATATATATATATATATATATATATATATATATATATATAAAAGAGAGAGAGAGAGAGAGAGAGAGAGGGGGGGGGGTTTAAAATGGTTTAATTAATGTACATTGGCCTTGTGTGGGCCACAGTACTATCGACTGGGCTTGGTGAGGAGACAATAACTTCATTCATATCATGAGCAAAATAAATTAATACATACCAAAGAATGAGTTCTGAAGGACAAAAGTAGAAAAACTGAGAGAGAGAGAGAGAGAGAGAGAGAGAGAGAGAGAGAGAGAGAGAGAGAGGAGAGAGAGAGAGAGAGAGAGGAGAGAGAGAGAGAGAGAGAGAGAGAGAGAGAGAGAGAGGAGAGAGAGGAGAGAGAGAGAGAGAGAGAGAGAGAGAGAGAGATGTGCGCTCGCGTGCGTGTGTTGTGTCTGGTGTGTGTGTGTGTGTGTGTGTATTTGTGTAAGCTACGTTTTGCTTAACTTCAAACACGCCCACACGAACTAAATGTGGTGCAAAGGGACAGGTAGTATTACTACAGTCAGGCTCTGTGTTTTGGTTTACAAGTAAGAATGAACAGATGTATAGGCCTACACGTTAAACAACATTGTCAACTTCTGGCCTGTCAATGTCAAGGGTTGTGTGTGTGTGTGTGTGTGTGTGTGTTTTGTGTGTGTGTGGCGTGTGCGTGTGCAAGTACGTGTGTGTGCAAGTACGTATGCGTGTGTGTGTATGTCTCCATGCTTGCCTGCCTGTCAATGTGTGTGTGTATGTGTGTGTGTGTGTGTCTGTGTCAGTGTATTCCTATGTCTGCTTTTCTTTGTTTTGTGTTGTTTTTTGTGCTGCCTCTTCTTCTGTGACCTTCTGGTCGTGCTGTTCCCACTCCGCTCATTTCAATCTCTCCGCCCCAGCCATACTCAGATTCGTTATGTTGCATCCTCGGGGTCAGGAGTCCACAGGGAGTTCATCAATGTCAGGCCGCCATGAGGCCACCAGCCAGAAGGGCCCTGCATGCTGCTGCGTCACTTTTTGGTATTCAGCGGTGCCTGTTCTGAGCTAACGCACGCAGGACACCACCTACGAAGCCCCCTACAAACGACAGTATTAGCTCAGTCGCGGAGCCAGACTAAGTGAGTCACCCACCCGAGGTGGCGACCACCACAACGTCCCTCCAACAACCGTCCCCTGTGAACCTCCAACCCCGGAGGCTTTGATACAGACTCACCACAGGCACAGAAGTGTATGGGGAAAGCAAATCTGGGATCAGATCATCATGAGACCAGAGCAACATGGGCTACCGAATTAGAGGCTTTTTTTTTTATTGCATGATGATCATTGGAGATGTAGATGATGTAATGATGCTACTATGGAAGTGCATACGATTTGAGACTATTATTTTACAGGGCTGAATTCTACGCTTCCTTCATAATAATTATACTCCGGCGTCAACCGGGCCCGAGAAGATACAGACACCTGCAGTGTTGGTCAGGTAATTTAAGCAATACTCTCGAACTGCATCCATAAAGTGGATTGTGTCATCTCAGTCTTCCCAATGAGCCCATAGCACACTCCCTCTGTGTAGGAGCCAGCCGGATACCGACAAAATAAC
The DNA here is from genome assembly GCA_030674155.1 of Stramonita haemastoma. Lineage (NCBI taxonomy): Eukaryota > Metazoa > Mollusca > Gastropoda > Neogastropoda > Muricidae > Stramonita > Stramonita haemastoma. Next base: position 13,994,601 of record CM060326.1, on the reverse strand, counting down.
GCCTATGACTCTTATGGGATTCGAACCTGCGACCTTCCAGTCGGTAACCCGAGATGGTAACCACTGCGCCGTAGAGGCCGGTGTATGTCAGTGTCTGTGTGTCTGAAAACAAAATTAAACACCCACTTGAAATCAGTCCACCAGTAGGTCAGTCAGCCAATCAAAACTTAGCTGTTAGGTAAGAATCCTAAACGACGTCATTTTTTCTCGTTTTTTGTCTTTTTTTCATGAGCGGAAGTGAATGTGTGGCAGATTAATGCTTGTTACACGGCATAAAGGTCTGGAGAGTGATAAATGAGCACACTCGTGGCCGACAAGTTCGCGTCAGTGTGCGCGTACTATGGTTTGCCTTTCGCGCCTACGCACGCGCACACATGCACGCGCACGCGTGCACTCGCGCACACACACACACATACATACAAGTACACACACACATGTGACACACACACCACACACACACATACACACACACCACCACCACTCTCTCTCTTCTCTCTCTCTCTCTCTCTCTCTCTCTCTCTCTCTCTCTCTCTCTCACACACACACACACACACACACACCACACACACATACACACACACACACACACACACACACACTCATACAAAGACCACACCACACAGAGGAGTTAGAGTGGGGTGGGGAAGACAGGGAGTTGATGCTTTTTAAATGTAAAATGAAAATAATCTTCGGCAAAAAAAACGAAAAAAAGAGAGAGACAGAATGAGAGAGATGGGGGGGGGGGGGGGGGGGGGGGGGGATGGAGGAGAGAACACTCAACACTGAAATGATTTAATGCACATTGACCTTGGGCCGGAATACGTTGGTTGGGGCATACCAATGTGTGGTTCTTTCATATCATTGGTAAATAATCAATGCACTAATAAGAAATGATTTATGACTAACTGCAGAAAACAAAACACACATTTACTCTTTTTTTTCCTGGTTATAAACCTCAAATCAACTAGAACTTAATCACAGAAAGACTATGTTTAAGAAAAATCGTGCATATTAAGTAGGCCTACATATCAAATAGCAACAGTTATTCAATAAACTGCTTGAGACAACATTGTTTTCCTTTTGTTAATATAATGAAAAACATATTCTAGGCAAACTATGCATGCACTCATCATTTGCTACTCTCGACAGATCTGGCAATGATCCATTAATATCAAACTTGTGTAGGCCTACATGTAGTAACATTCCCGTAGAAAGTGAGCTTCATTTTCAATTTTCGTTTTACAAAATGGACGCAATCTGTCTGGAATATTTTCACTATATCTGAATCTTAGTATCAGAAATTTTGAAAAATGTACGAACATTCATTTCTTTATACCTATGAAAGATTTTGTTTAACTGAACTACTGCCTTCCTTCCCTTAGTGACTAAATGTTCTGTGCCCTATTTACAGCCAATCTTTGTAGTAAAACTGAATCCTAAATAGCAATACTTATTCACAACTTCTAACCTAATACCATTGTAATGCCACTGTTCCTGTTTTGAAAGAAACGGGAGAGGGGGGGAGCGATGAGAGAGAGAGGAGAGAGAGAGAGAGATGAGAGAGAGAGAGAGAGAGAGAGATAGAGGAGAGAGAGGAGTGAGAAGAGTGAGAGAGAGAGGAGAATTTTATGTAACATTTTTATCACTAAGGGCGACTGTGACGATTGTTCTATTTAGAAAAAAAAAGACGAGCAATTTTCATTAACAACTACCGACTATAAACCAAAAGTGCTGACCTGCCAATGCCTTCATTCCCTTCTTGTAGGCCTATAATATACCCATGCAGAAGATAAAAAGTATGTACGTTAAAGACCCTATTAATTAAGTCAGTGTTGTGTGGGTTACATAAAACACGAACATACCCAGCATGCTACCTGTACAAAGAAATGAGCTGCTCTTATTTTATTTATTTTTATTTTATACCACTTTATGTCACAGCAGATTTCTCTGCGTGAAATTCGGGCTGCACTCCCCAGGGAGAGCGCGTCGCCACAAGTGCAGCGCCTACCCATTATTTTTTTTCCCCTCAGGGATGGTGTCTAAACACTACACCTGTGTGCATGCTGGTTTTTTATATATAATTTTGTCATCCGCTCCTACCGGCACACGATGGCCTGCTCTTCCGAAAGGCGGAACGGGATTTTAACGTGTGCGCAAGATGTTCTGCGTGCGTTCGCACACGGGACCTCGGTTTATAGTCTCATCGAATGACTTTGACATTCAGTTCGATTTTTTCGTCAAACTGGGAAGAAACGGCGAGGCTGGGTACGAACCCAGAAACTCGCGGTTTACATATTGGCAGGCGAACGTCTTAACCATCCTGCCACCGTCCCGCTCTTAAGTCGGAATGTGTCAGATTAGGCCAGCAGGCTGACCTCCTGCAAAGTCACAAACACAAGAGAGCAGGCACCACAAGCCCTGTCCGGCAAGGGAAGAGAATGAATGAATTAATAATCTTTATTTTTCAAGGGTAACAGAGTAAGCATTTACATACTTTTTTTTCATCCGGCCCTTGCCCTGATTAGGGAATAGAAAAAAGAAGAAGAAAGAGACCCTACCAAAACAGGAGAAAAGCCATAAGCAAAGATAAAACAGAAAGCAACAAAAAGGAAAAAAAATTAATAACATCACCTTCACCAAGAATAGAACTTCAACCTATGATTGTAAAAAAGGAGATAAGTATACATTCAACATATGCATAATCCCCACTGGGTACATGAATACTTATTTAAGACAAAAGAGATAGATATGTATTCAAGAAACACATAATCCGTAAACGACCAGACATTCATGTCAGGAGATACACTGGTTATAATTAAATCAAATAGATTAAAATTGAGAAGTGACAGCAGAGAAGAGAGCAGCCCGAACAAAAAAAAAAGATACATATTAAAACATGACGAACCTTTCTTACTTTAAAACAATACTATGATCCCCCCCCCCTCCCCCCCAACAAAACAAAAACAAAAACAACAAAAAAGAGAGAAGGGGGGGGGGGGGGGGAGGCGGCGGCGGAGAGGGTTCTATCACTAACAGCAACAGTCTAACAGATAAAAAGAATGTCTAAAATGCAATAGTTTTCATAACAGCCACATACAAACAAACAAACGAAGCAACATTTTAAGATTTCCATTCCCCGTGGGAATGCCGGCCAGGGGAACCTGACCGTATAAATGATATCCCCACATTTTGGAAATGATATGCTCAGAATTCCCTCTCTTTTCTATCCTTCGTTTCGTTTCCGCCTTGTTCCTTTTCTTCATGTTACCTCTTTTTTGGGTCTATTTTCTGCATTCTTGGTCAATTCTCCTGCCGTCCCCCCCCCCAAAAAAAAAAGACTTAAAAAGACAACATTATTTCCCCACGCCCAAGTTATATGCTCTGGGCCTGACTCATCAGGCGCTTACGAGCTGCGCAACTCATCTTCGCTCATAATATGACCAGACAACAATAATTATTATTTCTGTCAAAGTGTTCGATGAAAATGAAGATTTAAAAAAATGACAAGATTTCACATCATTTCTCTCCCTTGATCTCTTCTCTGGCTGCCTGCCTTACGAAGAGTGAAGTAGAAAATTCTGTTTCCAATGTCTCCACAAAGCTGCACCCTCCTAGAATCTGGGGACTGGATGAAAAAAAAGCACATGAGGGCTTATCCCATTATCCTGGATATAAAACAATAAAATAAATGAATAAATAAATAAATAAAATCTCTGTAACTGTCTCCACCTGTACACTCCCATTTCGCCCCCTCCCTCCGTCCTGCTGCACACATTACCTTATCAGTCACAAAATTGTCCTAACAGAGCCGCACAATTTGAACACCCTATCTATGTTCGGTGCCAAAAAAGGCAGATACAGATGCAAGGGAAATAACCCATTCCGCGGCGGCGCGACACAATGCACCCACAGAGTGCTAAAGGGTTTTACAGGCACCCAGTTTACCCTTAATTTCATCTGAAAGACTTATCACCTAGACCGCCTCTCAAGGTCTAGTGAAAATGGGAGGAGGGGGGGGGGGAGAGAGAGAGAGAAGGGGGAGAGTTTGGGCTCAAACACCACAGACTTGCGACTTCTCATTCAGTAAACTTGGACACACACACACCCCCTTATCTAGAGTGAAATGAAAGAAATGTAACCTCCTAATCTTTGTTTTGTGTGTGGTCAGGGTTCACTCACCCCAGGGCACGTGGGAAAGGCCCTGGGCAAGCTGAACGGTAACCACTTCCAACAGACCCCCCTCTGGCGCTTGGAGGCCCTCCACCTCCGCTGGAAGAACCTGACTGTGCAAGCTGACTGAAGCCCTGCCTGAGCACTGCAGAAACGGCTGCCAGACGCCGGCGCCATGGTCTGGCGCCGCAAGAAGCGCACCAGCATCCACACCTCCATCCGCGTGGCGCTGGAGAAGAGTTTTCTCCAGAACTCCAAGCCGACCTCTGAGGGCGAGATCTCCATGGTGGTAGACATCTTGAACGTGGAGCAGGAAAGAAGTGGCGGCGGTGTGGTTCTGAAACTGGCGGCAGAAAGAGAGATGCGTCAACCCGCCCACCTTATTTTTCATTTTGATTTTTAAAATTTTTTTTATACCACTTATGTTGCAGCAGATTTCTCTGTGTGAAATCCGGGCTGCTCTCCTTCCTTCCCCAGGGAGAGCGCGTCGCCACAAGTGCAGCGCCACCCATTTTCCCCCCTGTCTGCAACTGTATTTGTTTTCCTATCAGAGTGGCTTTTTTTTCGACAGCGATTTTGCCAGAGACAACCCTCTTGTTGCCTTGGGTTCTTTTACGTGCGCTAAGTAATGATGTGTAACACACGGGACCTCGGTTTATCGTCTCATCCGAAAAACTAGCGTCCAGACCACCACTCATGGTCTTAATGGATGGGTGGGGGAAACGTTTGGGGCCCAAAGCTTGTGGGTACGGTGGTGGGAGCGTGCAGGGGATGGAGGACCAGCCACGGGCTGCTCACCCCGTTTCCTGTCTTCCCCCCTCACTATCACCACCACCACCACCACCACCACCACACAACGTCGTCGCGGTGGTCACCACTAAGCGTGGGCAACACCACCACCACCACCACCTCCACACATACACCACACCACCACCACCACCACCCTACTACCGCCCTCGTGCACATCCTGGTCGGGGGCCGCCAACAAAGGCGCAGACAAACAGTTCATGTTGGCGGTGTTAGTCAGCGGGAGAGGCTGGTAACGCCATTACTATGGTGTTGCTAGTGGCAGGTCACATCACACTGTGCTGAATTCCTCCCACCCTTTGCTACCTCCTAGTGCCATCAGTTCCTGCTGTAATTAGCATCAGTTGGCTCCAGATCCAGCTCGGCTATGATGAGATTATTGTAATTGTATTGTATTGTATCGTATCAGATTGTATTGTATCGTATTGTATCGTATTGTATCGTATTGTATCGTATCGTATTGTATTGTATTGTATTGTATTGTATTGTATTGTATTGTATTGTATTGTATTGTATTGTATACCACTTTAATTTAAATGAAGTAACGCCAGAATTATCTGCGTGAAAATTGGGCTTCTCTCCGCCGGGTAATCTGCTGGAAATTGTGTGCGAGAAACTCCCTCTTTTCTATCTTTCTTTTTGTAGAGGCATTGATCCTTTTCTTTCTGTCACCACCTCCTTTATCTCTTTTCTACCTTCTTGGTCCATTCTGCTGCCTTTTTATTTTTCTAGAAAGATTTAAAACATAACATTTCTCTCCCACGCCGAATTCGGATGCGCTGGGCCTGACTTGTCAGGCGCTTAAAACGGCAGGGTGTTGTGGCAATCTTTTCCTCCTAAACTTTTGAAAATTCACAGACACATACGTTACAGCATCTGTATGTGTAGATCCTTTCCAGTTTAATGAAATAGTCACATCTTCATGCAGTAGAAGTTTTCTTCCTTTTCAATGTCCTTAACTTCATTTACATAATTATGATCATCCTAGGAAGGAGGGTGATAGGACGGTTAAGAAGTTCACCTGCTTTATAAGTATGTCGTGAGGTTCTGGGTTCGATTCCCAGCTTTGTCCTTTCTTCCCAGTTTGATGAGAAAATCGGACTGAATGTCAGTCCTTCAGATGAGATTATACACAGGGCCCCGTGTGCTAATGCAGGCAGAACCTCATTTCGTGCCAACAGGAACAGATGACAGAGTGTTTTAATACATATTCACACAGCTGTCGTGTTGAAACAACATCCCCGAAGTCGGAATGCAGCTACCTAAATGGTGGCCAGGGGGGGAGGGTGGTGGCATACACAAAAATCTCACCATTGGTGAAACGTGGAGCTCTAGACGAAGAATAAGGGGGGAAAAGAACAAAAAATTATGATCATCCCACTTTCTTTGCTTTGTTTCAACATTTTCTTCCCCCACACTAAAAATGTAAGTGTGTTTTCTATGTGCATGGACACTGGTCACTGAGGCGATGAGCAGGTTCTATCCCTTGCCTTGCATTAGGCTTCTCAAACAAGATCTTGCACTGTACAACAATGATTCATTCCTAAAAGATGTAGATTCTCAGATGTATGTAATTTGCCTATATTCTCGCTTTTCTGGAAAAAAAGAATCATGCACATATTTAACCATGTCTAATAGGTTGATAGTTCTCATTGTTGAAAAACTTACATTTTCGTTGTTGTTCATGTTATTCATTTGTTTATTTTTAACATTTTATAAAGTGTTTTTTTTTCCTCAAATCCTCATGTAGTAGACAAACATCAAGCAAGTGATACTGTTCAATTTTGATTATTGATTTTTTTTTTGGGGGGGTTGTTCTGGCTACCAGGTAATGATACTTACACTGGAATGGGCGCAGGCTGTCCATTATGCAGTGATATTTGCCCATGTGGCACTTTTTATGCATATTTTTGTGCTTGAACACGTTTGTTTTATCTTTTCCATTTTTGTAAACTGTGGAAGATAAATTAAGGGGAATGGCTAGCGTTTTCAGCACAGCCTGGTTTATTATTGGCCTTAAGGAATGAAATGATTGTGTCATTATTTTAATGTTGTTGGGTTGTTAATGATTATATCATTATTTTAATGTTGTTGGGTTGTTGTTGTTTTTTTTAGATAGAAGGTGTTAGACATTTTGAAGGTATTAGGAGGTGTAAGTTTTGAATTTGAAGTGAAATTTACTGGAGCCATGAAACTAAATGAGGTGACAGCCCTGCCATGATTTTCCTGGTGGTAAGTGATGTAAACATTATAGAATGGAATGGAGGGTGATTCTCAGAGCTCTAGCCCAGGAACGAATAAAAAAAATTCTGTACCAAAAGCACTTTCTCATGACACTATAATGTAATTTGACGTTAAAAAGGTTAAAGGTGTCCCATAAACAATGTGGTCGTAAGGGAGCGAGGCGTCAGAGACCTCAGCTTCTCTAGGGGCCAGCATATTAAGGGCGGCGCCCATCTCCTCTTTTACCTCCCCTGACCTTATAGAGGGCAGGTACCTATTTTACAGCAGGGTGAACTGGGGGGGGGGGGGGGGGGGGGGCTGTACTGAAACCAAGGCGCGCAAGCGGCCATCCATCCACTTGGTAACCACGCTCGATGCTGCTTAACCGTAGCTTAGGGAAAGCAAGTGCTCTGATGACCACTGAGTTATCCCATCCCTGTCTTAAAAAGAAAACAAAAGATAAATGCATGTATAAACAAAAAGTAAGAAATATGAGTAGGCTGAAGAAAAATAACTGATTTTATAAACAAGGAAAGTAAAGGAATAAACAAACTTTATTAATGAATAATGAAAAAAAACCCTCTCTGGACAGTTTGATTTTTTACAGGCATTTAGAATAATGCATAGTATTATGACTACACAAATCAGTCACTGGATAGCTTTTTTTGTTTGTTCCTGGACTAGAACTCTGAAGTTCACCTAATGTTGAGATTTTGCGAATCCAACCCACCATTAAGATATCCACATTCCGGCTTCGGGGATTTGAATAAATGAATTAAGAGCTCTCCTGACAGTTTTTTTCTTCTTCTTCTTCTTCTTCTTCTTCTCTTCTTCTTCTTCTTCTTCTTCTTCTTCTTCTTCGTCGTCGTCGTCGTCGTGGAACGCTCAGACAGCAACTATTGTTGTCTGTCATACGAGTGAAAATGCATTGCGCTGCCGTTAAACGCCTGACAAGTCAGGCCCAGGGCATCCAGCTTCGGCATGAGAGAGAATTATCTTTGAAGTCTTTCTAGGGAAAAAAAAAGGCAAGAAAATGGACCAAGAAGGCAGAAAAATGACAAGAGGAAGGTGACCAGTAGAAAAGGAACAAAGCAGAACAAAGAGAGGGATAGAAAAGAGGGAATGTCTAGCAACTATTTTCCAGAAGGTGGGGATGCTGTTTATACTGCAGGCCTGACCCCGTTATCTTCACAAGGGGTTAGGGGCTGGGATAAGATTTTATTATAAACGAGTGGGGGGGGGGGGGGGGGGGGGAGGATAGAGGGGGAAGAGGCGTCGATTCTTGGGCTGTTTCAGATATAACCGTTACGGTTCATCAATACTACTTAAATTAATATTATGCCTGTCTGCTGGTATCATCGAATTTGCTGAATACTTACCAATGCATTGGTAGCTGTTGTAGCGTGTATTTTTGATTTTTTACTTATTTCAGAGGTGAAAAGAAAGCAATTGATGATGATGAGGAGGATAATGATATATGGAATTTATATAGGGCTAAATCTCGTAAAGCAAACAAATCGAAGCGCTTTGATATGCACTTGATGATATGCAATTGATATGCACTGTTGTACACAGTTAGTTCTACAACATTATTATTCGATGCAAGTATGACTCAATTTCATGATTAATTTTTATAATGGTGTGTAGGGACATACATACTTTTGTTGCATGTTGTTATATCAAGCTGGTTGTATGCAGCCTATGTAGATGCGATTATGAAACTTTTTTGAATTGCAACTTTTTTTTAATTAATGTTGTAAATCATTTCAAGAATTGAAGACAAGTGTTACATGCGGAATAGTAACTATGAATGGTTATTTGGAAATAATTGCGAATGTATGTGTAAATGTGAAAAAAAGAACCAAAAGGAAAATAATGTTTTAGGGGGTATTGGATGAAAAGGAGTCAAACTGTGGTGTTTTGTTTGGGTTTTTTGTTGTTGTTGTTGTTGTTTTTAAAGTAGCAGACAAGATGAAAAGTGCGCAGTTTTTAAAAAAATGAAAATGGTAATAAACACAAAACTCAGATGATTATGCCTTTGAATTCCCTTCATGAAAGTGTGTGTGTGTGTGTGTGTGTGTGTGTGTGTGTGTGTGTGTGTGTGTGTGTGTGTGTACTTGCATGTGCGTGCGTATGTGCGTGCGTTTGTGTGTGTGTGCACGTGCGTGAGTGTGTGTGTGTATGTGTGTGTGTAAATACTTCATAAACATACAGAGAAACCAATACAAAACGCACGCATGCGCACGCACGCACACACGCGCACGCAAGCACATGCGCGCTGGAGCGCGCACACAAGCACACACGCACGCACGCACGCACGCGCGCACGCACACACACACACACACACACACACACACACACACACACACGTGTACATATTCGATATAATAGAATGAAATAAAATGAATAAAAAATAATTAAGTACACACGCACGCACACACAGGCGCATGCACATACGCACACACGTACACACGCACACACGTACGTGCGCGCGCGCGCACACACACAGATACACATACACACACATACACACACACGTACATACTCGATATAAGAGAATAAAATAAAATAAAATGATAACAAAAATAATAAAGTACACACGCACGCAAGCACGCACACACACGCACACACAGGCCCATACACATACGCACACACGTATACACGCACGTACGCACGTATGAGCACTCTCTCTCTCTCTCTCTCTCTCACACACACACACACACACACACACACACACACACACACACACACACACACACGCGCGCACACATTGTGTTCTTCACCTCTTCCCACATACTGCAGTGCCTTTCAACACCCTCACTTTTTTCCCCCATGACAAAAATTTGAAAACATTTTTTTTTTCATTTTTAACGTAGAAACATATAACTAAGGTTGGTAAAACTAGACACTAAGGGGACCATTGTGACAGAATCTGGGGATATGAAAATGAATTTTAATGCTTAAAATCAATGATTGAATTTTAATTTTCGCAATTCACTGCCCCCACCCTACCCACCTTATGTAGCTGACGCAGCTTTACAAGTTTCCCCACCCGCCCCCATCGGTATGCGCCTTATATAGACTGCAGAAAAGGCCCAGGTGACAGCAGCTCACTCCAATTTCAACCAATCAAAAAAACAGCAAAAAATTCGCTTCTGGACTGTGTGTGTTTTTCATGGGATTTGCGTGCAGTTTATAAACAGCGCGTTCCATTAGGCCTATTCTCCCGTGCCTTACCTCCCCCCCTCTCCCCCCCCCCCCCCCCCCCCACAAAAAAAAAAGAAAAAAAAAGAAGAAAGAAATGTTTACATAGCAACCCCACTCAGAACAACAAAACATCAAACAACAAGCTGCAAAAGACATGTCACATCAAATTTTATTCTTTCTCTGTACATCTGATAAGTCTTGCATTTGGTTCCCTTTTGTTACAACTGATATCAAAACAGGCTTGTTAAACAAGGGCAACAACAACAACAACAATAACAACAACACTAAAATACAAAAAAGAACCTCCACAGTTGTTAAAAAAAATGTAAAGGTAAAGGTGTCCCATAACCTATATGGTCGTAGGGGAGCGATGCATCAGAGATTTCGGCTTCTCTAGGGGCCAGCATATTGAGGGTGGAGCCCATCTCCTCTGCCTCGCTACTTTACCTTCCCTGACCCTAAAGAGGACAGGTACCCATTTACAGCTGGGTGAACTGGGGGACTGTACTAAAACCCAAGGCGCGCAAACGGTCACCCATCCGCTTGGTAACCAAGCTGGATGCTGCTTAACCTTAGCTTGTTTATTTTATTTATATATTCTTTTATATCGAGGATAATGGGATAAGCACTCGTGCTTTTTACATCCAGTCCCCGTGTGTATGCAGTTTTGTAAATGTCATCTGTTCCCACCGGCACACGATGGCCGACTCTTACGAAAAGCGGAACATGATTTAAAGTGTGGGCAAGATGTTCTTCGTGCGTTCACACCGGGGCCTCGGTTAAAAGTCTCATCCGAAGGAGCTTACATTGAGAATTTATAAACAAAGTGAGAAACAGGGAAGAAACCACTGACAAACAGAAAAAAGGTGGTTTGGCGTGACTTGTCTGGAAAGGCTTTTTTTCTCTTTTTTTTTATTGTTTTAATTAAGAAATAATGTTCGACATTCAAATAACCTTTTTTGTTTCCTGTTTGTACGCTTTTTTTTTTTGCTTTTTTTTTTGGGGGGAGGAGATCCAGCAAGTTTTTTTTTTATATTATGCAGGAGAAACGATAATTCAAAACAGGAGCAAATTCAATAATGAATTAGGAGCCGAGTTTTCTAAACGATGACCTTTTATGTTTGCTTTTGGATAGAGTTCCGAGGTTTATTCATTTATTTATTTGATTTATTCTTTTATATCAAGGATAATGGAATAAGCACTCATGTGCTTTTTTGCATCCAGTCCCGTGTGTGCAGTTTTGTAAATCTTGTCATCAGTTCCCACCGGCACACAATGACCTACTCTAACAAAAAGGTTCACCAATGGTAAGACATTTGCGCGCACACATATAATTATATAGACATGCGTACGCACTTTCGGTCAAATGAACATAGATCTTTATATCACGCGCTCTCATTCCCCTCTCTCTCTTCTTCCAGTAGACAGAAAGAGATGCTTCATTATCCTATGTAATAAGTAATAGATGCATCAATATTCAATGTGAATCTCTGTCTGTCTGTCTGTCTCTGTCTCTGTCTGTCTCTGTCTCTGTCTCTCTGTCTCTCTGTCTCTGTCTCTGTCTCTGTCTCTCTCTCTCTCTCTCTCTCTCTCTCTCTCTCTCTCTCTCTCTCTCTCTCTCTCTCTCTCTCTCTCTCTCTTTTCTTCACGGTGGTCAGAGTGATGCGCTCATGATCTGCTGACCCGGGTTCGAATCTCGTTCAGGAGGATTTTTCCTTTGGAGTTAACATCAGTGCCGACTCCACTCCCCCTAAAAGTCCTTTTCGGAAGAGTAGGCCATTATGTGCCGGTGGGAAGGGATGACATTTACAAAAAAATCTGCATACACACGGGGACTGGATGTAAAATAAAGCACATGAGTGCTTATTCCATTATCCTCGAAATTAAAAAAAAATCTGTCTCTGTCCCTCTCTCAAGTAATAGGTGAATGATGCATCATTATTCAATGTACTTCTTGTGATGTGCATTTATGTATTTGAGTGCGTGTGTGCGTGCATGTGTGTATGTATGTATGTGTGTGTATGTGTGTGTGTGCGTGTGCGTGTGTGTGTGTGCATGCAAGCACGTATACCTCACGTGTGTGTATATTATATATATATATATATTATATATATATATATATATATATTATATATATATATATATATATATATATATGTATATATATATATATGAGACAGACAGACAGACAGACAAATAAGGGGACGAGGTGGGGGGGAGGGGGGAGTTGCTTTTTATTTTTCTCTCTCAAACTTTTGACCATTCCTTTTCATTTACTGTTTGCTTTGTTTTATATATACGTTTCATTTTGCTAACTTTTTATAACATTATAGACTTGGGGGAGTGGAGTCAGTACTAATGTTAACTCCAGGGTAACATTCCATAAAACTGGTACCCCTAGAGCTTGCAAAATAGGTCAGGTAGTTTGACAGCACTCTCAAAATCACATCTGTAAGATCAGAGAGAATGAAGCTGGACTGTGTGGATCCAGTCTTCCCTATGAACCCACAGAGAAACTCTCTGGGTACGGGATAGCCTAGTGGTCAGAACATTGCGCTCGCAATCTGACGACCCGGGTTCGATTCCCGTTCGAGGGGATATTTCCCGTGAACATCAGTGCTGACTCCACTTTCCCCAAAAGTCCTTCGGATGAAACTATAAACCGAGGCCCGTGTGTGAACGCACGGAGAACATATTGCGCACATGTTAAGTCCTGTTCCGCTTTTCGTAAGAGTAGGCCGTTGTGTGCCGTTGTGTGCCGATGGGAACAGATGACAAGATTTACAAAATTGCATACATGCGGGGGACTGGATGTAATGAAAAAAGCACCTGAGTGCTTATTCCGTTATCCTCGATATAAAAGAATAAATACATAAATGAATGAATAAATAATATATGGGTAGAAGCCGTGCCGTAGAAAGAAAAAAAAAAAGAAAGAAAAGTGTACATGGTCGACTTTCAGCTTATCTCAGTGATGCCAGAATTCTACATTTGTCAGTCCAGCATTGTTTAAAATTTGTATTTTTGTTGAAAATTACATCCAGTGACTATTGAAAGAATGATGGCAGCGTGTGTGTGTGTGTGAGTGTGTGTGTGTGTGTGTGCGCGCGCGCGCGCGTGTGTGTGTGTGTGTGTGTTTATTCTTTTATACCGAGGATAATGGAATAAGCACTCGTGTGCTTTTTTTCATCCAGTCCCGTGTGTATGCAGTTTTGTCATCTGTTTCCACTGGCACACAATGGCCTACTCTTTCGAAAAGCGGAACAGGATTTAACGTAACGCAAGATATTCTGCATGCATTCGCACATGGGGCCTCGGTTTATAGCGTCATCCGAAGGACTCTGTGTGTGTGTGTGTGTGTGTGTGTGTGTATGTGTGTGTGTGTGTGTGTGTGTGTGTGTGCGTGTGTGGTGTGTGTGTGTGTGTGTGTGCGTCGTGCGTGTGTGTGTGTGTGTGTGTGTGTGCGTGTATGCGTGCGTGCGTGTGAGCGAGAGATATGAATGTACTCAGCCACCTTAGCGCAGTGGTTTGCACCTTGGGTTACAGACTAGAAAGTCTAAGGTTCGAATCCCATTGGGATTTTTGGACACCTGTCTGTTCCTACCCATTATGAGTTTTGTATCTCCAGACACCAGCAGTGTTGGTCAGGTCGTTTGAAAACACTCTCATTAACACGCAAAATCTCACCATTGGTGAACATCGGAGCTCTAGCCCAGGAGCAAAAAAAAAAAAACCAACAAAAAAAACCAAAAATCACTAAATCAACCAAACACGTATTTTGTATTTTCTACCACTTAATGTCACAGCAGATTTCACTGTGTGAAATTCGGGTTGCTCTCACCGGGGAGAATGACTGACTGATTAACTGACGGTTACGTGGATCGGTGGTCTAGGTGGTAACACGCCTTGCCTAGAAAGCAAAAAGTCCGGGTCGGAGTGTGCGGTGGTTCGTACCCCGTTTGGGCCCAAAACTTTTCCCCCATTCATTAGACCCTGAATGGTGGTCTGGGTGCTAGTCTTTCGGATGAGACGATAAACCGAGGTCCCGTGTGTTAACACATCACTATCTAGCACACGTAAAAGAACCCATGGCAACAAGGGGGTTGACCCTGGCAAAATTCTGTAGAAAAAAGCCACTCTGATAGGGAAACAAATACAGTTGCATGCAGGAAAAAAAAATGGGTAGGCGCTGCACTTGTTGCGCCGCACTCTCCCTGGGGAGAGCAGCCCGAATTTCACACTGAGAAATCTGCTGTGAATAAAGTGGTACAAAATACAAATCCATGTACTTGTATGTAGTTCAGTTATCATTTCGTTCTTTGATGTCATGTCAAATCGTCCATATCCCTAACGGGAATGGAAAAAATTTGAATATATATTTGAAAGCCAACCCATGAGACAGTGTTCTGATGAAGCAAGAAGATTCTATTCAGTTGACACACTGGATCATGACACACAAGTCTGTTGGTTCTTTAACAATAAGGCCACTGCTTGCAAAGTGAGGTCACCTAAGTTTTAAGTTGGTTCAAAGCTAGGCTTTCCCCTTTCATGACTTGAAGTGTGTGGGCACGCACGCTCCACACACACACACACACCACACACACACACACACACACACACACACACACACACACACACACACACACACACACACACGCTCTCTCGCTCTCGTTCTCGATTTCTCTCTCTCTCTCTCTCTCTCTCTCTCTCTCTCTCTCTCTCTCTCTCTCTCTCTCTCTCTCTCTCTCTCTCTCTCTCTCTCTCTCTCCCTCTCTCTCTCTCTCAGCAACACCTGACAACTTCAGTTTTTATGTATTCATTTTCTAAATCAAGGATCTTCCTCCACATGATAACAAAAATCCGACAACATTGTAAATAGACATAGCTTCCTGTTGATAAATCTCTTAGGGAACCCCCCGCCCCCCTGAACTGAAATTAACACAAAATTCCTCCATTCACTGACACATTTATATCCAAATATTCCCAACAGACTGACCGAAGATAATCATTTGCTCAAAATAGTTCTCAAAATAAGGGACAATGTTCCATTCCCAGTGGATACTTTTCATCTTTCCAAGTAAGTCTAAACGAGAAGCTGGCCTTTACTCACAACTGTATGACTCATTCACGGTTAATTCATGTCATTACCATGCTAAAGAACAGGCCCAAAAACAAAGCAAAAAGGATCTTTATAAAAGATCATGAAGCAAAAAAATCTATTTAATAATCTTACAGGTTAATAAAGCAACGAAACCCAATCAAATCTTGTCCTCACTACTCCTATACTACAGCCCTTCCTTGCCTGCTGTTTGAGATGAATAAAATCGCTTTAAGATAATTACTTTTTTTTTAGACATTAACCAAAAATAACTGTTGAAAAAAACTGAAAGAAAATCACTGAACCTCTCTGCAGCAACACAAAATTAATAATTTTTTGTGTGAGAAAGAATTGTTTTTAAAAAGTATTTTCAAACAGAAAGCCCCCAACTAAACAAAAATGAAGAAACTATCGCAAGATTACCAAAAGCATCCTTAGAGCAAGGAGACAGATAATGCATGATCATAACTGTCATGACATGTGCCAAGCTGTCGCTGTTATGTCTACAACATAGTGGTGTGGCACCCACGTCTACAACAACAGACACACAATCACAAAACTGACCAAAGCCGAGTAAGGTGCTACTGCTGAATCTACGACCAAGCCAAACACAGTCAGAAAGGTGCTGTCTCACCTCCTTCAAAGCAACAGCAAGCAACAATCACATAACTGACCAAAGCCCAGTTGCTACTGCAGAGTCTATAGCTACCATCAAGCCAACACAGACAGACAGGTGGCGTCTCACCTCCCTCAAAGTAACAGCAAGAAACTGGGGCGTGACCACAGGCTATGTCCTGTCATGGCTTGAACAATGGAGCTATTTTTTTCATCCTAATGCATCAAAGCCAGTCCCACATGACAGAATAAAGTTGAGTTATTGTGGGAAGTTGTTTCAAGAACCCTTCAACCCTAAACATAACCTGATGATTGATGGCACTAGACTCAACCAGAAATACCCCAAAACAAACAGAAAGAAAAACTGCCCTCTGTGTTACGCTCATTAATTTTATGAACCCTCCAAAAATAAAACCCTTGAGAAAGTAACCGCCTTATGATAAGTCTGAATATGCCAAGAATGACATAACAACCCCCCCCAAATGTGACATTGCCAGCCGACATGATGCAGTGGTTATTGCATTGGGTTACTGTATGCGAGGCTGCAGGTTCGAATCCCATATGAGCCACGGGGGATTTTTCAGACTCCAGCTGCCGGCTCCTACCCAGAGAGCGTTTGTAGTGGACTCACTGGGAAGACTGGGACAACACAGTCGGGTTTCATCCACTTTACGGTTCCAGTTTTGAGAGTCTTGCTAAAATTACCCGACCAACACTGCAGATGTCTGTATCTCTCAGGCCTGACTGACACCGGGATCTACTGTGAAGGGAAGCGTAGAGCACAGCCCTGTCAAGCAGTCTCGAAGTAGATGCGCCTCCATAGCAGCAGCATTGCACTATTAATCATAATGCAATAACAGAAAACTCTCTCTGATTTGGTGATAATGGTTGTTCTGCTCTCATGGTGACCTAGGTTTTGGTTTTCCCATACACTTCTGTGCCTGTGGTGAGTTTGTGTTAAAGCCTTCAGGGTTGGAGGTTCGTGGTAGAAGATCGTTGGAGAGATGTGGGGCATCTCACTTAGGCTTGGCTCTTCAATGAAGCTATTAATTGCTATCGTCAGTGGGTAGTTTAGTAGGAGGTGTCCCGCGTATGTTAGCTAAGAACAGGCACCTTTGAACACAAGCAGTGCAGGACCCCTCTGACTGGTTGCCCCTTGGTGGCCTGACATTGATGGCTTGACATTAATAGGTATCTTATGATGTACTTCTGACCCAGAGGGTGCAACATGACAAAGTAATCATGGCTCTAGGCTGATTTTAGACAACCTCAAAGTAGCATAAAATGACCACAGCATTGGTTGATTCTGGAAAATCTCTAAATAATTTAAAAAAATATAATAGTAGCTATGGCGTTAGGTTATTCCAGGTATGCCCAAAGTAAACAAAGTAAACCATGGCAATCAGGCAATGACACAAAGTACCAATGGCATTTTAGCGAATGAGACATGCACAAAAATAACCCAAAGTGACTGGACATGCTCCAAATAAAAAGGCAGCTACGATGATAGGCTAACTTTGGACATCACCTCCCACCCACCACCACCCCCCCAAAAAAAAAAACCCACAAAACAAAGAAAACAACTAAAAAAGTAGCTATGGTCTCTGGTTAATTTTGAATGTGGTAAAAATAAAAAAGTAAACCATGTGGTTAGGCCAACTTTGAAAAAAACTTAGCAATAACTAAAAAAAAAGAATAGCCATGGCATTAAACTAGAAGAACAGAACCACTCAAGGTGATTAACAGAAACAAGAAGAAAGAGGACTCATGTAGATTAAAAACTAAGAAAACTTCCTGATAGTAAAACAAACTAATCCATAATTCAAAGTAACATAAGAAATAAGCAAATAACAACAAAAACATAAGTCACAGTACTGATTTGGCCAAATTGAAAAACATAGAACATAAGAATAACTTTAAAAAAACAATTGTGTTAGTACCTCTGCAAACTTTAAGAAACAATTGAACATGATGTTATGCTACACTCCAGACATTATATATAACAAGAGGAAAACAAAAACTAGTAGAAATGATGTTAGCATAATCTCAAAAAAACTACTTCAGAACAACAGGAAAAAAAATGAAACAAGAAAAGTAGCTATGGTTAACTAATCTACAACAACTTTAAACAAACAACAAATTTGTTGTTTAGTAAATCTAGACAACTTAAGTGCTACAAGAAAAAGGAACCGTTATTTAAGGTAATCTAGACCAGCTTGAAAAACAAAAATTGCACTGAAATATGAAGAAAAGGATCAGGTAGACTCTAGATACTTCAACGAAACAAAATTAGGTGTTAGCTATTGAACACAAACAACAATAAAAAAACCACCAGCAACGTGGTATTACGCTAATCAAGACAACTCACAACTTCTAAAAAGAACTGTGACCTATAGGACAACTGAACAAGAAGAAAAAGAAATCAACGATAGGCAAATTTAGAGCAACTGAGGGCAACAGAAAATGACGGGTGTCAGGCAAACTTAGGACAACTCAGGAAATGAACTATGATACCAGGCTAGTTTAGGGGCAAATATAGAACAACAAGGAAAAAGTGACTATGGTAGCATTAAGCTGATGAAGGACAACACAGAACAACGAAGCGAAGCCATGGCGATATGCTCATTCAGGACATCACAACACAAACACCAGGCACATTGCTATCACAAGCTCCAGATAGTAGCGTTCTCCATGACACGTCATTTTCTGTCTACATACACATCATCCAGCATATAACGGGGTCTATTCTTGTCACAGGAAGAGACAACAACAGAGGGCAGACGCCACCAAAGCACACTCACAGGCACATCCAAATAGCGACACTTTAAACACTAACATCTGTGTAGCTTTTACCATATCACATTACAAAAAAAAATGTACACCAATCTCTCTGAACTGTTTAGCAATTTGTTCTCCATTTTCTTTTCCAGGCAAAGCCCCCACAATTTAGCAAACCAAGGTCTGGGTATAAAAACTCTTTCAACACACAGACAGACAGACAGACAGACAGACAGACAGACAGACAGACAGAGTGAATAATCCCCCAAACAACCCACAGGTTTCCTATGTACAAAGGGAAGCAACTGCACTCACATTTCCACACTACTTTCTGTGGCAAAGATGTCTAGTCCTCTAATTCAGTGAATTATGGTTCTGAGGAAAGTGTCTATAGACTAAACGACTGTACAATTATGGTCTGTGCTTTGCAGCAGAAGGAGACACAAATCACTGTAAAGAAGTGAGCAACCAGAAGTTCCTACACTAAAAACAGGGATGATTTTTGTGCACTAAATGTTTACCTTCATCTTTGTACTAGAAGAACAAAACTGGGACCAGGAGGGGGGGGGGGAGGGATGAATATAAATAAAAAAAATAAACCCAACAGTTGTTTGTTCATGATGTTGCTACACGGAACACAATTGTTTTCTATCCGATTCTGAACTGAGACACTACAGCAGCCCTGTCTTGATACACTCCTCTAGCTCTACTAACTACATTGTGATGAGATCAATGGGTCCTGATTCAAATGTCAAGGCAGCGCTTGATTTTGGACGACAATACGAATGATTTTTTTCAAATAAAATAAATGACAGGCAGCATTTCCTCAACAACTCCGTCATCCTGATATTTGATCCCAACCTGCTACTGTTCTTTCCCATCCAAATCAGACTCTGGAAATCTTGCCCCCTTGCTCCAACACCACAGTGTTTCTGGCCCCAAACCCACACACAGCAGCACCGTCATTCGAAAGAGCAGACGATCGTTTGTCCCACACTGCCTGAGAGTCTTTCGGGGGTGGGGGGCCCGGGCCCGACCTCTCCTCCTCTGCCAAGGGAGCCTGCTTCTCGCTCACGCTCACTATCTCCTTCTGGGAGGATGCAGCCGCCTTCTCTTTCTGGAACGGCGAAAACGGCCGATCTCTAGGAACCTGAATCCCGCTACGGCTTTGCGGACCTATAGCAGGGGATGCAGATTTCGGTCTGTCAAACGGAGGGTGAGACCGCCCGGCTTTATTTTCTGAAGGGGAGAAAGGCCTGGGGGGCTTGTCTCTCCCGAAAGGCGAAAACGGTCTGGGGATTTTGTCTTTTTCAAAGGGGGAGAAGGGTCTGGCCGCTTTTTCGAAAGGCGAGAAAGGTCTGTCTCTGTGCGGGGGGATCTCACTCTTCCCCGCCGTGTCGGCTTTGCTGCTACCCTCACTGCCCCCGTCCCTCACTAAAGGCGAGAGAGGTCTCTCCCGGTGCCCGTACACAGAAGACTTTTCCCTGGGCAGTGCCGACGAGGAGGAGGCGGGCTTGTCTTTCTGAGAAGGCGAAAAGGATCTCTCCCTGCCCTGGGGCAGAACCCTTCTCTCCAACTGCTGGGAGAACTGGCGGCTGCTGCTGCTGACCTTGCTGTTGGGGGTCTTCTTCTTCTCCTCTTCCCGGGACACCCCCCTGTCCTTCAGCACGGCTGGAGAAGGTCTGACCTCCCTCTGGGGGCGGGGACCTCCCCTCTCCCCTCTACCTGCAGAAAGCTGCCGCACAGGAGGCCCCCTCTCTTTGGCGGCTGTGGGGATGGCACTTTCTGGTCCTGCTGCTGCTGCTGGTGCTGGTGGTGCTGGTGGGGTCTTGGTGGGAGGTGGTGTGGAGTCGAATGTCTTCGACCTTAACCTTGGCACTCGCGATATTGGCCTTGACCTGACCTGACCTGCTGAAGGTCGACGTTCAGAGGGCAGAGGCTCTGTAGGGGTAGGAACAGGAGGCGTAGGGCTGGTGTTGGTGGTGGTGGTGTGGGTGGTGGCGGTGACGGTGGTGGTAGGGGCGGTGGTGAAAGTGGTGGCGACGTGAGGTTCCTGGTAAGGGGAGTGGCAGAGGGTGTGGATTCGGGAGTTCTGAATCTCCAGCTCGTCTGTGGACAATGTTCAAAAGTGTGGTGATTATCACGTCATCCTGACCTTCATGTCATTCATACACATCAAGTTCATCCTAACGTTTTTAATGCGCCATAAAAAGACGTCATCATAAACCATCACCTTGTCCTAAACATCACGTCATTCTGACCATCACATCGCTATAAACATGTCATCGTAACCAGAACGTCATCATAAACATCACGTCCTCTTAACATAACGTCACTTATGAACTCCATGTCGTAATCATAACGTCAGCACCATATCACAATAGCTATAATCACTCTGTCATCTGATCTTTTTCGTGGTACCCAAAAAGTCACCACACCCATTACATTGTCATGACCATGACATCATAACCATGACATTGTCACAACCATCTCATAATAGCTAAAACCATAACGCCATCTAAATTATGTCATCATAACCATGGCATCATCAATACCACCATAACCATTATATCCTCATATCTTCAGCCACGGGATAGCCTAGTGGTCAGAACATCGTGTGAGTGTGAGTGAGTTGTGTGTGTGTGTGTGTGTGTGTTGTGCGTGCGTGCGTGCGTGCGTGCGTGCGTGCGTGCGTGCGTGCGTGCATGCATGTGTGTGCGTATGTGCGCGCGTGCGTGTGTGTGTACATTCGAATTTGCTAAAACTATAAATTGTTATTGATTGCTTGTGTGTTGTATAGGTTGATTGCAAGCGCTTTGATTTGTTATGACAAGATATAGCGCTATAGCCCATGTATTCTTAGTAGTAGTAGTAGTAGTAGTAGTAGTAGTAGTAGTAGTATGTAGTAGTAGTAGTAGTAGTAGTAGTAGTAGTAGTAGTGTAGCAGTAGCAGTAGTAGTAGTAGTAGAAGTGTTATTATTATTAATCTCCTGATGTCAAGCAGCATTCTCTCTCTTCATCAAACTATGCTCTTTCCCTGTTGGTAAACGAAGTAACACACAGATCCCGACATACTTTAGACTGGTTTGGTACCGATATTTCACAAGATCTGGTCACATCTGTGTCTCTCACTGATGGTTTGCTTTCTGATCATTCTGACATTCTTTTCTTTCTTAACATTTCAAAGCCTACCACTAGAAAGAAGAAATGCGTCACCCGCCACAATCTGTAAGCCATGGATGTTCAATCTTTCTCTTCACAAGCTGCTTAATGCCTATCACAAACTGACCCTTCTCAACACCACAACACTGTCTTCAGCCGGACGGGATTGCCTAGTGGTCAGAACATTGCGCTCACAATTTGACGACCCGGGTTCGATTCCCGGTCGAGGGTATTTTTCCTCCGGAGTTAACGTCAGTGCTGACTCTATAGAGAAGGAGAGGCACCAAAATATGCCCAGACAGGACAGACAATGTAAATACTGTAATAGAATAGAAGAAAATTTCATGTATTCGATGATTATGTCTTATATAATGAACTCAGAAACAATTTGTTATTAACAATTAAAACCAAAGACAAAGAAAGGGGGAAAAAATAATGTATCGGTGAAAATCATAAATTGAGCGACATAATCACAGTTGATACATCTATCAAGCAGTTCTCATGAGATATGTGAATCAATGTTTTTTGGAAAATAGAGAAAAAGAGAAGTGGAATGCAGCATGTTTTTAGAGTGCTGTACACCATTTTTGGGCCAATAGATGATTATAACTGATGTTCGTTTTGTTGTGTCAAATTATGTCTACATGACTTAGGAAGCAATAACATATTCTGAATCTTGAGTCTGATATTACCCCCCCCCACCCACCCACCCACACCACACACACACATGCACATGCACACACACACACTACACACACACAGGCACACACACACTACACACACACATGCACACATATACACACATACGCATTCCCCCCCACACACACACACCCCACACCCCACACACCTCTCAGTCTGTGGGCCAGCTGTGGACAGAGCGACCTGTCCAGGGACACACACACACACACTACAAACACACCACACACACACACACACACACACACACACACACACACACACACACACACACACACACACAACACACGCACACACGCACCCTTCCCCCCACACACATACACCCCCCTCCCCACCCACCTACTGTGGCAATGTACTTTTTGCTTTATTCACGGCAGCCTTTACACGTAGTTCGCAATTGTTCATCCTACAGTTTTAGATTTTAAAGTTTTCTATTGTTCGATGTTTTTGCTATTATTTGCGTTTCCTATGCTATGTTTTGCAATATTCTG
>CM060326.1:13966354-13968854 GCA_030674155.1 Stramonita haemastoma | reverse complement strand
AACACAACACAACATCGGTAGGGAAATGATAGGGAAACAAATACAGTTGCATACAGGAAAAAGAAAAAAAAAAAGGGTAGGCGCTGCAACTTGTAGCGACGCGCTCTGCCCGGGCCGGGAGAGCAGCCCGCATTGCACGCAGAGAAATCTGCTGTGACGTAAAGTGGTACAAAATACAAAAATACAAATCCAGACACGAATCAATGCATTCATGTTATTGCTATGAACTGCGCTTGGTTAGCTACCATACCATACTATACCATATTGTTTACAGCCCTACAGACCACAAAAGCTATATCAGGGCTGTCACCTCATTCAGTTTCAGTGGCTCCAGTAACTTTCAACCTCAGGTTCAAAGCCAATACCTTCAAATGTCTAACGCCGTCCATCTAAAAAAAAAAATTAAATGACACATTACCCAAGTCATCTAATTCCTCAAGGCAAATAATTAAACCAGGCTATGCTGAGGACGCCAGCCATTCCGCTTAATTTATCATCCACAGATTACAAAAGAAAAATTTTTAAAAAGGATAACGACCATGTTATAGTACAAACATATACATGAAAAAAGCCCCATGGGTAAATACCACTGCAGAATGGACATCCTGTACCCATTCCAGTGTCTAAATACACTACCTGGTCGCCAAAACAAAAGAAAACACCACAGGCTAAATGTTATATAATGAAAACAGAATATTATTTGAAAGAGTTGCTTGAAAAAAGGCAAGAGAGTGACTGAGAAGAATGGGAAGGCAGAAAATAAGTAAGAGAGATGACAGAATGGTAAGGAGAAAGACATATACATATTGAATATATGTTTATATATTACACTCACAAGCTCTCTCCCCCCCCCCCCTCACAAACAAATACACGCATACACACACACAAACTAACACACACACGCAACCCCCCCACCCTACCCCTCCCCTCCCTTCCTCACCCCTCCCCTCCCCACCTTCCCCTCCCCACCCCTCCCCTACCCCATCCCTCCCCTCCTTCCCCACCCCTCCCCCATCCCTCCCCTCCTTCCCCACCCCTCCCCTCCCTACCCTTCCCCACACCCTCCCCAACCCCTCCCCTTTCCAACCTACTCCACACTTTCCACAAAAACTCACGCCGGCAATGCTGTAGGTCCTTGTCCACGTCTCTCAAGGCCTGCTCCAGATGGCGCACGGCGGGAGGCACCTCAGCCCCCGAGGGCCCCGCCCCGCCCCTGCGCTTCAGCCAGGCCTTCAGCATGCCCTGGGCTCTGTGGGCACAGGGGGCGCCCTGGGCACTCTTCTCCAGCCGATCCAGCTCGGGCTGGGGCACCGTCAGCCTTCTGCCTAGCCGCTGGTAGTCTGGTCCTGGGTAGCAGAGCAACAGAGAGAGAGGTGTAGAGAGAGAGGTATTTATTTATTTATTTATTTATTTATTTATTCTTTTATTTATTCTTTTATTTATTCTTTTATATCGAGGAAAATGGAACAAGCACCCTTGTGCTTTTTTTACATCCAGAGAGATTTGATTTGATTTATTCTTTTATGTCGAGGATAATGGAATAAGCACTCTCAGAGAGAGAGAGAGAGAGAGAGAGAGAGAGAGAGAGAGAGAGGGGGGGTGGGGGGTGGGAGGGGGAGAGGGAGATGGGGAGAGTGAGAGAGAGAGAGGGAGGGGGAGAGGGAGAGGGGAGAGTGAGGAGAGAGTGAGAGACAGAGAGAGGGTGGGAGAGGGAGAGAGAGGGAGAGGGAGAGAGAGAGGGAGGGAGGGAAGGAGAGGGGGAAGTGAGAGAGAGAGAGGAAGAGGGGGAGAGGGAGAGGGGGAGAGGGAGAGAGAGGGGGGAGGGAGAGAGAGGGAGAGAGAGAGAGAGAGGGAGAGAGAGAGAGGGAGAGAGAGAGGGGGAGAGTGAGAAAGAGAGAGAGGGGGGGGAGAGGGAGAGAGAGAAATAGAGAGAGAGTATCTGTGTGTGTGTGTGTGTGTGTGTGTGTGTGTGTGTGTGTGTGTGTGTGTGTGTGTGTGTGTGTGTGTGTGTGTGTGTGTGTGTGTGAAGGAAGAAAGGAAAAGGGCGGATGGGCGAGTGGATGGGTGGGTGTGTGGATGAGTGGATGGGATGGGTAAATGAAATGGATGGATGGATGGATGGATGGATGGATGGATGGATGGATGGATGGATGGATGGATGGATGGATGGATGGATGGATGGATGGATGGGATAGATGGATGAGGTGGAATTGGTTGGGATGGATGGATATTTAATATGTAAGGGTATAGTTTAACGCCAAGCAAAGTCTTATAATCTGTCATTGTAAACACACATACATCAAAACCATTAGTCAAACATGGAGAAAACACACACACATATATATGTATATGCATAACAGCAACACCAGAGAGAGTGTACAAACAGACAGACACACACACATACACAAACACACACACACACATACACACACTCACACACACACATACACACACAAATGCATAACAGCAACACCAGAGAGAGTGTGTGTGTCAGACAGAC
>CM060326.1:13956354-13961354 GCA_030674155.1 Stramonita haemastoma | reverse complement strand
TTGTGGGGGCAATGGCCTTTATGAACAAATCATCCAACAAATCACTTTCTCTCTGTCTTTCTCTTTCTCTCTCTGTCTCTGTTTCTCATACACACACATACACACACACACATACAATCCTCCCACCTCTCTCTCTCTCTCTCACGCACGCACGCACGCACGCATACTTACTTACTAACTTACTAACTTACTCACTCATTCACTCACACACACACACACACACACACACACACACACACACACACACACACACCACACCCACACCACACCACACCACACCACACCACACCACAACACAACACACACACACACACACACACACACGCACAAGACACCCCCCCACCTCCCCCCCTGTCTGTCTGTCTGTCTGTCTGTCTGTCTGTCTGTCTGTCTGTCTGTCTGTCCGTCCGTCCGTCCGTCCGTCCGTCCGTCCTTCTGTCCGTCCGTCCCTCTCTCTCTCTCTCTCTCTCTCTCTCTCTCCTAAACAGCAACCAGAGGAGAGGAGAGGAGGCGCAGGAATAATAATGAACGGGAGGAGGAGGAGGAGGAGGAGGAGGAGGAGGAGAGAGAGAGAATTGTGTATGGTGGCATCAGGAGCGATTTTATCCAGCAGTGAAAACAACATCCCACATTCCACATCACAGTATGTGAGATCACCACATGGCCCACAGCTGTACGTCTGGCTGTCTCCCCCTCTCATTTCTTTTTACAACTGTTATAATGAATTATAGTCTTTTCCTTGAGGATAAAAGATACATGTATACATGTAGGCTACACGGCGCGCGCATGCATGCGCAACACCAAGCCACATTCGCTTTATTTTGGGTGGGTGGGTGGTGTTTTTCTTATATTTCCAGCGCTTATAATATAAATACCTACGTGTTTGCGCGCGCGCGCGCGCGCGCACCCACACACACACACGCACGAATAGACTTTAAATTGAACTACAACAACAACACGCACGCACGCACACACACATACAGAGTGTGAGAGCACACTTTAAAACCTGTTCCCCTTTTTGGGAGAGTACGCCATTGCGTGCTGGAGGGAACAGATGAAAAAAATTACAAAACCGCAATATATATATATATATATATATATATATATATATATATATATATATATATGTGAATGACTGGATAGTGGATTAAAAAAAAAGTACTGTAGTGCTTATTCCATTATCCATGAAATAAAAAATATATATATCTCTCTCATGTATTCTTTGACTTCTTAATCAGTCTTTTATAATGCAGGAGAAGGCAGACATGTATTCTTAGACTTCTTAGTTAGTCTTTCAAACTGCAGGAGAAGGCAGACATGTATTCTTTGACTTCTTAGTCATTGTCTTTCAAAACGAAGTATAGCAGAAGGCAGACATGAACTCCGCAAACTGCTCTCCAAGATGGCTAGCTAGCTAATGAGAACATACCAAGGAGGCAGGAGGGAAAGAGAGGTTTACAGGCTTCGTTAAGTCTCCCATCCCACTTTTCTCCATACTTTGCATGCAAACTCCCTACAGAGTCTGTGAACAGTCTGTGAACAGCTTACATCACTGCTCTTTCTCTGTGTGTATGTAACTACACCACTCCTGACCTAGTTCGTGAGGTAGAAAAAGAAAAAAAAAAACACAAACAAAAACCAACAACAACCAGCCACATAAACAACCTTAACCAGAACTAACAATCACACAACTGACAACACACAACAAGTTACCGCCATCAATATACCATTTTTTTGGAAATGAATTTTTTTTAAGTTTGTGACTTGATTTGACTTCACTTGCACGACAACCACACAAAAACCAGCCACACCCCCTCCTTCCTCCCAAAAAAAACTCCAGCATGAAAATAGTTGTAAACACGCAAAAAAATCTGCTCCTGACTGAAAACTGTGTACACCACAATACACCACATCGCCAATCAAATACACACGCAGAGAGGAGGGGCAGGGAAAGTGGGTGGCACTGCTGATGTGGCGACACGCTCTCTCCAAAGGAGAACAAACCTGAATTTCACACGCAAAGCGATATATTATGCAGTGACTGAACAATGGTTTACCCTGCAATACGCCAATATACCCCACCAACCAACCACCATGTTGCTTGTTTGTCCGTCGTGTTCGACGATGACCTCCAAAACAACAGAGGAGGCAGCTGCTGTTTCGGAAACTGGGCAGAAATTTGATCATGGTGGAGATGCCTTGCCCACAGTACATCCCCACTCTCTCGGCCAAGAGGGCATAAGGACAGTCAGCGTTGGAGATGTTCCCCAAAGGCCAACTATCCCCTGGGCTGCAGCACATAAGGACTGTGCAAGTCAAGCCTCCTAGTCAGAGAGTCATAGTCGATCACTGAAGACTAAGCTGCAAAGCGGAATTCCATGAGTGGGAAAGAAAGCCACTGATCATACAGCCTCTCACTTTGCTGTTGCCCCCAGCATCAATGGTTTAATCTCCCCAAAAGTCCTTCGGATGAGACTGTAAACCAAGGCCCCGTGTGCGAACGCATGCAGAACATCTTGCGCACACGTTAAATCCTGTTCCGCTTATCGTAAGAGTAGGCTATCGTGTGCCGGTGGGAACAGATGACATTTACAAAACTGCATACACACGGGGACTGGATGTAAAAAAGCACAAGAGGTGCTTATCCCATTATCCTCGATATAAAAAGAATAAATAAATAAACAAATAAAAACAAGTCTACTTAAAACCCTAACCATCTAAATCCATCCATACTTTCCTGTACTTACCGAATCTCGCTCACTCCGGTCCGAATTCAAAGTGGCGGCACGCGAACCTCGCGAAGATGACGTCGCCGAAGATGTCGAAGTCTTCTCCAGGGTATCAGGGCGGTACTCCAAGCTACACTCCGACACTCCAGACAAAGGTAACGTATCGTCATCATCCTCCCCTCCTCCTCCTCCTCCCACCCTCGTCGTCCCCCCCACCGCTCGCCCTCAGGAACCCCGGACGCCAGCCCCTCTCCAGACGGGGAATCCACCAGCGACCCGTACCCGCTGACCGACGTTTCGCTGTGCGGGGACACCAGAGCGTGGGGCGGGAGCGCGTGGGGGCCAGACACCTTGAGAGCATCCCCGTGCAAGGAGATGCTGCGGTGAGCGCGGGTAGCCGGCAGGTACTGCTGACCCTGAGGCGAGTACGTCCCGAACTGCGGCCCGTGCTGGGTGGTGGTGGTGGAGGTGCCCAGGAGTTCGCGGAGACGGCGGTTCTCGAACTCCAGCTCGTCCACCTTGCTGAGGAGTTTCTGGTTGTGGGCGTTGAGGCCTCGCTGGGACTCGGTGAGGTTCTGGATCACCTGCTCCTTCCGCGCCAGTTCTTCTTGCGTGGGGAAGAGGGAACCCCCGACCACGCGAGGCTCCACCATCGAAAGCGGCCTCTGCCCCTTCCCGCGAGGCTGCTCTCTCCGGCTCTGATGCTGCTGGTGATGCTGGTGAGGATGATGCTGGCTGTGCAAGGGACTCTCCGCGACGTTGTCCTGACGCCTCAGCAAGGAGCTTCTCTCTGTGCGTCCTTCTGCAGAGTGTTGCCGGCGTGGGATGAGCGGGACTGGAGGTTTGGCGTTGGAGGAGGAGGAGAAGAGGTCCGCGTGGCGGGAGGCTTTTGTCGGGGAGGTGGTGGTGAGGGTGGAGGAGGAGGAGGGGGTGGTGAGGGGGGTGGGGATGGGGGTGGGGGTGTAGGGCAGCTCCACACCCCCGGAGGGTCCCCTGCGGAGGTAGGTGTGGCCGTTGGTGGCATAGCTGTAGGCCAGCTCCAACTGCCGGGCTTTGTCCTCCGTCTGCTTGCGGAGGTGAACCAGCGCCTGTTTCCAACACAGACACACACAAAGTTTATTTTGTTTATTTATTTTATTTTATACCACTTTATCTCACAGCAGATTTCTCTGCGTGAAATTCGGACTGCTCTCCCCGGGGAGAGCGCGTCGCCACAGGTGCAGCACCTACCCATTTTTCCCTCAGGGATGGTGTCTAAACACGACACCTGTGTGCATACTGGTTTTTTTTATAATTTTGTCATCCGCTCCTACCGGCACACGATGGCCTGCTCTTCCGAATGGCGGAACGGGGTTTTCACGTGTGTGCAAGATGTTTTGCATGCGTTCGCACACGGGGCCTCGGTTTATAGTCTCATCCGAATGTCCGAGTTAACATCAGTGCTGACTCCACTGTCCCCAAAAGTCTTTCGGATGAGACTGTAAACCGAGGCCCCGTGTGTAAACGCACGCAGAACATCTTGCGCACACGTTCAATCCTGTTCCGCTTTTCGTAATAAGAGTAGGCCATTGTGTTCCGGTGGGAACAGATGACAATATTCACACAACTGCATAAACACGGGGACTGGATGAAAAAAAAAGCTCATGAGTGCTTATCCCATTATCCTCGATATAAAAGAAAAAAAATAAAATAAATAAATACACACACACACACACACACACACACACACACACACACACACACACACACACACACACACCAAAAAACCCACATAATATTAAAAAATACATTGATGAAAAACAAACTGATTATCCCCGACAACTTAACAGGTTTCAGATCCCTTCCCTTCTCACCTGGAAATTGTCCACATTGGTTCGGGTGCGACCTTCCACATCCGGGGACCTGGGGTCACGCACTACGTCACCAGTGCGGTTTTTCTGACGGCCGATCTTGTCGTTCAGGCTTTTGGAGCGACGTAACGTCGGCATGACGTCACCACGCCAAACCTGCACAGGCAAAACAAAACAAAAACAAAAAAATTAAAATCAGGATTAGGAAGAAGAAGAAGAAGAAGAAGAAGAAGAAGAAGAAGAAGAAGAAGAGAAGAAGGAGAGGAGGAGGAGGAGGAGGAGGAGGAGGAGGAGAGAGGAGGAGGAGGAGGAGGAGGAGAGAAGGCCGAGAAGAAGAAGAGAAGAAGAAGAAGAAGAAGAAGAAGAAGAAGAAGAAGAAGAAGAAGAAGAAGAAGAAGAAGAAGAAGAAGAAGAAGAAGAA
>CM060326.1:13946354-13948854 GCA_030674155.1 Stramonita haemastoma | reverse complement strand
ACACGCACACACACACACACACACACACACACACACACATACACACACACACACACACACTGATGATGATACCACTCTACTTTGTAGTGATTCAGACCCTTGTAGCTTATCTCGCAAACTTCAATTAAGCATTGACAAATTGATTACTTGGACTCAGTTAAACCATATGTCCTTAAATGCACAAAAAACAAAGTGCATGTATGTATCAGCAAGACAGAAAAGACAAAAAATGAGAGATAAGTTCCCACCTCTGTTACTTGATAGCAGAATAATTGAAGAAGTTGACTCTCATAAACTTTTAGGTGTCACCATTGACAAAAATATGACTTGGACTGATCACATTATGTCACTAGGAAAGCGCATTGCTCACAGGTTACGTCAATTATCGAAAATCAAACACTTTTTGAATCATCACTCTCGAAAACTGTTTTTTTGTTGTCATATTCTACCTATTATTGACTATGCATCAACTATATGGGATACCTGTAGTGAAACGAACTTGAAATTCATTCATCGTTTATATAAAAGAGCAGTAAAACTTGTCCTGTTAAAATCAAGTACCCTGACAGTTGAGGATTATAAGAAAATAAACGTCCCGACTTTTCGAAACAGACTTTCCTTCAATAAAGCCATGTTTATGCAAAAAGTTGTTAACCAAACTGCACCTCCCAAGATTACCAATACTTTCAAAATCAATCAACACAGACACAACCATTTGCTGACATTTCCAAGACCCAGAAATAATCTATATAAATCAAGCCTACTATATTCAGGTAGCGACCTATGGAATAAGCTACCAAAAAATTTGAAATGTATCAAAAACAAAGATAATTTTAAAGCACATCTAAAAAAATATTTCATAGATAAGTGTATAGAACAAGACTTGTAAACGTGTACATTTGCTTGTGATATAACATCACTCTTTACAGTTTCATTCCAACGTACTTGTATTGTGGCTTGTGTTACAACTGAATTAAAAATGTTACATGTAGCATGTGTGCGAGGGACAGATAGATGAATGTATCACTGATAGTCATTTTTATCATTATAAATATGGTTATGACCACAGTTTATATGGTCATTTATATTCATCTCTTGATGTTACTTTTAAGGGATAACAATTTGCTGATGACTTGATAAGATATTAGACCTTGATGGTTGATTTTGCTATGTGTGTGTGTGTGTGTGTGTGTGTGTGTGTGTGTGTGTGTGTGTGTGTGTGGTGTGTGTGTGTGTGTGTGTGTGTGTGTGTGTGTGTGTGTGGGTGTGTGAGTGAGTTGAGTGAGTTGGCGTGTGGTTATTGTTGTTGTTGATACTGATGGTGTTTGGTTGGGCTTTAACATTTTATAGGGGGGGGGGGGGTTGCCTGATTTTATCTGTTTCATTTCTCTTTGGTTTGGATGTTTGTTCTGGTGTGTGTGTGGTGTGGTGTGGTGTGTGTGTGTGTGTGTGTGTGTGTGTGTGTGTGTGTGTGTGTGTGTGTGTGTGTGTGTGTGTGTGTGTTGATACAGTACATGAGATATTTAGTTATAGGAAATGTTGATTTTTTTTTGATTTTTTTATTTTATTTATTTTTTTTTTTTGTATACATGTGCTTTTTGTGGGATTATTTCTTGTTTTTTTGTTTGTTTGTTTGTTTGTTTGTTTGTGTTATATATATATTTTTTTTATTATTATTTTATTTTATTTATTTATTATTATTTTTTTTAATTATTGATTGATTTTTTTTAAATTATGCAATTGATAAGCTGGTGCTCAAGTTAGCTGCGATTTTTTTAAAATTATATATATATATATATATATATATATATATTTTTTTTTTTTTTTTTTATGTACCTGAATGCACTTATTTGATAGAACGCTGACATGTTTTAGTGTAAATCTATAATCACAAGTGCTTGGGAGTGAAGGACTGAGAAAAAGGAAGGAAATTAATGTGATTGTTTTTCCTTTCTGCTTCGAATCCATTGCTTTGTAATGTATTGTTTTTCTTTGTATGCACCGTACTTGTTTTGGAGGAGGGAATTGATATAGGTTTGTATGTGTGTGTGTAAAACGATTTTTAAGGAATCATGCATTATTTTCCTTGTGTGCGTGTGGTATATATATATATATATATATATATATATATATATATATATTATATATATATATATATATATATATTGTGTGTGTGTGTGTGTGTGTGTGTGTGTGTGTGTGTGTGTGTGTGTGTGTATGTAGTTTCTTCTTTTGGTGTGAATATTTTTCAAGTTCATTTTTAATCTTTTCATTTGTACCACATATCTTCTTTAAGTTTTTCCTTGTTCAAATATGACTTTCTCTATTTTTTTCTCCTTTTTAAAATTTTAAAAAATTTTTATTTTATTTTATTTTTTAGATGGATGGCTTGATGAAAAAAAGCAATTGTACTGCTTACTCAATGTACCATCTGGAAATAAAAGTTTGACTTGACTTGACTTGACACACACACACACACTGAAATAGACAGACAGACAGA
>CM060326.1:13936354-13938854 GCA_030674155.1 Stramonita haemastoma | reverse complement strand
CGAGACAGCAAACTAAGCCGGCCACTTCCTTACAAAGAACAGTACGCAGCATTCCACCAGAATATCTTGTCCTTAAAATACCTAGATAAGATTTAGCCTATCTACCGCTGGCCGCCTCTTTTTCTCTATTTCTGGTCCATCGATCTGGAATGACATTCCTCTCTCCCTTCGGCAAAAGCCTACATTATGACACTTTTAAGTCCAACCTCAAGACACACTTATTTCTAACCTGAGATTTTCACCTTCTGTTTCCATCTCCTATCTGTCCCTTCCTTCAACAGCTGAAATCCCCTTCACCCTGCCAAAGTGTATAACCTTTATAAGTGTCTGCACATGTGTGTGTTTCAATTTTAATTTCATTTTTAATTAATTTTTATTCTTTTATAAAAAAAAAATATATATCGAGGATAATGGAATAAGCACTCATGTGGGTTTCTTTTACATCCAGTGACTGTGTGTATGCAGTTTCTGTCAATCTTATCATCTGTTCCCACCGACACACAATGGCTTACTCTTACGAAAAGCGGAACCGGGATTTAACGTGTGCGCAAGACGTTCTGTGTGCGTTCGCACACGGGGCCTGGGTTCATAGTCTCTTCCGAAGGACTTGTGGGGAGAGTGGAGTCTGCACTGATGTTAACTCCAGGGGAAAATTTCCCTCGAACGGGAATCGAACCAGGGACGTGAAATTACAAGTGCAATTGTAACTGCCCTTCAGGGACGATTAAAGTGTTTTTGACTTGACTTTGACTTTGACTTGACTTGACTTCTGACCACAAGGCTATCGTGTCCTTTTTTAAAGACAATAGCCACATAAGGACACAACAGACTATGTCTCACAGTCCAACAGCTAGGCATATTTCTGCACACATACATCTGCAGACAACAGCTAATTACACACTCACGCGAAGCCTCCTCCTCCTCCCCCCCCCCATTTTACAACACTACTCCTCCACCTGACCTCACCCGCGCCCTCCCCCCCCCCCCCCCCCCCCATCCTTCCCTGCCACGTTTCCATGACAACGGGAGAAGCCCAAAGACAAGATGGCCACTGATCAAAGCTGTGAGGACGGTGGTAACGTCCGCGGTGACGTAAAATCTCATTAGGGACTGGCTTAGTGTGTGTGTGTGTGTGTGTGTGTGTGTGTGTGTGTGTGTGTGTGTGTGTGTGTGTGTGTGTGTGTGTGTGTGTGTGTGTGTGTGTGTTTACAACACTCTGTGTGCGCGTGAGTGTGTGTATTATGTAAGTATATGTGTGTGTATATGTATGTATGTATGTATGTGTGTGTATGTATATATATATATATATATATATATATATATATATATATATATATATATATATATATATATATATATATATATATATATATATATATATATATATATATATATATATATATATGTATACATGTATGTGTGTGTCAAAGTCAAAGTCAAAGTCAAAGTCAAATTTTTATTTACAGATGGTACATTGAGTAAGCAAAACAATTGCTTTTTTTCATCAAGCCATCTACAAAGAAAAGTATGTAAGAAAATGAAAAAGAAAAATATCAACAATGTGTGTGTGTGTGTGTGTGTGTGTGATTGAGTGAGTGAGTAAGTGAGTGTGTGTGAGAGAGAGAGACAGCGTGTGTGTGAGTGAGTGTGTGTGTGTGTGTGTGTGTGTGTGTGTGTGTGTGTGTGTGTGTGTGTGCGTGCGCGCGCTTGCGCGTGCGTACGTGCGTGTGTGTGTGTGTGTGTGTGTGAGTGTGTTTACAACACCCTCTGTGTGTACATGAGTGTGTGTATATGTGTGTGTGCGCGCGTGCGCGCGCGTATGTGTGCGTGTGTGTGAGTGTATTATGGACTGCAGCAGGGGGCATAGTACGTTGTTGGCCTATGTTGTGATAATGACGGAGAGGATGTAATCATAGAACAAAGGGAGAGAGAGTCTGGGACCTCTGGCTCAGATTAGTGGAGGAAGATAGACAGCAAGAGAAACGGTTTATATTAGGGGGAAAGGGAGACTGAAGAGGGGAGAGAGAGAGAGAGAGAGAGAGAGAGAGAGAGAGAGAGAGAGAGAGAGAGAGAGAGGGGAGAGAGTAAACATTATGTAAGTGGGTGTTTTTGTTTGTTTTGTGTATTTGTTGTTGTTGTAGTTGGTGTTGTTGTTGTTGTTGTTGTGTGTGTGTGCGTGCGTGTGCGTGCATGTGTGTGTGCGAGCGTGTGTGCACATTGTGTGTGACAAGTCAGGCCTAGCTGCAGCACCTCTGACTTTGGCGTGCGGGAGAGAACGGTTGTCTTTTAAGTCATTCTGGAAGGGGAAAAAAAAGGTAGGAGAATGGACCAAGACAGCAGCAGAAAACAGACAAGCAGGGAGGAGCCAGGAAGAAAAGGGACAAGGCAAAAACAAAGAGAGTGTGTGCACATTCGAATTTGTTAAAATTACTGTAGTTGATTGTTTGTGTCTTGTATAGGTCGAATGCAAGCGCTTTGATTGGTTAGTATTTTTTGTTTT
>CM060326.1:13929348-13931254 GCA_030674155.1 Stramonita haemastoma | reverse complement strand
GATTTTAATGTGAGTTGTAGTGTTAATGTCATACGCACGCACGCATACAGTGACACACACATACACACGCACACTCACATTTATAGTTATCACAACCACACAAACACACACACACACACACACACACACACACACACACACACACACACACACACACACACACACACACGAACACAACACACCATACTTACACACACAATTACACTAACACACTACACACACACTTACACACACACACACACACACTTACACTCACACACACTTACACACACACACCACACACTTACACAACACACACACACACACTTACACACACACACACACACACCACTTACACACACACACACACACACACCACACAACACACACACACACACACACACACTCACACACACACACACACTCACACACACACACACACTTACCCCCACCACCCCACCCCCACCCCCCACCCCACCCCCACACGAAACCCTCCTTTCCTGCTTTCTTCTTCTGATAAAAATAATGTCACCTCCACCTGACCTGGATGGGGGGAGTATGGGGGGGATGGGAAGGGGAGGGGAGGGTTGGGGAGGGGGAAGAGGACAGAAAAGGGGAGGGGATGACGCGACGGTGACGGGAAGGGAATGATTGACAATCCCTTGTGTCAAGAGCATGAGATGCTAAAACTGACAGCTCCCCCTTCTTTTTTTCTTTTTTTAAAGCAAGCTAGATATCATTATTTATTCATAGCGTTTGAATTTGAAAGTTTAAATTCGGACACACACACATACACATACACATGCACGCACACACGCACGCACATACGCACACGCTCGCGCGCACGCATGCACGCATGCATGCACACACACACACGCGCACATTGATAAAAAACAACAACACACAATTGCACTGCTTACTCAATGTACCATCTGGAAATAAAAGTTTGACTTTGACTTTGACACACGCGCGCGCGCGCATATGCACGCACACACCCACACACATACATCTCACCTTCCAAGTGACCCCCACCACCACTACACCCCTCCCCCACTCATTTAAAATATTCCCCTCTGTCCACCCATCCATCCATCTATCCATCCATCCATCCATCCATCTTTGCAAGCGCACCCTACCTCTCTGTATCGTCGCACCAGTCATTCATTAATTAATTGACATTCCTCGCCACTCCTTAGTGACGATTGCCTTAGTGGGGTTGAAAGTGTTGGGATATTTAACGTTCCACAGTCATTATTTTGACCCCCCCAAACATTCACACATTCCTTTCCCATTCAAAAAGAACAACAGCTTTACCTACCTACCTCTGATTAAATCTGGGGTAATATACATGTGTTAAATGTTGAGATTTCAAGCGTTAGGCTACGGCCATAGTAAACCCGGCCCGTCCCGTTGTTTTGACGGCCGTCTCTTTGACGGGAGAACGGATCCGTCAAAGCGGCCATAGTCAACCCGGCCCGTCTCTTTCTGACAATATGGTCACCCCGAGACTGCGAGTGACGCAAAAATGAGGCTGCCGCGATGACGCAAATCGACAGAAAATAGTTCGACATAAAAAGTGTTTTTACGTAAAATCTCCCCCCAAAACTTTTATCAAAACCATTGGAATGTAATCGGGAAAGGTTAATTTACTAGTTTGTGTAGTCAGAATTTTTGAAGCACCATAAATACATTTTTCTTGATTATTTTCCTTTCCGTCGTCCCGGCAAACGGACGTGTTGCTCGAACGTCAAAACGACGGGTTAAAAAGAACGGGCCGGGCCGGGTCTACTATGGCCACCCACAGCCGTTTTCAGTGACGCCACAGAGTAATTCAGCCGGGCAGCATTTTTCACCCGGCCCGTCGTTTTGACGGCGTCAAAACGACGGGTTCACTATGGCCGCGGCCTTAGGTTCTAGCAGTTCGTGA
>CM060326.1:13906848-13911848 GCA_030674155.1 Stramonita haemastoma | reverse complement strand
GGCCCAAACGGGGTAACAACCACCGCACACTCCGACCCGGACTTTTTGCTTTCTAGGCAAGGCGAGTTAACCACCTAGACCACCGATCCACCGCGTTGAGTGGGCTCAAACTGATATATAATACACCACACTATACAAAAACCATCCAGCGACCAACAATATCTCACCTTTTCAAACCATTGACCTACATTAATGATGCACTTGTATCTAAATTAGAACCACGTAGGTAGGCGTTGCATGCAAGATGAGACAGTGACGGTGGTGGTGGTAGTGGTGGAGTGGTTTTTTTTTGTGCTTCTTCAGCGAAATCCAAATTGTGAAACACTCCAAAAGGTTGGTGTTTTTATATTTTTTTTATTTATAAACTGCGCACTTGTAGTTTGAATTAACACCTGCGCAATCAGTCAGTCAGAGTCACCCATTGCTGCATCTTCTGACCTTAGGAGGATAAAGGAGGTTTTTGTGTGGGAGGAGGAGGAGGAGGAGGAGGGAAAGGGGGAGGGAGATGGGGGGGGGTGAATTTTGAGGCGTTTGGGTTGGGTGGGTGGGGAGAGTGGGGGAGGGAGAGAGAGAGAGAGAGGAGGGAGAGAGGGAGAGAGGAGAAAGAGAGAGAGGAGAGGAGAGAGAGAGAGAGAGAGAGAGAGAGAGAGAGAGAGAGAGAGAGAGGGGGGGCAGACAGACAGGCAGGCACATAGACAGACACACAGACAGACGGCGAGACGCAGACTGACAGAGACAGAGACGGGCATAATTCATTAATTGTGCCGCACAGAGAGAGAGAGAGAGAGAGAGAGAGAGAGAGAGAGAGAGAGAGAGAGAGAGAGAGAGACGAGAGACAGAGAGAAGACAGACAGAAGACAGACAGACAGACAGACACAACAGACAACACACACACACACACACACACACACACACACACACACACACCGACCGACAGAGAGGTGATACACTGCAGAAATTAGCAACCCGGGTTTTGGTTTTTTTCTTCTGTTTTTTTTTTTTTTTAATGCGACTCTGTACGTCTTTTTCTCACCTCCATCCAACATCACACAATGTTTTGCTTTTTTTTTATTACATGCACCCGGTTTACTGTGGTTTGCGCTCGCTGAGAGAGATTTCGATTTCCGACCTGCGCGGTACACGTCTTCCGGTTGGAGTCAGGGGCTTGCTTACTCGCTTACTAGGCCTAGATAGAGGGCGTCCGTCTGCTTCGGTTCAGCAGCAGACGACAGTCTACACCTGTATTGATCGAAAAAAAAAACCCAACCCGAGCCTGCCCCTCCCTCCCTACCTGTGTGAGAGGGGATCTGTCTAACGATGCAAGCCAGACGTGACTCACTCTATCCTCAAATAGGTGTGTGAAGTTGTTTTTTTTTTTGGGGGGGGAGGGCACAGGGGCTTGAAATAAACTTGAGTAGTAGCAGAAGAGACTGGTGGATCGGTGCTTAGAGGTAGGTAACGCAGCATGTCTAGAAAGCGAAAAAGTCCTGGGTCGAAGTGTGTGCGGTGGTTTGAATCCCGTTTGGGCTCGAAACTTTTTCCCCCCTATCCACTTTGATCATGAGTGGTGGTCTGGGCGCTAGTCTTTCTTTCGGATGAGACGATGAACCGAGGTCACGTGTGTTACACATCATTATTTAGCGCACGTAAAAGAACCCACGGCAACAAGAAGAGGGTTGTCCCTGGCAAAATTCTGTAGAAATAAGCCACTTTGATAGGGAAACAAATACAGTTTCAGGCAGGAAATAGAAGAAAAAAAACCGGTGGCGCTGCATTTGTGGCGACGCGCTCTCCACGGGGAGAGCAGCCCGAATTTCCATCCACAAAAATCTGCTGTGACTTAAAAGGTTATAAACATTTTTTTTTTTTTTAAAGTACTAGCAGAATAAATCAAAACGTTCGAAGTGTCTGTTTTATTTCGTATATCAAGACTCCTATGGTATAGGTGAAAGTTGGGGTACAGGGGCTTGGAATAAACGAATAACAGAATAAAACCAAAGGCTTCAAGGGAGTATGTGATGATATTTGTATTTAGTAAGAATCTGCGGTGGTATGATGTCGCAGGTAAGTCAATCAACAAATACCGCCCTCCCCCCCCCCTTCCCAGCAAGAAACCAGAATAAGAATAAAGGAAGGTGAATATCACACAAAAAAACAAACAGACCAATGACCTTTATAAAATTCGCTAAGAATCCACCAGAAAAAAATCATCATCACAAAATCAATGTTCATTTCACAAACACACACACACTACACATACACACACGCGCGCGCACACACCCACACACACACGCGCGCACACACACCACACACACGCCGCCGCACACACGCCGCACGCAACAACACAC
Organism: Stramonita haemastoma; assembly: GCA_030674155.1. NCBI lineage: Eukaryota > Metazoa > Mollusca > Gastropoda > Neogastropoda > Muricidae > Stramonita > Stramonita haemastoma. The sequence continues at coordinate 13,909,500 of CM060326.1, read as the reverse complement.
ACACACGCACGCACGCACGCACGCACAAACACACAATATTTGCCAAAAACAATCTATGTCTGTCCCATATTCTGGTCGTCACTTATTTTGCCTCACCGCCAGGAAATGCTATGAGACTCTTTCCTAATGATGTATTTAAATGTAATAACTTTTGGACATTATGTGCCAGAAATTGTCTTTTTTTCTGTCTTTCTGTATCTTTTCGTCTTTTGATTGCAACTCATTCTATTGTCTCGTCATTGCTTGTGCACACCTACAGTCTATCTCTGTGTCTCTCTGTGTCTCTCTGTGTGTCTCGTGTCTGTCTCTGTGTCTGTCTCTGTCTCTGCTGTCTGTCTGTCTGTCTTCTCTGTTGTCTCTCTCTCTCTCTCTCTGTCTCTCTCTCTCTCTCTCTCTCTCTCTCTCTCTCTCTCTCTCTCTCTCTCTTCTCTCTCTCTCTCTCTCTCTCTCTTCTCTCTCTCCCCTCCCTCTTCTCTCTCTCTTCTCTCCATTATCTCGAATAAAAGAATTCTCTCTCTCTCTCTCTCTCTCTCTCTCTCTCTCTCTCTCTCTCTCTCTCTCTCTCTCTCTCTCTCTTCTCCTCTCTCTCTCTCTCTCTCTCTCTCCTCTCTCTCTCTCTCTCTCTTTCTCTTCTTGTGTTGAAGGGAGGAGGTGGGGCTCTTCTTGTTTTGTTTCATTTTGTTTAAGACAGTCTAACAACCTTGTTTTCTGGTGTTTAAACAATCAGTAAATGTGCTAGCTGTACCACTTTATTCTAAAAGTTAGATGATAAGCACTAAAAAAAAAAAAGGCACCAGATATATCATATTCTTGCTGATTTGTTGTTGTTTTGGCTTTGTTTTTAGGGGGTTAGAAGGGGGGTGGGGTGGAGGGGGTTAGAAGGGGGCAGGGGTGTTGCGGGTGGGTGGGTTCCTTTTGTTTTTTTGTTGGGTGGAAGGGGGGGAGGTGTATGTCTATTTGTGGGGTATTACTTCAAACGGCTGGCTCTAATCTCAAAGTTTTCGTTACTTGTTTATCTTTTTTGTTGTTGTGTTATTGTGTTTCTGGGGTTTTTTGGTTGTTTTTTTGCTGTTGTTGTTGTTGTGTTGTGCCACAGTCAGTTTTTATACTTAAGGAATTTACGGCTCAAGTACGGTTTTCGGGATCAGCCAGACCATTAGCAACATGGAATGAAGGAATTCAAAATGACAGCTCGAAACTCCGGTTATTAATCTAATCATAACGTTGATGCAATACAAAGGAATGGAGTTTTCTGAAATATACTTTGCTATTTGATAGAAATGTGAGAGGAATGATTTAATGTAATATATTTGCTAAAAAAAAAAGCATCATATTGCATATATATTATATTAAATAAATGTTCTTTTAAAAGAAATCTGAAAAGCTCTGTAACATAATGCCAAATCTCGCTGGGATCATTCTAAAACAAGGGTATGGTGTAATAACTAAGTCCATGGAAACACGGTAGAATGGCTGCCAATAAAAGATTCTTTTACAAGCGAGCATAAACAACGGCTTGAGGACATAATTGATTTTGCAGAAATGCTCAAGAGAAGGGCGCAAGAAAATCCGAGAAAATGGCTTTTGCTAATGCCATATCGTTTTTTTTTTTTTTAAAAGCATAGTATATAGCAAGTTTGCAATCAAACATTCTTTGCCAAAAAATGAGGACAGACAGGTTGAACTTGTATAAAAATTTATTACTTTCAGAAATAAGAGAAAGATTTCAGATAATCCTCCAGGGAAAAAAAAGGGAGTAAAAAAATAAATGTTTGGGGGCAGATGTAAAAAAAAAAAAGGAAAGGTTTCACAGTTTTTACATAATTTTGCTTCCAAACTGAGATCTGCCCACGCTGAAACAGAGTGACCCACACCACCACCCACCGCTCTGTCAGGGCTGAAGATTTATCTGCACATTTTTACAGATGCACACACAGGAATATCACGAAAGATTTGAGATCATCTTTAGACAAAATCGGGAGCCAAAAGATTTTGTTGAGAGATATAAGAGAAGAATTTCACAACTTTTTTTTTTTTTTTAAACCCGATTTGTTCTGGTATTTTGTAGCGTGCACACGCAACGCTGCAATGAAACTTCCCTCTAAACACTCATCACATCTACTTTTAAAGACTAAAAAACATTTGTCGAAAATGTTCATAAAATGGATATACAAAAAAGAATTTCTATTTAGTTTGTTTTGCTCCATCTGAAAGAGTAGACCTCTGATAAATGCTGAAATACAAACAAATAAATTAAGACAGCATTTGCGGTCTGAGGCAATGATTTTTCCACTAAATGAAATCTTTCCACAGAGTGAGCATAATGGGAGCAGAGAGGATAAAAAAGCGAAGGAAATGCATGAGATACTTCTGCCATGGATGGATGGATGGATGGATGATGGATGGATGGCGAATGAGGAGATGGATGGATGGATGGATGGACGGACGACGGACGACGGACGACAACAACAGACAGACAGACAGACGAGACAGACAGACAGACAACAGACAGCAGATAGATAGATAGATAGATAGATAGATAGATAGATAGATAGATAGATAGATAGATAGATAGAGAGAGAGAAGAGAGATAGAGAGATAAGAGAGAAAGAATGATTGAAATAATAGATTAATGATAAGATTAGAGAGAAG
>CM060326.1:13876848-13881848 GCA_030674155.1 Stramonita haemastoma | reverse complement strand
TCTCTCTTCTCTCTCTCTTCCTCTCTCTCTCTCTCTCTCTCTCTCTCGCTCTCTCTCTCTTTCTCTTCTAATTCTTCTCTCTTCTTCTTCTTCTTATTCTTCTTCTTCTTCTTATTCTTCTTCTTCTTCTTCTTCTTCTTCTTCTTCTCTTCTTCTTCTTCTTCTTACATTCTTCACTTCTTCCTTCTCTGTTCTTCTACAATTCTTCCATTCTTCTATCTATTTGTTTTCTCTTTTTTTGCCTGTGCAGGTTTGGCGTGGTGACGTCATGCCGACGTTACGTCGCTCTAAAAGTCTGAACGACAAGATCGGCCGTCAGAAAAACCGCACTGGTGACGTAGTGCGTGACCCCAGGTCCCGGATGTGGAAGGTCGCACCCGAACCAATGTGGACAATTTCCAGGTGAGGAGGGACTGGATCTGGAACCGGTTTAGTTGTCTGGGATCGTCAGTTTTTTGTTTTGTTTTTATCATTGTGTGTGTGTGTGTGTGTGTGTGTGTGTGTGTGTGTGTGTGTGTGTGTGTGTGTGTGTGTGTGTGTTTTATTTTATTTTTTATTTTATTTATTCTTTTTATATCGAGGATAATGGAATAAGCACTTATATGCTTTTTTTCATCCAGTCCTCGTGTGTATGCAGTTGTGTAGATATTGTCATCTGTGTGTGTGTGTGTGTGTGTGTTGTGTGTTGTGTGTTGTGAGTTGTGTGTGTGTGTGTGTGTGTGTGTGTGTGTGTGTGTGTGTGTGTGTGGTGTGTGTGTGTGTGATTTTATTTATTTATTCACTTACTTGCTTTGTCTTTTATTTCGAGAATAATGGGATAAGCACTCATTTGCTTTTTTTCATCCAGTCCCCGTGTGTATGCAGTTGTGTAAATCTTGTCATCTGTTCCCACCGGCACACAATGGCCTACTCTTACGAAAAGCGGAACAGGATTGAACGTGTGCGCTGTGTTCTTGCGTGCGTTCGCACTCGGGGCCTCGGTTTATAGTCTCATTCGAAGGACTTTTGGGGAGAGTGGAGTCAGCACTGATGTTAACTCCAGGGGAAAAATCCCCTCCAATCTGTGTGTGTGTGTATGTGTGTGTGTGCTTTTTTTTTGGGGGGGGGGGGTGCTTGCTTGCGTGCATGCGTGCGTGTTCCTTCTTTCATTTTATGTCTGCTCACTCAAATTGATATTAGACAGAGAGAAATAATGGGAAGATTTGTAAAAGTGTGTCACATGTCGAGGTGTGTGTGTATGTGTATGTGTGTATATGTGTGTGTGTGTGTGTGTGTGTGTGTGTGTGCGCGTGTGTGCGTGTATGTGTGTGTGTGTATGTGTGTGTGTGTGTGACTCTGTGTGTGGGTGTGGGTGTTATTGTGTTCATTTGTTTATTCATTCATTTTTTAAATTCTTTTATTTCGAGGATATGGAAAAAGCACTCATGTGCCTTTTTTCCCCACCCAATCCCCGTGTGTATAATTGTGCAGTTTTGTCAGTTTTGTCATCCGTTTGCACCAGCAAACAACGGCCTACTCTTCCGAAAAGTCGGATAGGTTTTAACATGTGCCAAGACGTTTTTCTCTGCGTTCACACACGGGACCTCGGTTTATTAGTCGTGGTCGATGTGGGTTTTCCCACAACGTGGTGGCCGTCCTGGGCTGACCCTTATGGTTGACCAGGGGGTCGATACAAGCAAGGACAGTCGAGTTGGTTTTATACACCGTTTTAAACTGTATATAGTTGCACACTTTTAATATGAGTTTTAAAATGAGACGAGGTGACAGCCCCGACATGGCCTGTGCGGTCGACGGGGCTCTAAGCAACATCATTGGATTGGATTGGATTGGTTTATTAGTCTCACCCGAAGGACTTTTACATTTTTACTTCTACAGTTTAATAGTCTCATCCGAAGGACTTTCCGAAGGTATGGCTACAAGTAGGCATATTCTAGTTCCTATTTATGCCTGGATCCCGTTTGGGCCCAAAACTTTTTCCCCATCCATTAGACAATGAGTGGTGGTCTGGGCGCTAGTCTTTCGGATGAAATGATAAACCGAGGTTCCGTGTGTTACACATCACTATTTAGTGCATGTAAAAGAAACCGCGGCAACAAGGGGGTTGTCCCTGGCAATATTCTGTAGAAAAAAGTCACTCTGGTAGGGAAACAAATTAATACAGTTGCAGACAGGAAAAAGAAAACAAAATAATGGGTAGGCGCCGCACTTGTGGCGACGCGCTTTTCCCGGGAAAGAGAGAGAGCAGCCCGAATTTCAGGCAGAGAAATCTGCTGTGATATAAAGTGGTATAAAATAAAATTATAAAAAAATAAAGGCCTCGGTGTAAAGTCTCATCCGAAAGACCTTTTAGGGGAGTGGAGTCAGCACTTGTCATCTGTGTGTGTTTATTTTATTTTATTTTATTTTATTCTTTTATATCGAGGATAATGGGATAAGCATTCATGTGCTTTTTATCATCCAATCCCCGTGTTTAAGCAGTTGTGTAAATATTGTCATCTGTTCCCACCGGCACACAATGCCCAGTGTGTTTGTGTGTGTGTGTGTGTGTGTGTGTGTGTGTGTGTGTGTGTCTGTCTGTCTGTCTGTCTGTGTCTGTCTCTGTACTGTGTGTCTGTCTGTGTGTTGGAAACAGGCGCTGGTTCACCTCCGCAAGCAGACGGAGGACAAAGCCCGGCAGTTGGAGCTGGCCTACAGCTATGCCACCAACGGTCACACCTACCTCCGCAGGGGACCCTCCGGGGGTGTGGAGCTGCCCTACACCCCCACCCCCACCCTCACCCCCCTCACCACCCCCTCCTCCTCCTCCACCCTCACCACCACCTCCCCGACAAAAGCCTCCCGCCACGCGGACCTCTTCTCCTCCTCCTCCTCCTCCTCCAACAACGCCAAACCTCCAGTCCCGCTCATTCCTCGCAGGCAACACTCTGCAGAAGGACGCACAGAGAGAAGCTCCTTGCTGAGGCGTCAGGACAACGTCGCGGAGAGTCCCTTGCACAGCCAGCATCATCCTCACCAGCATCACCAGCAGCATCAGAGCCGGAGAGAGCAGCCTCGCGGGAAGGGGCAGAGGCCGCTTTCGATGGTGGAGCCTCGCGTGGTCGGGGGTTCCCTCTTCCCCACGCAAGAAGAACTGGCGCGGAAGGAGCAGGTGATCCAGAACCTCACCGAGTCCCAGCGAGGCCTCAACGCCCACAACCAGAAGCTCCTCAGCAAGGTGGACGAGCTGGAGTTCGAGAACCGCCGTCTCCGCGAGCTCCTGGGCGCCTCCACCACCACCACCACCCAGCACGGGCCTCAGTTCGGGACCTACTCGCCTCAGGGTCAGCAGTACCTGCCGGCTACCCGCGCTCACCGCAGCATCTCCTTGCACGGGGATGCTCTCAAGGTGTCCGGCCCCCACGCGCTCCCGCCCCACGCTCTGGTGTCCCCGCACAGCGAAACGTCGGTCAGCGGGTACGGGTCGCTGGTGGACTCCCCGTCTGGAGAGGGGCTGGCGTCCGGGGTTCCTGAGGGGCGAGCTGTGGGGGGGACGACGAGGGTGGGAGGAGGAGGAGGAGGGGAGGAGGATGACGATACGTTACCCTTGTCTGGGGTGTCGGAGTGTAGTCTGGAGTACCGCCCTGACACTCTGGAGAAGACTTCGACATCTTCGGCGACGTCCTCCTCGCGAGGTTCGCGTGCCGCTACTTTGAATTCGGACCGGAGTGAGCGAGATTCGGTAAGTACAGGTAGATGTGGTGATGTACAGATGTGGTGTATTGTGATGTACACAGTTTTCAGTCAGTTGCAGATTTCTTTGCGTGTTGACAACTATTTTCATGCTTTTTTTTTTTTTTTTTTTTTTTTTTGGGGGGGGGGGGGGGGTAAGTTTTTTGTGTGGTTGTCGTGCAGCTAAGTCAAATCAAGTCTCAAACTTCTATTCATTTGAAAAAAAAAGGTATATTGATGACAGTAACTTGTGTGTTGTCAGTTGTGGGGTTGTTAGTTCTGGGAAGGTTGGTATGTGGCTGGTTGTTGATTGTTGGTTTTTGTTGGCTTTTTTTCTTCTTCTACCTCACACACTAGGTCAGGAGTGGCGTAGTTACATACACACAGAGAAAGAGCAGTGATGTAAGCTGTTCACAGACTGTGTTCACAGACTCTGGGAGTTTGCATGCATAGTATCCATGGCGAAAAGTGGGATGGGAGAGTTAACGAAGCCTGTAAACCTGTCTTTCCCTCCTGCCTCCTTGGTATGTTCTCATTAGCTAGCTAGCCATCTTGGAGAGCAGTTTGTGGAGTTCATGTCTGCCTTCTGCTATACTTCGTTTTGAAAGACAATGACTAAGAAGTCAAAGAATGCATGTCAGTCTGCCTTGTCCTGCAGTATAAAAGACTAAGAAGTCAAACATGCCTTCTCTTGCAATATAAAAGACTGATTAAGAAGTCAAAGAATGCATGAGATATATATATATTTTTTTATTCCATGGATAATGGAATAAGCACTGCAGTACTTTAAAAAAAAAAAAAAAAAAAAAAAAAAAAAAAATATATATATATATATATATATATATATATATATATTATATTATATATATATATATATAATGCGGTTTTGTAATTTTTTCATCCGTTCCCTCCAGCACGTAATGGCGTACTCTCTCCCAAAAAGGGGAACAGGTTTTAAAGTGTGCTCTCTCTCTCACTCTGTATGTGTGTGTGTATGTGCATGTATACATGTGTGTGTGTGTGTGTGTGCACGCGCGTGCAAACACGTAGGTATTTACATTATAAGCGCTGGAAATATAAGAAAAACACCACCACCACCCAAAAAAAATAAAGCGAATGTGGCTTGGTGTTGCGCATTGCATGCGCGCGCCGTGTAGCCTACATGTATACATGTATCTTTTATCCTCAAGGAAAAGACTATAATTCATTATAACAGTTGTAAAAAGAAATGAGAGGGGGAGACAGCCAGACATACAGCTGTGGGCCATGTGGTGATCTCACATACTGTGATG
>CM060326.1:13856848-13869348 GCA_030674155.1 Stramonita haemastoma | reverse complement strand
GCCATCTATCTAAAGAAAAGAAAAACAAAATCAAAACAACTGCAAAAAACAAAATAAAGCAACACAAAAAAACCAACAAAAATCAAAGCAGAAAATCCCTAGCAAAACAATAAAACCAACAAAGAAAGAAAAAGGGAAAAAACAAACAAAGAAACAAATAAAACAAAAACAAACATTTCACCAACATTAATTAGCTAACATGATTTCAACAACCTTAAAATAGAATATGTCTATAGATAAAACAAGCACAATAGCAACCAAAACAGCCATAAGAGGAGTGTGTGTGTGTATGCGTGTGTTTGTTTGTGAGGGGGGGGGAGAGCTTGTGAGTGTAATATATAAACATATATTTAATATGTATATGTCTTTCTCCTTACCTTTCTGTCATCTCTCTTACTTATTTTCTGTCTTCCCATTCTTCTCAGTCACTCTCTTGCCTTTTTTCAAGCAACTCTTTCAAATGATATTCTGTTTTCATTATATAACATTTAGCCTGTGGGTTTTTTTTTCGTTCTGGCGACCAGGGTGTATATTTAGACACTGGAATCGGTACAGGATGCCCATTCTGCAGTGGTATATTCATGTATATTTTTGTACTATGACATGGTTGTTATCCTTTTTTAAAAAAATTCTTTTGTAATCTGGGGATGATAAATTAAGCGGAATGGCTGGCGTCCTCAGCACAGCCTGGTTTATGTGCCTTGAGGAATGAGATGACTTGAGTAATGTGTCATTTTTTTTAGATGGACGGTGTTAGATATTTGAAGGTATTAGGAGGTGTTGGCTTTGTACCTGAGGTTGAAAGTTACTGGAGCCACTGAAACTGAATGAGGTGACAGGCCCTGATATGAATTTCGTGGTCGGTAGGAAACAATATGGTATGGTATGGTAGCTAACCAAGCTCAGTTCATAGCAATAACATGAATGCATCAATTCGTGTCTGGATTTGTAAATTTTGTATTTTATACCACTTTATGTCACAGCAGATTTCTCTGCGTGAAATTCGGGCTGCTCTCCCGGCCTGGGGAGAGTGCGTCGCTACAAGTTGCAGCGCCTACCCATTTTTTTTTGGTGTCTTTTTCCTGTATGCGACTGTATTTGTTTCCCTATCACTTCCCTACCGATGTTGTACTGTGATCATGTGCAGAAACACCCGTTTCGGGCCCTGAGAGGCAAGCTCTCCGAAACTGCCTCCAGATGGCCATAGATCACGTGGCCGACCCACGTGACCTGCTGGATCACCTGATCGCCCTGAACGAGTTGACCCGGCCGGCATTGCCTTTGTGCAGGAGGTGAGGAGTGAGGGTGGCCATGCTGCCTTTTGCTGGCTGGGTTCTTCTGCTGCTTGGTTTCCTGGTCTGATGGCGCCAAATGAATATATTTTCTTTGTCTTTGTTGTCTTTTTGTCATGTATTGTCTTTCTGTCTTGTCTGTCTCTGTGTCTCTGTCTTGTCTGTCTCTGTCAGTCTGTCTTGTCTGTCTCTGTCTCTGTCTCTCTCTCTCACCCTCCCCTCTCTCTCTATCTCTATCTATCTATCTATCTATCTATCTATCTATCTATCTATCTATCTATCTATCTATCTATCTCATGCACGCACGCATGCAGAGTTCACCATCTGGACCAAAGTAAAACTTAGCGTGACCAAGGATCACGAAAGGAAGAAGAAGTAAGAAAAACTAAAGTTAATGTAGGCCTTGGGAGAACTGAAAAATGAACTATGGTTGATGTAGTCCTATAGAACTGAAAAATGAACTATGGTTGATGTAGACCTATAGAACTGAAAAATGAACTATGGTTGATGTAGGCCTACAGAACTGAAAAATGAACTATGGTTGATGTAGACCTATAGAACTGAAAAATGAAGTATGGTTGATGTAGGCCTATAGAACTGAAAAGTGAAGTATGGTTCATGTAGACCTATAGAACTGAAAAGTGAAGTATGGTTCATGTAGACCTATAGAACTGAAAAATGAAGTATGGTTGATGTAGACCTATAGAACTGAAAAGTGAACTATGGTTGATGTAGACCTATAGAACTGAAAAATGAACTAAAGGTAATGTAGGTCTATAGATGGTGGATAGGTACAGCTATATAAGTGGATTGGTGGTCTGAGGTAACTACCTGCGTAGAAAGCAAAATGTCCGGGTTTCAAGTATGTGGTGGTTTGATCCCCATTTGAGCCCGAAACTCTTCCCCCATCCACTACACCGTGAGTGGTGTTCTAGGTGCTGGTCTTTCGGATCAGACGATAAACCGAGGTCCCCTGTTCAATAATCATCTAGTGCACATAAAAGACACAACAAAAAACGAACATCAGTTATAATGATTAATCATCTATTGGCTCAAAATGGTGTACTACAGTACTCTAGAAGCATGCTGCCTGCATTCTACTATGTGTCCCCAGGTGCTGGAGAAGCGGGATCGGGCGGTGTGGCGGCTGTGGCACGTGTCGGAGTACAGGGGAACAGGCATGGTGTCCAGACTGGCTCTGGCCCTGGACAGGTCCCACTGTCCACAGCTGGCTCACAGACTGAGAGGTGTGTGTGTGGGGTGGAGGGGTGGGGGGTCGGTGGGGGGGTTGGGTGGGGTGGGGGTGGGGTGGTGGGGGGGTTGGTTGTGTGTGTGGGGGGGGGTGGCGGGTGGGTGTGGATGTGGTGTGGGGGGGGATCACACTCAGATTCAGAATATGTTCTTGCTTCCTAAGTCATGTAGACTTATTTGACACAACAAAATGATCATCTATGGGCTCAAAATGGTGTATGTGTCAAGCAGTTGGCTGAAGACAGTGTTGTAGTGTTTAGAAGGGTCAGTGTGGTCTTAGAAGGGTCAGTGTGGTCAGAGGTTTGTGATAGGCATTCAGCAGCTTGTGAGGAGACAGATTGAACATCCATGGCTTAGATATTGCGACGGGTGACGCATTTCTTCTTTCTAGTGATAGGCTTTGAAATGTTAAGCACGAAAAGAATGTCAGAATGATCAGAAAGCAAACCATCAGTGACAGACACAGATGTGACCAGATCTTGTGAAATACCGGTAACGAACCAGTCTTAAGATATGTCGTGATCTGTGTGTTACTTCGTTTAATTCACCAACTGGAAAAGAGCGTAGTTTGACGAAGAAAGAGAATGCTGCTTGACATCCGGAGATTAATAATAATAACACTATTACTGCTACTACTACTACTACTACTACTACTACTACTACTACTACTACTACTACTACTACTACTACTACTACTACTACTGCTGCTGCTGCTGCTGCTGCTGCTGCTGCTGCTGCTGCTGCTGCTGCTGCTGCTACTACTACTACTACTACTACTACTACTACTACTACTACTACTACTACTACTACTACTACTACTACTACTACTACTACCACTACTACTACTACATGGAATTTCTATAGCGCTATATCTTGTAAAAAACAAATCAAAGCGCTTGCATTCGACCTATACAACACACAAACAATCAATAACAATTTATAGTTTTAGCAAATTCGAATGTACACATACACGCACGCGCGCACACACGCACACACATGCATGCACGCACGCACGCACGCACGCACGCACGCACGCACGCACGCACGCACGCACACACACACCACACACACTGTTTTGACCACTAGGCTATCCCGTCCCGGCTGAAGATATGAGGATATAATGGTTATGGTGAAAGTGATGATGCGATGGTTATGATGACACGATTTAGATGGCGTAACGGTTTTAGCTATTACGAGATGGTTGTGACAATATCATGATTATGATGTCATGGTCATTACAATGTCATTTAATGGCTGTGGTGACTTTTTGGGTGCCACGACAAAGGTCAGATGACAGAGTGATTATAGCTATTGTGATATGGTGCTGACGTTATGATTACGACGTGGAGGTCATAAGTGACGTCTCGTTAAGAGGACGTGGTGTTTATGATGACGTTCTGGTTATGATGACATGTTGATAACGAAGTGATGGTCAGAATGACGTGATGTTTAGGACAAGGTGATGGTTTATGATGACGTCTTTTTATGGCACATGAACAAGGTTAGGATGACTTGCTGTGTATGAATGACATGAAGGTTAAGATACCTGATAATAACCCCACCTTTGAACATTGTCCACAGACGAGCTGGAGATTCAGAACTCCCGAATCCACACCCTCTGCCACTCCCCTTACCAGGAACCTCACGTCGCCACCACTTTCACCACCGCCCCTACCACCACCGTCACCACCACCACCCACACCACCACCAACACCAGCCCCACGCCTCCTGTTCCCACCCCTACAGAGCCTCTGCCCTCTGAACGTCGACCTTCAGCAGGTCAGGTCAGGTCAAGGCCAATATCGCGAGTGCCAAGGTTAAGGTCGAAGACATTCGACTCCACACCACCTCCCACCAAGACCCCACCAGCACCACCAGCACCAGCAGCAGCAGCAGGACCAGAAAGTGCCATCCCCACAGCCGCCAAAGAGAGGGGGCCTCCTGTGCGGCAGCTTTCTGCAGGGAGAGGGGAGAGGGGAGGTCCCCGCCCCCAGAGGGAGGTCAGACCTTCTCCAGCCGTGCTGAAGGACAGGGGGGTGTCCCGGGAAGAGGAGAAGAAGAAGACGACCCCCAACAGCAAGGTCAGCAGCAGCAGCCGCCAGTTCTCCCAGCAGTTGGAGAGAAGGGTCCTGCCCCAGAGCAGGGAGAGATCCTTTTCGCCTTCTCAGAAAGACAAGCCCGCCTCCTCGTCGTCGGCACTGCCCAGGGAAAAGTCCTCCGTGTACGGGCACAGGGAGAGACCTCTCTCGCCTTTAGTGAGGGACGGGGGGAGTGAGGGTAGCAGCAAAGCCGACACGCCGGGGAAGAGTGAGGCCCCCCCGCACAGAGACAGACCTTTCTCGCCTTTCGACAAAGCGGCCCGACCCTTTTCCCCCTTTGAAAAAGACAAAATCCCCAGACCGTTTTCGCCTTTCGGGAGAGACAAGCCCCCCAGGCCTTTCTCCCCTTCAGAAAATAAAGCCGGGCGGTCTCACCCTCCGTTTGACAGACCGAAATCTGCATCCCCTGCTATAGGTCCGCAAAGCCGTAGCGGGATTCAGGTTCCTAGAGATCGGCCGTTTTCGCCGTTCCAGAAAGAGAAGGCGGCTGCATCCTCCCAGAAGGAGATGGTGAGCGTGAGCGAGAAGCAGGCTCCCTTGGCAGAGGAGGAGAGGTCGGGCCCGGGCCCCCAACCCCCAAAAGACTCTCAGGCAGTGTGGGACAAACGATCGTCTGCTCTTTCGAATGACGGTGCTGCTGTGTGTGGGTTTGGGGCCAGGAACACTGTGGTGTTGGAGCAAGGGGGCAAGATTTCCAGAGTCTGATTTGGATGGGAAAGTAAAGCAGCAGGTTGGGATCAAATATCAGGATGACGGAGTTGTTGAGGAAATGCTGCCTGTCATTTATTTTATTTGAAAAAATCATTCGTATTGTCGTCCAAAATCAAGCGCTGCCTTGACATTTGAATCAGGACCCATTGATCTCATCACAATGTAGTTAGTAGAGCTAGAGGAGTGTATCAAGACAGGGCTGCTGTAGTGTCTCAGTTCAGAATTGGATAGAAAACAATTGTGTTCCCTGTAAGAACATCATGAACAAACAACTGTTGGGTGTTTTTTTTTTAATTTATATTCATCCCTCCCCCCCTCCCCTCCTGGTCCTAGTTTCGTTCTTCTAGTACAGAGATGAAGGTAAACATTTAGTGCACAAAAATCATCTATGTTTTTAGGTTAGGACCTTCTGGTTGCTCACTTCTTTACAGTGATTTGTGTCTCCTTCTGCTGCAAAGCACTGACCATAATTGTACAGTCGTTTAGTCTATAGATACTTTCCTCAGAACCATAAGTCATTGAATTAGAGGACTAGACATCTTTGCCACAGAAAGTAGTGTGGAAATGTGAGTGCAGTTGCTTCCCTTTGTACATAGGAAACCTGTGGGTTGTTTGGGGGATTATTCACTCTGTCTGTCAGTGTGTCTGTCTGTGTGTTGAAAGAGTTTTTATACCCAGACCTTGGTTTGCTAAATTTTGGGGGCTTTGCCTGGAAAAGAAAATGGAGAACAAATTGCTAAACAGTTCAGAGAGATTGGTGTACATTTTTTTTTGTAATGTGATATGGTAAAAGCTACACAGATGTTAGTGTTTATAAAGTGTCGCTATTTTGATGTGCCTGTGAGTGTGCTTTGGTGGCGTCTGCCCTTCTGTTGTCTCTTCCTGTGACAAGAATGGACCCCGTTATATGCTGGATGATGTGTATGTAGACAGAAAATGACGTGTCATGGAGAACGCTACTATCTGGAGCTTGTGATAGCAATGTGCCTGGTGTTTGTGTTGTGATGTCCTGGATGAGCATATCGCCATGGCTTCGTTTCGTTGTTCTGTGTTGTCCTTCATCAGCTTAATGCTACCATAGTCACTTTTTCCTTGTTGTTCTATATTTGCCCCTAAACTAGCCTGGTATCATAGTTCATTTTCCTGAAGTTGTCCTAAGTTTGCCTGACACCACTGTTCATTTTTCTTGTTGCCCTCAGTTGCTTCTAAATTTGCCTATCGTTGCATTTCTTTTTTTTTCTTCTTGTTCTGATGTTGTCCTATAAGGTCACAGTTCTTTTTAGAGTTGTGGAGTTGTCTTGAATTAGCGTAATACCACTGTTGTTGGGTTTTTTTTTTATTGTTGTTGTGAGGTCGTTCTGAAATAGCCTAACACCATAATTTTTTTTCTGTTATTGTTTTGAAGTAGTCCTAATGTAGTCTAGCTTAGCAGGTCCTTTTTCTTCTTGTTCTCAAGTTGCTCTAAATTAGTCCAATGCAGCAATTTTTTTTCAAGCTGGTCTAGATTACCTTAACATACAGTTCCTTTTTTCGTGTAGCTCTAAGTTGTCATAGTATTACGTAACACAACAATTTTTTCCTGTTGTTGTAGATTAGTTTAACCCCTACACTGCGCTGTTGACGAGCGCCGCTCGTCATAGAAACCGCCACCTGCAATGCTGTGTTGACGAGCGCCGCTCGTCATGAACCAACGCTCTCTCTGTTCTGCTCAGCATTGCTGAAAATCCTTCTTATTATGATTTGTTTAGCTCCCTTGATGTATCTTCAACCCATGAGTCCCATTTGTTCAAGTTATTTGCATATTTTATGACGTTCAATCGGCAAGGTAAACGAGGTACTGCGAAGTTCAATTTTTGGGTTTTCGAAGCAATGGCTGCCCCTCAACTGACCTATACAGTTGTCGAAGTTATTGATGAAATTTACAGAGATCAAGATAGTGGAGATTAGGGTTGTTGTTGGTTTTTTTTATTCAGTTGACATCGAACTTTGCGATGCAAACGACTCGGGTTTTGATCGGAAGAAACTTCTGCGTACTCGTTGTCTGAATCGGAACATGAAGATCGCATCGTTGAGATGCAGTTGGGTATAGTTGAGGGCTTTATTCGTTTTTTATAACATAATTATATTGCTTTTTTTTCTCTGTTTATTCATAAACAGAACAACTAAATAAATGTGTGTATCGTATGATTGCACCAAGCCCGGTCAGTGAGCGAGCGAGCCAGTCACTGAGTGGCCGATGTGTTTGATCTACTTTGAAGTGGTTGCGACCTCGTGTGTCACTTGTCACCTAGGCTACTCGTTAGCTGTCAGTTATCAGTGTGTGTGTCTATTTGTTTTGTTGATGAGCTATTGTTCTTCCTGACATCTGCCCTGGCTCCCTGGCTTTGTGCTTGTGTGAAGAGCAGGTGTGTGTGTGTGTGTGTGTGTGTGTGTGTGTGCGTGCGCGCGCGCGCACGTGTGTCTGTCTGTCTAATTATATATTTTTAAAATTGTCACAAATACAATCTTCATTCAATTTCCTTTCATTCAGTATATACTTTTATGTAGCTATCTTAGGAATTTTCCTGAATTAAAAGCAATTGAAAATCATATGCGTGATTTTTGTCTGTTTCTGAAAATTTCTTCAGCATAGGACTGAGCAAAATAGGTCAGCAGCGAAAGGGTTAACATAATAGTTCTTTTTTTCCAGTTGTTCTGAAGTAGTTCTGAATTAACCTAACACAACAGTTCTTTTTTCCTCTTGTTATAAAAATGTCTGGAGGTAGCATAACATCATGGTTCAATTGTGTTGCTCTAAAGTTTGCCAGAGGTAGCATAACAATTTATTTATTTATTTATTTTTAATGTTCTGGAGATGTTTTCAATTTGCCAAACAGTGCTGTGACTTATTTTTTGTTGTTATTATCATGCAGTTTTTCCTAGTGTTACTTTTGGAATTATCATTAGTATTGTTATTACTATTATTATCAGGGAAGTTTTCTTAGTTTTTACACCCTGGCTTCTTTCTTCTGTTCTTCAAATCACCTTGATTGGTGTAATGCCATGGCTATTCTTTTTTTTAGTTATTGTAAGGTGTTTTCAAAGTTGGCCTCACCACAAGGTTACTTGTTTGTTTTTACCACATTCAAAATTAACCAGAGACCATAGCTACTTTTTCTTGTTTTTCTTTGTTTGTTTGTGGGATTTATTTTGAGGGGGTGGGAGGTGATGTCCAAAGTTAGCCTATCATCGTAGCTGCCTTTTTATTTGGAGCATGTCCAGTCACTTTGGGTTAGTTTTGTGCATGTCTCATTCGCTAAAATGCCATTGCTACTTTGTGTCATTGCCTGATGCCATGGTTACTTTGTTTTACTTTGGGCATACCTGAAATAACCCTAACGCCATAGCTACTATTATATTTTTAAAAATTATTTAGAGATTTTCCAGAATCAACCAATGCTGTGGTCATTTTATGCTACTTTGAGGTTGTCTAAAATCAGCCTAGAGCCATGATTACTTTGTCATGTTGCACCCTCTGGGTCAGAAGTACATCATAAGATACCTATCAATGTCAAGCCATCAATGTCAGGCCACCAAGGGGCAACCAGTCAGAGGGGTCCTGCTCTGCTTGTGATCAAAGGTGCCTGTTCTTAGCTAACATACGCGGGACACCTCCTACTAAACTACCCACTGACGATAACAATTAAAAGCTTCATTGAGGAGCCAAGCCTAAGTGAGATGCTCCACATCTCTCCAACGACCTTCTACCATGAACCTCCAACCCTGAAGGCTTTAATTCAAACTCACCCCAGGCACAGAAGAAGTGAATGGCGAAACCAAAACCTAGGTCACCATGAGAGCAGAACAACCATTATCACCAAATCAGAGAGAGTTTTCTGTTATTGCATTATGATTAATAGTGCAATGCTGCTGCTATGGAGGCGCATCTACTTCGAGACTGCTTGACAGGGCTGTGCTGTATGCTTCCCATCACAGTAGATCCCGGTGTCAATCAGGTCTGAGAGGTACAGACATCTGCAGTGTTGGTCGGGTAATTTTAGCAACACTCTCAAAAACTGGAACCATAAAGTGGATGAAACCCGACTGTGTTGTCCCAGTCTTCCCAGTGAGTCCACTACAAACGCTCTTTGGGTAGGAGCCGGCAGCTAGAGTCTGAAAAATCCCCCGTGGCTCATATGGGATTCGAACCTGCAGCCTCGCATACAGTAACCCAATGCAATAACCACTGCGTCATGTCGGCTGGCAATGTCACATTTTGGGGGGGTTGTTATGTCATTCTTGGCATATTCAGGCTTATCATAAGGCGGTTACTTTCTCAAGGGTTTTATTTTTGGAGGGTTCATAAAATTAATGAGCGTAACACAGAGGGCAGTTTTTCGTTCTGTTTGTTTTGGGGTATTTCTGGTTGAGTCTAAGTGTCATCAATCATCAGGTTATGTTTAGGGTTGAAGGGTTCTTGAAACGACTTCCCACAATAACTCAACTTTATTCTGTCATGTGGGACTGGCTTTGATGCATTAGGATGAAAAAAATAGCTCCATTGTTCAAGCCATGACAGGACATAGCCTGTGGTCACGCCCAAGTTTCTTGCTGTTGGTTTGATGGAGGTGAGACACCACCTGTCTGTCTGTGTTGGCTTGATGAGCTATAGACTCTGCAGTAGCAACTGGGCTTTGGTCAGTTATGTGATTGTTGCTTGCTGTTGCTTTGATGGAGGCGAGACCCCCTTTCAGTCTGTGTTTGGCTTGGTTGTAGATTCATAAGTAGCACCTGTCTGGGCTTTGGTCAGTTTTGTGATGTTGTGTCTGTTGTTGTAGACGAAGTGGGTGCCACACCACCATGTTGTAGACATAACAGCAACAGCTTGGCACATGTCATGACAGTTTATGATCATGCATTATCTGTCTCCTTGCTCTAAGGATGCTTTTTGGTAATCTTGCGATAGTTTCTTCATTTTTGTTTAGTTGGGGGCTTTCTGTTTGAAAATACTTTTTAAAAAAAAAATTCTTTCTCACACAAAACATATTAATTTTTGTGTTTGCTGCAGAGAGGTTCAGTGATTTTCTTTCAGTTTTTTTCAAAAGTTATTTGTGGTTAATGTCTTTAAAAAAAAGTAATTCTCTAAAGCGATTTTATTCATCTCGAACAGCAGGCAAGGAAGGGCTGTAGTATAGGAGTAGTGAGGACAAGATTTGATTGGGTTTCGTTGCTTTATTAACCTGTAAGATTATTAAATAGATTTTTTGGCTTCATGATCTTTTATAAAGATCTTTTTTGCTTTGTTTTGGGGCCTGTTCTTTAGCATGGTAAATGACATGAATTGACCGTGAATGAGTCATACAGTTGTGAGTAAAGGCCAGCTTCTCGTTTAGACTGACTTGGAAAGATGAAAAGTATCCACTGGGAATGAAACATTGTCCCTTATTAGAATTTGAGAACTATTTTGAGCAAATGATTATCTTCGGTCAGTCTGTTGGGAATAATTTGGATATAAATGTGTCAGTGAATGGAGGAATTTTGTGTTAATTTCAGTTCAGGGGGGGGGGGGGGGGGGGGGGGGGGGGGGGGGGAGGGGGGGGGGGGGGGGGGGGGGTTTAGGGGGGGGGGTGGGAGTGGAGGGGGCTGTTTAGGAATGGGGGTGGGATTTCCTAATGTATTTCATTGAACTGGAAGCAGTCCTTGTTTAACAATGTTGATCGGATTTATTATAAATGAAGGAAGGATCCTTGATTTAGAAAAGAATACAAAAACTGAATTGTCAGGTGTTGCTGAGAGAGGGAGAGGGAGAGAGAGAGAGAGAGAGGAGAGAGAGAGAGAGAGAGAGAGAGAGAAGAGAAGAGAGAGAGAGAGAGAGAGGGAGAGAGAGAGAGAGAGAGAGAGTGCGCGCTCGCGTTGTGTGTGTATGTGTGTGTGTGTGGTGTGTGTGTGTTGTGTGTGTGTGTGTGCCGCGCGCGCGCGCCCACACACTTCAACTCATGAATCGGGAAATCCTAGCTCTCTGAACCAACTTAAAACTGAGGTGACCCCACTTTGCAAGCAGTACCTTATGCTGAAGAACCAACAGACTTGGGTCATGAACCAGTGTGTCAACTCAATGGAATCTTCCTGCTTCAATCAGAACACATTTGTCTCACGGAGTGGCTTTCAGATTCAAATTCTTTTCAATTCCTGCTCGGGATATGAACGATTTGACATGAAATCAAAGAACGAAATCATAAACTGAACTACATACAAGTACATGGATTTGTATTTTGTATTTTTGTACCACTTTAATGTCCACAGCAGATTTGTCTGCGTGAAATTCGGGCTGCTCTCCCCAGGGAAGTGCGGCGCAACAAGTGCAGCGCCTAACCCATTATTTTTTTTTTCTTTTTCCTGCATGCAACTGTATTTGTTTCCTATCAGAGTGGCTTTTTTTCTACAGAATTTTGCCAGGGTCAACCCCCTTGTTGCCATGGGTTTTTTTACGTGTGCTAGATAGTGATGTGTTAAACACCACGGGACCTCGGTTTATCGTCTCATCCGAAAGACTAGCACCCAGACCACCATTCAGGGTCTAATGAATGGGGGAAAAGTTTTGGGCCCAAACGGGTACGAACCACCGCACACTCCGACCCGGACTTTTTTGCTTTCTAGGCAAGGCGTGTACCACCTAGACCACCGATCCACGTGACCGTCAGTTAACCAGTCAGTCATTCTCCCCGGGGAGAGCAGCCCGAATTTCACACAGTGAAATCTGCTGTGACATGAAGTGGTATAAAATACAAAATACGTGTTTGGTTGATTTAGTGATTTTTTGTTTTTTTTTGTTGGTTTTTTTTTTTTTTGCTCCTGGCTAGAGCTCCGATGTTCACCAATGGTGAGATTTTGCGGTTAATGAGAGTGTTTTTCAAACGACCTGACCAACACTGCAGGTTCTGGGGATACCAAACCATAATGGGTAGGAACAGACAGGTGTCCAAAAATCCCAATGGGATTCGAACCCTAGACTTTCTAGTCTGAACCCAAGATGCAAACCACTGTGCTAAGGTGGCTGGGTATATATCATATCTCTCGCTCACAGACGCACGCTACACGCCATACCACACGCAAACCACGCACAACACACACACGCACGCAAAAACACACACCACACACACACACACAC
>CM060326.1:13832752-13850252 GCA_030674155.1 Stramonita haemastoma | reverse complement strand
ACACAAACCAGAGAAGGGAGTTATTTTTTTATCAGCTATTCTTTTATATCAATTATTTATTCTGTCATTATCAAGGATAATGGAATAAGCAATCATGTGCTTTTTTACATCCAGTTCCCGTATGTCAGTACATTTTCTTCGTTGATACACAGTTTGCTGAATTAGAATTTTTTTTAAAAATCTATTTCCAGTTGCTGTCTTTGGGCAGTGTTTGTATATAACAAGAATACTAAGAAGAAAGGGATAGCTCAGTTGTCAGAGCGCTCGCTTTCCCCCCGCCAATGTTAAGCAGCGTCGAGCGTGGCTACCATTTGGATTGCTGACCGTTTGCGCGCCTTGGCTTCAGTACAGTCCCCCCCAGTTCGGCTGTAAATGATTACCTGCCCTCTATAGGGTCAGGGAAGGTAAAGCAGAGAGGAAGAGGAGATGGGCGCCGCCTTCAACATGCTGGCCCCTAGAGAAGCTGAGGTCTCTGACGCTTCGCTACCCTACGACCCATACATGTTATGGGACACCTTTACCTTTACCTTACTAATAAGAACAAAGATAATAAAAATAGCAACATTAAAAGCAGCAGCTGTAGCAGCTGCAGTAGAACAAACAGCACATGTCATATCATATTGCTTCAATTCGTATGGTACTTTTTTTAACGTCCCTATATTTTGAACGTGTTTCACTTCCCTTCTTTGTATACACTTTTCTTTATTAAGAATGGTGCAATCACTGCGTCAATGCTGGACTGTTAGGGAATAAGAACAGGAGCATGTGAAATTTTAAGGGTGTTTTGTGGTCAAGGCATATAGTCGTAGTACATGATACATTTCTTTTTAAAAATTTCTTCAGGAAGAAAGACTTGCAAAAATGCACTTTCTAAAAGTTGAGAATTCTTGGTATGTTTTAAAAGATAACTGTAGAGTTCATCCCAACCTGCCAAACAAAACAAAAAAACAACCAAACATAACAACATGTACCATCCTGTGCAGATCACACTGTGTAAAGTTGAAAATCCTTGGTATCTTTTAAAAGATAACCATAGATTTCAGCACCGCCTACAAACAAAAAAACCCCACAACATAACAACATATATACCATCCTATGCAGATGGCACAACATTACAGCTTAAGAGTTGTCGTGGCTCTCTCAGTATAGGTAGGGACAGAAAGAGTACCAGAAAAAAAGTTAGATAGATAAAACTGTGCTCTGCACAGCAAAACAGACATAGATCAGAGTTACTCTAACATCTTCAGTACCGTTGTCACGAACCGACCTCATGCGGTTTAAGCTTGAACTGTCTTGAGGGGGCAGATGCACAGCTTAGTACAGAGTCGAGTAGAGATTTTCCCCTTTCAGTTGCTTTGCTCACACATTGCTTGGAGAATCGATCCTGATAAGTATGAATGAATCCTACCAAAGTTTATCGCAAGTATGGACTCTCTATTTCTGTCGTGAAAGATCTGTTGTTTTTTTCTTAAAGGACGGAGTTTGGGGTTTCAGGTCAGTGCACGGTACAGGGATGTTTGACATTTCTTTTGTGTGGTGTTCTTTGCAAACAGGTCGACAACCTTAGGTACAGTACAGTGCAGTGCAGTGTATGCAGTGTGTGTGTGTGTGTGTTTGTGTGTGTGTGTGTGTGTGTGCGTGTGTGTGTGTGTGTGTGTGTGTGTGTGTGTGTGTGTGTGTGTGTGTGTGTGTGTGTGTGTGTGTGTGTGTGTGGATCAGAGGAATTAAAGACGTCTTATTTTGAGCCATTCCTTGGAAGATGGTCAACATCCTCACCATCTTCTGTGTCTGTCTGTCTGTCTGTCTGTCTGTCTGTCTGTCTGTCTGTCTGTCTGCCTTTCTCTCTGTCTGCCTGTCTGTGTCAATATTCTATGTATGTGTTTTCAAGTCAGTACCCCGATATGACCTTTGTGGTCGGCAGGGCTATAAACAACATGATTGAAGTCGGTTTGTTTGTGGTGTGTATAAAACAAGTGTGACAAAAGCAGCTGGCTACCCAGTCGCTATAGTTAGCACTTTGGATTATGGACTGCAACATTGCAGGCTCGAAGCCCCATAAGACTTGTAGGATTTTTTTTGACTCAGAGTTTCTTGTGGGCTAATTGGGAAAACAGGGACCACACAGTCGAGTTTCATCCACTTTATAGATGCGATTTTGAGAGTGTTGCTCAATTTACCTGACCAACACACTACAGGTGTCTGTGTCTCTCGGGCCTGATTGACGCCGGGATAATTATAACATGATAGGAAATGTAGAATACAGCTCTATCAAGTAGTCTCAAAGCAGACGCACTTCCATAGTAGGATAGCTTCATCATCTACATCCTCATTGATCATCATGCAAAAAAAAGAGAAAAACGGACGGTGGCAGAATGGTTAAGACGTTCGCCTGCCAATATGTAAATCGTGAGTTTCTGGGTTCGTACCCAGCCTCGCCCTTTCTTCCCAGTTTGACGAAAAAATCGAACTGAATGTCAAAGTCATTCGGATGAGACTCGAAACCGAGGCCCCGTGTGCGAATGCACGCAGAACATCTTGCGCACACGTTAAAACCCCGTTCCACCTTTCGGAAGAGTAGGCCATCGTGTGCCGGTAGGAGCGGATGACAAAATTATAACAAACCAGCATGCACACAGGTGTCGTGTTTAGACACCATCCCTGAGGAAAAATCGGGGAGTTGGAGTCCCAGAGCGGCTCGGGGCTGTAGGTATATGGCAACATTCTGGTGGCTCCTGCGACGGTACTGGAACCATTCGTATCGGTCAATGCCCTTCCAATGGATCATTCCAGTGCCGTGGAGAAGGGGGGGTCTGCTGCATGGGTAACAGCTTGCCCTCCATACATACTTGCCCAGGCTTTGCGCTCTAAAGTGTACAGCAGCAACAAGACAACAACAGTTGATCATCGTTGTTCGTCGTTGATCTTTGCGCCTGGTGGCAGCATGATCTGTGGCTCTGTAGGTCAAGTGCAAGCGCTTTGATTTGTTCTTACAAGAGATAGCGCTATACAAATTCCATGTAATAATAATAAAAAAAAGTCTGTGATTCGGTGACCCCGTGTCCCCCCTCTGTCTCATGGTAACGTCGGTTCCAGTTTCACCATTCACTTCTATGCCTGTTGTGAGTTTGTGTCAAAGCCTTCAAGGTTAGAGGTTCACTGGAAAACGTCGTTGGAGGGACGTTATGGTGGTCCAGCCCCGGATGGATGACTTACCCAGTCTGGCTCCACGACTGAGCTAATACTGTCGTTAGTAGTGGGCTTAGTAGGTGGTGTTCTGCGTCTGTTAACTCAGAACAGGCACCACTGAGCACTTCCAAAGTGATCCAGAAGCAGTGCAGGGCTCCTTTGGCTGATAAGGAAGGGATAACCTAGCGGTCGGAATATTGCGCTGGCAATTTGACGACCCCGGTTCGATTCCCGGTTGAGGGGATTTTTCTCCTGGATTTTGTTCTCCTGGAGTTAACATCAGTTCTGACTCCACTCTCCCCAAAAGTGTCCTTCGGATGAGACTTTAAACCGAGGCCCCGTGTGCGAACGCTCTCTCTCTCTCTCTCTCTCTCTCTCTCTCTCTCTCTCTCTCTCTCTCTCTCTCTCTCTCTCTCTCTCCTCTCTCTCTCTCTCTCTCTCTCTCTCTCTCTCTGTTTTGAGGGGGGCAGTTGTCACTTAAAAAATCAATTAAAAAACAAACCACAGAGCTCTTAAAGAAAATAAAAAGCAAACAGTAAAAATCGCACTTAAAAAAGGAATACGTAGGTAGCTTAGTCCTCATTCTTACTAGTCTATACCCCTATTGACCTTCTCTAGTGCTTAACACCGTGGCTTGCTACAATTAGAAAACAAATAAAAATAACAAACTGATTCATTCAAAAGGTAAACACAAACACCATGACACCAACCAGCCACAGTAGCATTAACAATGATGTTACTGAAATAAAAAGCCGTTAAAATAAATCTAGCTTTCTTGCTCCTGACGAATTTCTTCTAAAGCTTTTATGAGTCAGAAAAGTAATGGAAGAGTTAAGTTGTCGCTGAATAACAGTCTTTTTTTCAAACTTTTTTAACATTCATTTTTTATTTAAAAGCAACAAAGGCAAACCTTTCTAAACAAAACAAAATAAGCAGCAAGAAAGAGTAAAAATACAATTTTGTTTCATAAACAAGTGATATTAATTGCTTTTCAATGTTTAACACAAAAGTACACACATACGTTCACGTACCCACGCACCCACATGCACGCACGCACGCACGCACGCACGCACGTACACACGCTCATACACACACACACGCACACGCGCGCGCGCGCGCGCGCAAATGTATTATGTCACGCATGAAAAAAAACAAAAAACAATGTTTTTCATGTACCTCTGTCAATTCTGTCAACCTACGCCATTGCACATGTTTCATCCATGAGAAAAAAGCACGTTGAGTCAGGGTCAGCTTAAATGCCTAGTACACACACAAATCAGTATTTTCTTATAACTATTACCGAGTAACAGTCTTCATTCCAAAGTGGAACAGACGCTATAGCCGAGTGGTTAAGTCTATTTGTAATTTCATCGGTCCTTAATTTCATGAGTTCGAATCTCGGCGGCGTCTGGTGAATTAAGGGTGGATTTTTTTTTTTTTTTTTTTAACAATCTCCCAGGTCAGCTTCAAGAAAGATGTGTTCGGCCTGACTGACTTTTCAGGTCCTAAGGACAGCACAACGCATCCTCGGTCACATCAATGACAACAACAGTTGCTGTCTGAGACTTCTACAACGACGATAAAGCAGAAGTATCTCACATTTGATGTAAACAGCTACAGTATTTTCAACAATGAAAAGAGAAGCAATAAAACTGCATATGGCCAAAACAGAGTTGTAAACAGATTGTGGAATTTGAAAAGGTGGGGAGGGGGGCGGACAGATTAAAAAAAAAAGAACACGAAGAAAAGAAAGAAAGCGATCCAAAGAGAAAATAGGACAAACACCTCATAAAGACAGAAACATAAAAAAGAAAGAAAGACACAAAGAATTGAGACAGCAAAAAAAAAGAAAGAAAGCAAAACAAAAAGAGAAATGATAGACAGACGGAGAGAAAGAAAAAGGGGGAAAATCACAAAAGAAGAAAAAGAAAAGAGCAAAAAAGATAAACAATAAAAGCAAAGAGAAAGAAATAAAAGAAAAGAGAAATACAGAAAAGAAAAGAAGAAAAAGTAAATATTAAAAAAGGGAAGATCAGAAAGTAGTTGAAATACATAAAAGAAGACAAAGAAAGCAAAGGGCATTGAATGGAAAACGAAAGGACAACGAGAAAAGCCACAAAAAACAACAAAACAACAACAAAGAAACACAAAACAACAATAAAAGCAACCCAAACCTAACAACCTGCTGACAACAAAGGAACAGCCCAACCAACATCTTAGGAGTTGAATCGTATCACCTGTTGTATGAACAGCTTTGCAAGAAGGCAAAACCATTCCAGATAGCACATGTCCTATGTAAGCAAAAAACCCCCAAAAACCTAAAACATTCTATGTCAACTTGTTTTGTAAGAAAAAAGATTATTTTCAAAATAAAACCTAAAACATTCTATGTGAAATTGTTTTGTAAGAAAAAAAGATTATCTTCAACAAATTGAAATTGATCAACCGAAGGAAAAAAGGCCAATGTCAGATTAAAAATAATGTAGCAAACATAATGAGGTATGTAGAAACAAAGGGGGAACAACGAAAGAAGGAAAGAAAGAAAGAAAAGAAAGAAAAGAAAGAAAGAAAGAAAGAAAGAGAAGAGAGAAAGAAAGAAAGAAAAAAAAGAAAGAAAGAAAGAAAGAAAGAAAGAGAGAGAGAGAGAGAGAGACAGAGACAGAGACAGACAGACAGACAAACAGAGAGGGAGAGAGAGAGGGGGGGGGAGAAAGAAAGAAATTGTAATCGAACGAAAGAAGACAGAAACAGGAAAGAAAGGATACAATAAGTAAAAGCAAGTCATAAACAAAGAAAGAAAGGAAGAAAGAAAGAAGCTAACAAGAAAGAATAATGTAATCCAAAGAGAAAAAAAAAAAAAAAACAGGGAAAGACAGACGAAAAAAGACTGAAAATAGATAAAGAGACGGGAATAAAAGGAAGAAATAAAAGCAAAATAGTACAGACAAAATGAAGACAAAAATGAATAGAATCAGAATGAAAAAAAGAAATACAACAAAGAAGGAACGAATGAAACAAAGAAGGAAAGATAGATAGAATGAACAACCTTTGGAAAGAAAACGAAAATGGAATAACGGAAAGATAAAGGAAGGAAAGAATGACAAACATTGGGACAGGGGGAGGGGGGTGAGTATAAATAATAAAACAGAAAAAGGCAATATCCAGAGAAGGGGAGGAGAGGGGGGGGGGGGGGTATAGCAAAAACAACTCATAAGAAAAATAGCTAAAAAAAAAACCCAAAGAAAACCAACCCCGAAAACACAAAAGTTCGAACGAAAACAAAAACAAGTCAGCAGACATTTAAAGAAGAAAAGAAACTAAAAACCAAAGACTGAATAAAAAAAAGAAAGAAATACAATCATACTCACAAACAATGGTACATGAACAATCAATAGATGGTTAAAAAAAAGAAATATGAAAGAGAGACTAAAAAAAAAAGAAAGAACAGAACAGAAAAAGAAGAAAGAACAGAAAGAAAGGTTAATATGGGCAGTAGCAGGAAAAAAAAAACCCACAACAAAGAGTTGCAAACTAATAACCAAGAAACAAAGGATAGAAGAAAAAAAAAGAGATTTAAAAGTTCGCGTGCACGAAACTACAAATAATGAAAAAAATTGTTTAGTTTTAATTTGAACAGAATGAATGTCATACTTGATAAGAATAATGAATACAAGAAACTTTGACTCAACAAACTGCAGTGCATTAAAACCAAAACAGGTCTTTGTTTTCTTCTTCGAACGCTCAGAGAGCAACTAATGTTGTCTGGCATATTAGCGAAAATGCATTACACTGCCGTTAAGCGCCTGACAAGTCAGGCCCAGCGCATAACGACTTCGGCAAGAGTTGAAGTGTTATCTTTTAAGTCTTTCTGAAAAAAAATGCACGAGAATGAATGAAAAAGGAAGAAAAAAGACAAGACGGAGGTGACACGAGGAAAAGGAATAATGCAGAAACAGAGAGAGTGATAGACAAAAGGGGGTTCCTAACACAGAATTCCCAGAAGATGGGGATGTTATTTATACTGAAAGGCCCCCCGGCATACCCACGGCGAAAAAACAAGAACAGGTGATAATGTAAGTAAAATTGATTGTAATTGAATCCGGAAATGAAGAAGCACAGGAAGGAAGAAAAACTAGGCAGAAAGACAAAGAAAGAGGAAAGAATAAAAAGAGAAAAAAAAAACACCAAGTGGCAAACGTGAAATAAAACAGAGAACACAAAGAAAGAAAGTAAAGGTACACTGAGGAAATATAGGGAAACTGAAGAAAAAATAGATAAAATGTAATAAATCCAAAGCCATAGGCACTAAAAAAATATATCAAATAAAAAGAAGCGGCAAAAATCAAAACACAAGAAAATAAAAAAGCAGAAAAGAAAAAAAAAACCAGAGAACTATGACATTCCTAGACAACAGTGACACTCATATGGATGAGAAAAAAAAGAAAATGAAAAAAGGAATAAAAGCACGACAAAGAGAAAGAGAAAATACAAAAAAGCATAGGACAGAATAAAAAGAAAATAAAGAATTTGAAAAAAGGCAATAATAACAGAGATAAAACAGTGCGAAAGGAAGAATCAAACTAAAAGAACATCCAAAGAATAAAGAAAGTCAGGATCAGAGAAAGAAGAAAACTGTCAAAGATGCAGTTACATGATACAAAAACACAAAATCTTTCAATTGAGATGAATATAAAAAAATAACGGTTAAAAGAAGTGAACTCAATAAATGCGCTGTTACGAAGAAAAAAAAAAGGAATCATAGATATCTAACGGAAAAAAAAACTAGTAGTGCAGAAAAACAAATAAGGTCATAATCAAGAAAATAGAAAAAAAAGTCACAAAGAGAGCAGAAAAAATGGAGAAAGAAAAGAAAGGAAAAGAGAAAAAAATAAGGAAAAAAAGAAAGAAAGTGAGACAAACAGAATGATCTGAAAAGAAAAGAAAAAAAAAAAAAAGAAGGAAAACACGAAAGACAAAGGTAACAAAAACAATAGATTACATGGAGAAATATAAGGAGATTTTTTTTATGAAGAAAAGAAAAAATGCCAAAAGGAAAACCATTGGCAAAAGAAAGAAAAAACCAGAAACAAACAAACAATAATAAAGAAAACTCCAGAAAAAATCATAAGAGAACAAAATGAAAAAAGCACATAAAAAACCTAAAAGTGCATGACATGCATGTGTATATAAAACAGAACTACATGAAAAATAAAAGAAAGGTAAAAAGGCGAGAGGTACAAAAAGAAGAGGTGAAAGAACAAAATAAAGAAAAAAAAGAGGAAAAGGAAAAAAAAAAGAAATGAAACAAAAGAAATGAATCAAAAATGCCCTCAAAAACAAAGTAAGAAAGACAACAGAAAGGAGAAAAGAATCATAGAAACACATGCAAAAAAACAAAACTAAATGCAACGAAAAAAAACAAATTTGATAAGGTTGAACAGAACAACTGCTATATACTTAGGGGGAAAAAAACAACAGAAAATATAGGTGGAGAAACAAATTCTACATGCAGAAATGACAGTGCAGAAAATAAGTATAGGTAATGATTTAGCAGTCGAAGAAACATGCAAAGAGCATCATCTCGAAGTATGAAAACTTAATCTAATACAAAACAAGGCAGGAAGACAGAAAGAAAGAGCAGAGGCTGAAAACGAATAAATAAATGAATAAAGAAACAAAGAAGAAACGAGGACAAGCAAAATGAAAAGAAAGTATCACGGAAGGCAAAAAAAAATAGAGGAAAAAAAGAAAGAAACAAAAGGAAGGAAGAAAGGAAGGCAATAGTAAAGAAGTGCAAACGAAAGAAAGAAAGAAAATAAGAAAACAATACTTAAAGAAGCAAAGAAGAAAAAAGACGCTAAAACAGAGAGAGAGAGAGGGGGGGGGAGAGAAAGAGAGAGAGAGAACACACACAGGAAGGGGAAGGAGAGAGAGAGAGAGAGGGGGAGGAGAGAGAGAGAGAGAGAGAGGGAGAGAGAGAGAAGAAGAGAGAGAGAGGAAGAGAGAGAGAGAGAGAGAGAGAGAGAGAGAGAGAGAGAGAGAGAGGGAGAGAGAAGACAGACAGACAGACAGAGAGAGAGAGAGAGAGAGAAGAGAGAGAGAGAGAGAGAGAAGAAGAGAGGAAGGAGAGAGAAGAGAGAGAGAGAGAGAGAGAGAGAGAGAGAGAAGAGAGAGAGAGAGAGAGAGAGAGAGAGAGAAGAGAGGATGAAATGAATGAATGAACGAATGAACGAATTTTATTTGACAAAAGCTACAAGCCCATCAGTCAAAGGGGGTTAATAAAACATGAATAATAACTCGAAATCCAGACAAATATCAACAACTATTTTTAGTTATTACTTATAGAATCTATTTGGTTTATAGTCTGCTTGCGTTTGTCTAGAGCCTGAGTTACATATATTGCTAAAGATATCATCTCGGACATATTATTTGAAGTTAACACTTTTTGTACACGACTAGTGGACCTGTTGGTTGGGTTTGTCAAAAAAGTAACTTTTTGACGAATTTCTTTGTAAGCTCGACATGTAAACAAAAAGTGCAATTCGTCTTATATATGGCGAAACACTTATATATGGCGAAACGGGTAGATATCCATTGTACATTAGAACCATAACGAAATGCGTTAAATACTGGTTAAAACTTATCAAGCTGCCTATGTCCAGAATAAACAGACAAGCATACGAGATGTTACTTATACAACACAATAATGGTTAAGTAAACTGGGCAACTAAAGTAAAAGATCTTTTGATGATAAATGGATTTGGTATTGTTTGGCTATGCCAGGGGGTAGGTTATGAAGAAATGTTTGTTAGAGAATTGAAAGATAGACTTATTTCATGTTTCCATCAAAACTGGCACGAAAAGTTAATGTCGAGTGAAAAATACCATTGGTATAGCTCATTTAAAGATGCGTTTGGTCCAGAAAAATATTTGATATCGTTAACTAATAAGAAGCTTCGAAGCAATCTACTGAAATTTCGACTGAGATTATGTGGTCTATTGAACTGTAGACAATGGTATATTACAGAGGAGACAGACATTAATCCATGTACAGCATGTGGAGAAGGAGAGAGAGAGAGAGAGAGAGAGGAGAGAGAGAGAGAGAGAGAGAGAGAGAGAGGAGAGAGAGAGAAAGAGAAAGAGAGAAGAACAAGAAGTAGAAGAACGAGAAGTAGTGGAAGAAAGAATACCAAAGAGAATGTGGATGTGATGAATAAAATGGTGGGAGGGGGGAGGGAGAGAGTAAACATTAAGGGAAAGGGAGCAAAAACAAAAACGTAGTCTAACCTGTCTTACATATACTGGATTGAAGCTGATAAGAGATCAAACGAAGAAAACTATGAAGGAAAGCATAGAGAAATAAATCAAAAGCAAAAGAAAAACGGCAAAAGAGAGACAAAAGGACACAGACTGGGACAGGCAGGCAGGAAGAAAGAAAAAAAAAAGCAAAGAAAGAAAGAAAGAAAAAGAGAAAGAAAGAAAGAAAATAATAAACAAAGAAGGAAAGAAAGAGAAAGAAAGAAAGAAAGAAAGAAAGAAGGCACACAGCAAATCAAATCCAGAAAAAAGAAGAAAGGAGTTTAAGATAAACATCAGGAAGTAAAAAATTTTTTTAAAAAAGAACGAAAGACGGAGAGAAAGAAAAAAAAGAGAGAAAAAAAGAGGAAAAAATATGAAAGTGAAAACGATAAAAGCTAAGAAAATAATACGAAGAACGAAGAGAAAGAAGGCAGGAAAGAAAGGAAATCAAGCAATATTAATAAAGCCTTAAAAAATAAGAAATGAAAGGAAGACAGAAAAATAGCCAAGAAAATAGAAGAAACGAAAACAATAAATAAAGTAAAATAGGAAAACGTGAAAAAATTAGCTTCACCGACCCCTACGAACAATATAACTGTTAATAAGAGGGTTAGAAAAACAATGAAGGAAAATGTAGACACACAAAAGAAAAAAGAAAGAAATTAAACAAAGGAAAAAAAAACTAAAAAAGGAAACATAGACAGACTGAAAGAAAACATATCAATGAATAAATAACACAAATGGAGAAACGAAGAAAAAAAACCCACTAAAATGATAAAGGATTAAGGAAAGAAAAAATATCAAATTAGACTAGAAGGACAAATCGATACACGAAGAAAGAGAAAAGAGAAAAACAGAAAGCAAAAAAAACCCCAAGCAAACAAGCCCAAACAAGAAAAAAACAGAAAGACAAAAAGCACATGTATTTTGAGAATAATGAATAAGCATTTACGTGTTCTTCTTTTTTTTTTCATTAAGTCCCTGTGCTTATTAAGGGGTGCTCCATGTCATTAAAAACTGATAGATAATGCCATGGAATTGTAACCAAAAAAAAAAAAAAAATCCCCAACCAGGATTGAACATTAAAAAAAAAAATCCCAAAACCCAACAATAACAACAATGACAATAACAGCCAGAACTGAAAAAAACCCAAACTTCACAGACATACTTTTCAAGAAATTCATTCATCACTACAAAAAAAACATTAGTAAATATTTGGGAACAATAAGTCGGCGCATACGCAGAAACACACAGACACAGACACAGACACACCAAACAACAACACACATCACACAAAACTAAACTAGCACAAATGAACAACATCCCAACACAACACACAACATCACACAACACACACACACACACACACACAAAAAGACATGAACAGTGACACACATGAGACGAAATAACACAACAGAAAAAGAGAGAGAGACATGAAGTGACGAGTGAGAGAGAGAGAGAGAGAGAGAGAGAGAGAGAGAGAGAGAGAGAGAGAGAGAGGAGAGAGAGAGAAGAGAGAGAGAGAATAGGCAAAGGGCAAGGCAAGCAGGCAAGGCAAGGCAAATTCTTTTATTCGAGGATAATAGATAAGCACTCATGTGCTTTTTTACATCCAGTCCCCGCCCTTTTAAGGGATAACATCAAGATAAAAAGATATTAAACAGTAAAACTATACGCAGTACCAAACAACATAAAGGAATAAGGACACTATATATAATAAGGTAATAAAAATGCACTCATTCAGAAGACGAAAATCAGAAGTGACAATAAAATGATTTTGATTATTGAAGAAAAAGAAAAGCGTTAATAGATAAAGAGCATACAAAGAAACATAATGAAATAAACAACTTAACAACCAAGAAAAGTCCACCCAAAAATATTTAACTACAACATTGTTACAACTCATACAACAAAATGAATTCAAAAGGAACTAAAGATAACACAATGATTATAATGATAACAATAAGAACAATATCAACAATGGTGATAATAGAATGATAATAATACATTGTAAAACTCACTCCTTCACGTAGGTTACACACACACACACATATACATACACACATACATACATACATACATACATACATACATACAATACATACATACATACATACATACATACATACATACATACATATACGCAACTCACTCACGCATGCACGCACGCACGCACATGCACATACAAATCAAACATACACACACACACAAATACATAAACACACACACACAAGCACACTTACTCACACATTATATAAGCACATATACTACTTGAGGTGGTTTTTTTTGCTCTTTTTTTGTCATAGAAAAAAGAAGAATGATAAAAATCAAACAATCATATCAGGTGACAATATTATCCTTTCTTTTACATTCATACTTCATATAAAAAAGAAGAAACAAAAGCAAACAGCAAAGTTAAAACAGAAAAAACAAGAACAAAACATCAAAAACTTGAGGTACAACCTATCAACAAAAAAAGTCATGCAAATCATGATATTTTGATACAAGGGGAGACGAAAAAAAAAAAACAATTATCCACACACACACACACACACACCCACACACACACCCAAACACACACACCACACACACACACAACACAAGTTCGCGCTTATGTCATCAATAAACTTCATTCTAAAGGAAGTATATGCCTAATTTTAAACAAGTCATGTAACGGAACACAAAAGGAATCCATCCGCTGTAAGACATATATATTAGGACATACATATCCTAGTACCTGAATCTTATGATCATGGTCATAAAAATCACGTTCATAACCATTTTGTAATCATGATGGACATAGTTATTCAACATACGTGAAGATTAAAAGGTTATACAAAATCAACCACATTCAACACGTGATTATTAAATAGTACAAAATGTGAATAAAGTATTTCTCAATATCGATGGTAACATGTTTAGGCAACAGGTGAGAAAGAGAAACAGAGAGAGAGAGAGACAGAGAGAGAGAATCAGAGAGAGAGAGATAAAGGGACAGAGAGAGAGAGAGAGAGAGAGAGAGAGAGAGAGAGAGAGAGAGAGAGAGAGAGAGAGAGAGAGAGAGAGAGAGAGAGAGAGAGAGATGCTAGTTCAAACACATAAATTCTCAACCTATACACTTGTGTAACAGGAAAAAAAACCCTAAACAACAATATCAAAAAAGAAACTACATCCACCCGATCAAATAACATTACAAAACATTTCGACATGGTTTAGATTTCGAAAAGAGCGCAAGAACAAAGAAGTGACAGGAAAAGACAAAGAGAACGAACAGGAGGAAAAGGGGGGGGGGGGGGGACAACGAAGAAAAAATAAGAAAAGAAAAAGGGGATAGAGAGAGAAAAAGAGAGAGAGAGACAGAGGGACAGAGAGAGAGATTCTTTTATATCGAGGATAATGAAATGCTCATGCGCTTTTTTACATTCAGTCCCCGTGTGTATGCAGTTTTGTAAATCTTGTCATCTGTTCCCACCGGCACACAATGACCTATTCTTACGAAGGGAGGAATAACATTTTAACGTGTTTGCAAGATGTTCTGCGTGCGTTTGCACATGGGGCCTCGGTTTATAGTCTTATCCGAGGGACTTTTGGGGATTGTGGTGTCGGCACTGATGTTAACTCCAGGGGGAAAATCCCATTGAACGGGAATAGAACCAGGGTCGTCAACTTGCGAGCGCAATGTTCTGACCACTAGGTTATCCCGTCCCCCAGAGAGAGAGAGAGAGAGAGAGAGAGAGAGAGAGAGAGAGAGAGAGAGAGAGAGAGAGATATATATATATATATAGAGAGAGAGAGAGAGAGAGAGAGAGAGAGAGAGAGAGAGAGAGAGAGAGAGAGAGAGAGAGAGAGAGAGAGAGAGAGAGAGAGAGAGAGCTTTAGACAAATCGATGAAAAGACACAGAGATAGGGAAACAAGCAGAAAGAAAAAGCTCTCTTTCCCTCTCTCTCTATCTCGCTCTTTCTCTCTCTGTCTCTGTCTCTGTCTGTCTTTCTGCTCTCTCTCTCCTCTCCCTCTCTCTCCTCTCCTCTCTCTCTCTCTCTCTCTCTCTCTCCTCTCTCTCTCTCTCTCTCTCCTCTCTCCTCTGTCTCTTACCTGTGTTCTATCGTCACTATCTCTGTGTCTGAGTCTCTGTCTGTCTGTCTTTCTCTTCCCCCCTCTCTTCTCCCCCCCCACCTCTCTCTCTTGTCTCTCTCTCTCTTCTGTCTATCTCTCCTCTCTTTCTCTTTCTCCATCTGTCTGTCTCTCTCTCTTTCTCTCTCTGTCTGTCTGTCTTCTGTCTGTGTGTCTGTCTGTCTGTCTCTCTCTCTCTCTGTCTCTGTCTCTCTGTGTCTGTCTCTCTGTCTCTGTCTCTGTCTCTGTCTCTGTCTCTCCTGTCTCTGTCTCTGTCTCTGTCTCTGTCTCTGTCTCTCTCTCTCTCCCCCTCTCTCTCTCTCTCTCTCTCTCTCTCTCTCTCTCTCTCTCCTCTCTCTCTCTCTCTCTCTCTCTCTCTGTCTTTGCCCGTGTGTCTATCGTCACTGTCTCTGTGTCTGAGTCTGTCTGTCTGTCCGTCTTTATTCCCCCCCCCCCCCCCTCTCTCCCCCCACCCACCTCTCTGTCTCTGTCTCTGTCTCTCTATCTATCTCTCTCTCACACACATTAAACAGGATTTCTAGCTGAGATCTGTGATCAGACACACAAGCTTCAGATCGTAATTAATGCGTCTGACCTTGGTGGCGCTCCGGCAAATCCCACCGTAGGAGTCATAGCCAACCGGTACTGCTGCTACTGCTGCTGCTACTGCTGCTGCTACTGCTGCTGCTGCTGCTGCTGCTGCTGCTGCTGCTGCTGCTACTGCTGCTGCTGCTACTGCTGCTGCTGCTACTACTACTACTGCTACTACTACTACTGCTGCTGCTGCTGCTGCTGCTGCTGCTGCTACTGCTGCTGCTGCTACTACTACTACTACTACTACTACTACTACTACTGCTGCTGCTGCTGCTGCTGCTGCTGCTGCTACTACTACTACTACTACTACTACTACTACTACTACTACTCTGCTGCTGCTGCTGCTGCTGCTGCTGCTACTGCTACTACTACTACTACTACTACTACTGCTGCTGCTGCTGCTGCTGCTGCTGCTCCTGCTGCTGCTGCTGCTGCTACTACTGCTACTGCTACTGCTGTGCTACTACTACTACTACTACTACTGACTGCTACTGCTACTGCTACTACTACTACTACTACTACTACTACTACTGCTACTGCTACTACTACTACTACTACTACTACTACTCTACTGCTACTACTACTACTGCTACTGCTACTACTACTACTACTACTACTACTACTACTGCTACTGCTACTACTACTACTACTACTACTGCTACTGCTACTGCTACTACTACTACTACTACTACTACTACTACTACTACTACTGCTGCTGCTGCTGCTGCTGCTGCTGCTGCTAGCTGCTGCTACTACTACTATACTACTACTGCTGCTGCTGCTGCTGCTGCTGCTGTTGCTACTACTACTAACTACTACTACTACTACTACTACTACTACTACTACACTACTACTACTATACTACTACTTACTACTACTACTACTGCTACTACTACTACTACTCCTACTCCTACTGCTGCTGCTGCTGCTGCTGCTGCTGTTTTTAACTCTAGCTTCCCCTTCTTTTTCTTCTTCCACCTCAACTTCATCTTCCCTCTTCACTTCCTCACCCTCATCTTCTTCCTCCTCCCCCTCCTCCTCCTCTTCCTCCTCTTCTCTTCTTCTTCTTTTTTTTTTTTTTTTCTTCTTCTTCTTCTTTCTTCTTCTTCTTCTTCTTCTTCTTCTTCTTCTTCTTCTTCTTCTTCTTCTCTTCTTCTTCTTCTTCTTTATGCATTTCAATACATACGAGAAACATTTACTATAATAATAATAATAATATATGGAATTTGTATAGCGCTATATCTTGTAAAAACAAATCAAAGCGCTTGCATTCGACCAACACAACACACAATTAACAACAATTTACAGTTTTAACAAATTCGAATGTACATACACACACTCACGCACGCACGCACGCAAGCACGCAACACGCGCGCGGGCACACACACCACTACAAACGTTATGCACTTTGGCAGGTGGATGTTGAAGGCAGGGACAGGTAAGAGATGGAAGCGGAAAGGAGAAAACTTAGGTTTGGAATAAGTGTGTCTTGAGGTTGGATTTAAAATTTACTGTGCTGACACTGGTGCTACGCTTCATACCAAAGATGCCACATCTATACATTTCAGGGCCGTGGTACAAGACGATTTCGTCTCAAAGAAAACAACACATAGGGCCTATTGTTTTTGTATTGTTCTGTGTCCTTAGAAACAGCACTGTTTTTTTTTCTTTTCAAAAACTGTCGATAAAACTGGTGTAAATATAACAGCATAAATTCAAAAGATAAAATTTGCTCTGTATCTTACGCAGTTATCTTTTCTCTCCTATGTAAACGCTTTTGAGAAAACCATCGAAGAAATAAAAATACTATGGCACAAAGTTTAAAAAATATTAGGGATGCACTTACAACGCAATGCACACAAAAAATCAAGCAAAACAAACAAATGAACCAGAAAACCCAACAAACTAGGAATATGTCTTAAATAGCGGAGAAAATAATCATACAAATGGTATATCTAGCTTGTGAATACGAACACATTTCAACATCTAAATTTCCATTAAAAGGATATTGTGTTGTGATTTTATTAACGTGAAAATCCTATCCGAATTGTTTTATTTCAAATAACGCCCATGAAGATAATGCGGGAATTTTTGCAGTATATGTAGCAATAACACTTTCGGGAAATTCTGTGCTAGAAATCTCCCTTTTCTTTCGCTCCATTTTGGCCTGCCTTTCTCCTTACCTCTCTATCCCCTCTCTGCCTCTCCCTTGCTTATTTTCTGCCTATCCTGCCAATTACCCTGCCTTTTTTCCATCCATTTATCCATCCATTTATCCATCCATCCATCCATCCATCCATCCATCCATCC
>CM060326.1:13825252-13830252 GCA_030674155.1 Stramonita haemastoma | reverse complement strand
TCTACTTCTCTGTCTCTGTCTCTCTCCGTCTCTCTCCGTCTCTCTTTGTCTCTCTCTCTGTCTCTCTCTGTCTCTCTATCTGTCTCTCTCTCTCTCCCTCTCTCTCACTCTCTCTCCTCTTTGCCTTCTCTCTCTTTTTCTCTATATCTCCTTATCTCTCCTTCTCATTCTCTATCCCCTCTCCCTTCTCTGTCTCTCTCTCTCTCTTCTATTGTTTCTTTCACATTTTCTCAGCTAGTCTTTATTCCTTATCAGACTTTGAAAAAAGCCCTTCTAATTCTATTTCACGTACGTTACTCTGACCAAATCTGATAAGAAATGGAGTAAAAATACGAGATATATTTACCACTAAAACATATTTTAGCAATGTAAAAGCAGGATCAGACATTAATCAAGGTGATGCCTTTAGTCCAATAGTGTTTCTTAATCTTAAAAAGAAAGGTTGAAGACATCATTCTATTAAAACATAAAAAACAAAAAAACAAAAAATAAAGAAAACCCCGTAGTGCCACATTAATGCCTAATGCTTTTTGACTATCTATCTTGCTGGAATGTGATGCTATCACTTCTTAGTTAGAATTATCAATCAGTCCCTAAATTTAGCTTAGTAATCTTCCTGTCTTTATCTAACAAAGTAAGTAGCATTTCTGTTTATAGATGAAGGTACTTTAGCAGCATGGAAAAATGGCTTTTTGTTTGTTGGTGTCTCATCTTTTGTGTGATGCTTATGCCCTGATGTTTTCACGCTGCTCATCTCTACCTCTACATCCAAGCCATACTTAGGTTTGTCATGTTGCATCATGAAGACCAGAAGTTTACAGGGAGCCTATCACCTTTAGGCTGCCGAGGGGGCACCAGCCAAAGGGGTCCCGCACTACTGCTGGGTCACTCAAGTGGTGTTCGGTGGTGTCTGTTTTGAGCTAATATCATACGCACGGCACCACTGACCAACTCCCTATTGACGCCACTGATGGATTAAGCATGTGGCAGACTAGACCCCTGAACCGTAAGACCAGTCAGGCCGAAAACGGATCGCAAACGGATCGTATCTCCCGTAAACATAGGCCTTTGAGAGGCTTGTGGCGGCAGGTTCAACCTGTTTGTTCAAGATAGAGCGTGTTCCTTTTGGAGCGGGTTGAAATGGCCAGCTCGCAGCCTCCAGCCAATCAGCTCTCAGTTTAAAGTCACATACCACTTTTTTGTGTCTAAACACAGAACATCTTGCGCACATGTTAAAAAGCGGTTCCGCCATTCGGAAAAGTAGGCCATTTCTGCAAGTGGGAACAGATAACAAAATTAATAATTTCGCACGCACATGAGAACTTGATGTAAGAAAAAGCACGTGAGTCCTTATTTCGTTATTTTCGAAATATAATAATTAGTATATAAAAAATGGTCCGTTACGGACTCGTAAATGACAAAATGATTGTTGATTATGAACAATATTAAATAGAACAAACGCATCGTGTGATGCTATCTCCATTTTCTGTTTCTTTTGGATTTTTTAATTGCTGTAATTATGTTTGCTTCTGTCATTTAAACAAAAATCATCAGAATGCTAAATATTATAATTTTTGGTTATTCATTTCTCACTTTATCTGTTTTGATCTATATTTCTTCAACCCTATCTAAATGTTTATTCTGCTGTTGTTGTTTTTTTAATCCATCTATTTGTCTTTTTGTTTCTGTCTCTGTATTCTTTTCCCCCTTAATACACAGGAAAATACAGGATGGAAAAACAGACAATAAAATATTACTGTGCTGATTTTTTTTTCGTTCTTTTATGTCATAATCATAATTATGTTCTTTTCGTAGAATCTATAACCCATACAACTTATTTGACAATTCTTACATTGTTATAGACTGATATCGGCTTTAACTTTTGAATCAATATCTCTCTCTCTCTCTCTCTCTCTCTCTCTCTCTCTCTCTCTCTCCTCTCTCTCTCTCTCTCTCTCTCTCTCTCTCTCTCTCTCTCTCTCTCTCTCTCTTCTCCTCTCTCTGTGCCGTTTTCTCCCTCTCTCTCTCTCCCTCTCTTCCTCCACTTCCCTCTCCACCTCTCTCTATGTTTCCTCCTCTCTCTTCATCTCTCTTCCTATCACCCCCATCTCTCTCCATCCCCTTCTCTCTCCTCTCTCCCCTTCTCTCTCATCTGTCCCCTTTCTCTCCCTCTATCGTGCTTGTCTTCTCTCTTTCTATCTCTCCCTCTTTCTCCCAAATCTGCATTTTTCTCTCTTTCTCTATCATTCCATTTTTATCTCTCTCACTGTCTTTTTCACTCGCGCTCACTCTATCCCTCTGTCTGTCTGCATGTCTCTCTCTCTCTTTCTCTCACTTTCTCACTCTTCTCCCCTCTATCTCTATTTCCCCTCTCTATCTCACTCACTCTCTCTCTCTCTTTCTCTCTGTCTATCTGCCTATCTGTGTGTCTGCCTGCCTGTCTGTCTGTCTGTCTGTCTGTCTGTCTGTCTGTCTGACTCTGTCTGTCTGTCTGTCTGTCTGCCTGCCTGTCTGTCTGTCTGTCTGACTCTGTCTGTCTGTCTGTCTGTCTCTCTGTGTCTCTCTGTGTCTCTCTGTCTCTGTCTCTGTCTCTGTCTCTGGCTCTCTCTCTCTCTCTCTCTCTCTCTCTCTCTCTCTCTCTCTCTCTCTCTCTCTCTCTCTCTGTCCTGAAGACGCTAGCTGTCTGTGAAGAGGTGTATCAGAAGCCATCAGGCCTGGAGCACTGACAAAGGGGGAAACTAACACGTCTGTACTGAGCATGAGAGGCCTTCTGTCTTGCCTCAGTTCTCTTCATTACCAGTCTCTTCTTGTTCCTGATCTTGATCTTCCTGTTCTTGTTTTTCTTCTTGTTCTTGATCTTCTTGTTCTTGTTCTTCTTGCTCTTGTTCTTCTTTTTGTACTTTCTTGTTTTTCTTGTTGTTGTTCTTGTTCGCAAATCTTCTTCGAAATTCGTCTTCGAAATTCTTTTTCTTCGCAATTCTCCTTCGAAATTCTTTTTTTGCAATTCGCCTTTTTTCTTCTTCTTCTTTCTTCTTCTTCTTCTTCTTCTTCTTCTTCTTCTTCTTCTTCTTCTTCTTCTTCTTCTTCTTCTTCTTCTTCTTCTCTTTCTCCCTCTTCCTCCTACTCCTTCTCCTTCTCCTCCTTTTGTCTCCGCCTTCTCTTCTTCTTCCTCCTCCTCCTCCTCTTCTCCCTCCCTCTTTTCCTCCACCCCCATCTTCTCCTTGATCATCCAGATGTACAGGCACGAAATTGAGATAAACTGCTTAAGTTAACCCCTGACTTTTAAAACTAGTGGCACATCTAGACAGATTGTCTGAAGCCCCCTCCCCCCCCCTCTCTGTGTCTCTCTGTGACTCTCTCTCTCACTTTCTCTCTCTCTCTAATTGTCTCTCGCTCTCTTTCTCTCTCTCTCACTCTTCTTCCTGGAGTTAACATCAGTGCTGACTCCACTCTCCCCAAAAGTCCTTCGGATGAGACTTTAAACCGAGGCCCCGTGTGCGAACGCACGCAGAACATCTTGCGCACACGTTAAATCCTGTTCCGCTTTTCGTAAGAGAAGGCCATTGTGTGCCGGTGGGAACAGATGACAATATTTACAAAACTGCATACACACGGGGACCGGATGAAAAAAAGCACATGATTGCTTATTCTGTTATCCTCGATATAAAAGAATAAATAAATAAATAAATAAACTCTCTCTCTCTCACTTTCTTCCTCTCTCTGATTGTCTCTCGCTTTCTCTCTCACTGTATCTCTCTTTCTCTCTTTCAGTATGTCTGTTAGCCTGCTGTCTCTCTGTCTCTCTGTCTGTCTGTCTGTCTGCCTCTCCCTCTCTTGCACCCACCTCTCTCTCTCTCTCTCTCTCTCTCTCTCTCTCTCTCTCTCTCTCTCTCTCTCTCTCTCTCTCTCTCTCTCTCTCTCTCTCTCTCTCTCTCTCTCTCTTAATCTACGTGTTTCTATTGCTAAGGCATAAACCTTATACACAATAAGCTGTCCTTGTTAGCAAACCTATCAGATAGGAACTCCACTTTAAGTGCAGACCTTTTCCCATTTGTTCTTCTCACTTTTGTTCTCTAAAACTCCACTAAAATACGTATACATTATTGGTTTGATTGCTTATTTTCCATAGTAATGACTGTCAGTTATTTTGCTGGCGTATTATCAAACACCTACGCATTGTTGATTTGATTGTCATTTTTCTACGGTATAAATTTGGTTATATTAGCATTGAC
The DNA here is from genome assembly GCA_030674155.1 of Stramonita haemastoma. Taxonomy (NCBI): domain Eukaryota; kingdom Metazoa; phylum Mollusca; class Gastropoda; order Neogastropoda; family Muricidae; genus Stramonita; species Stramonita haemastoma. Next base: position 13,826,020 of record CM060326.1, on the reverse strand, counting down.
CCATTTTTGTAATCCACCCTCTCTCTCTCCTCTTTATCTATCTATCTATCTATCTATCTATCTATCTATCTATCTATCTATCTATCTATCTATCTATCTATCTATCTATCTATCTATCTATCTATCTACCTATCTATCTATCTATTTCTCTATTTCTCTCTCAGAACATGGATTCTGATAATACTATGGAAGTGAAAATTAAACAAACTGAATTTTAATCTGCATCGTAGGATTGTTAACGTACACGGAAAATGCATGAATATGGATCGAACGTAAATTACTGTGTATTATGTACTGCTTTATATCGTGATGCTTTCCCAGATCTGCTCTGCATTGTAGTGTGGCCCACTAACACTAATGCTATCTTGCCTTCTTTGTTTTGTCAGGGGGATGGTGACAGTCACGTCCCCCCACCCTCAGTCTCTCCTTGGCGTCCAATCTTGCGCACACGTTAAATCCTGCTCCGCTTTTCGAAAGAGTATGCAGCTGTGTGCCGATGGGAACACATGACAAAATTTAAAAAAAACTGTACACACACGGGGTCTGGATGTAAAATAAAAGCACATGGAGTGCCTACTCCATTATCATCGATATAAAATAATAAATAAAAACTCTCTCTCTTTCTCTCTCTCTCTGTCTCTGTCTCTCTGTCTCTGTCTCTGTCTGTCTGTCTGTCTGTCTGTCTGTCTGTCTATGTCTCTCTCTCTCTCTCTCTCTCTCTCTCTCTCTCTCTCTCTCTCTCTCTCTCTCTCTCTCTCTCTTCTCTCT
>CM060326.1:13810252-13815252 GCA_030674155.1 Stramonita haemastoma | reverse complement strand
AGACACACACACAACCATGCACAAATACACATACATACGCACGCACGCACCCATCCACACATACAGACACACATGTCTAAAATCAATTCACGTGTATAAATGTATTTAACTAAATGCAGTGCACACATACGCCCACACACACGTGCGCGTGCGCGTATGCATAAATCCAGACACACAACCATACACTCTTTCCCTGCCCCCCTCCCTGCCTCTCTTTCTCACAAACGTACGTGCACACACACACACACACACACACACACACACACACACACCACACACACGCACACGCACACAGATGCATACACACATACACACATGCACACGTATACACACATGCACACACACACACACACACACACACACACACACACACACACACACACACACACACACACACACATAGACACATCTACACACACGCATGTTGGATGGCCTGATTATATTAAAGTCCAAGTGGAGTCATCCGATCGAAAGACTACCATCAACTAAACATCACCACCATTTGCATCGCACAAACACACACGTGCACGCGCACGCACGCACGCACTCACGCACGCACACACAAACACACACACATACTCTCTCTCTCTCTCGCTCTCTCTCTCTCTCTCTCTCTCTCTCTCTCTCTCTCTCTCTCTCTCTCTCTCTCTCTCTCTCTCCTCTCTCTCTCTCTCCTCTCCCTCTCTCTCTCTCTCTCTCTCTCTCTCTCTCACCACAACAAATAGAGTGAGTGAAGCTACGCCTAGCAGGAAGTGTGGCTTCATCGCTCTTCAATTTATGTGATTTTCTGTGGCTTTGTATGTAGTATAACTTTTATCATGATATCTTCTTCATCGTTATGGACTGGACTTTATTTCGGTATGTGTTTCCCACTTTGTTGACTTAAAAATGTCGCGTAATTTGGCTTGGTTTGATGTTGACGTTTTGCAGAATGTTAACCTGCTAGGGCTTGTCACTCCTTTATTTTTCTATATTTCAATTGTCCATTGCACACGTGCGACCCGTTACCTGCAAACTTCGACTGCTATCTGTTCCCGTACAGGCGTTTGTTTGATTTACCTTTTGTGACACCAGAAGAATTTTTGTCCGTACCCTCCTTCAATTCTAGAGCCTTCATTCATTTCTGTTTCAGCAAAGCAATTAGCAAAAAAAATGAAAGATAAGTCATCGACTTCGGGGATGACGTCTGCCTGTGTGTGTATGTGTGTGTGTGGGGGGGACGTGTGCGTGTTAGGGGGACGTGTGTGTGTGTGTTGGCGGGGACGTGTGTGTGTGTGTGGACGTGTGTGTGTGTGTGTGTGTGTGGACGTGTGTGTGTGAAAGAGAGAGAGAGAGAGAGAAGAGAGAGAGAGAGAGAGAGAGAGAGAGAGAGAGAGAGAGAGAGAGAGAGAGAGAGAGAGAGAGAGAGACACACACACACACACACACACACACACACACACACACACACAGACAGACAGAGACTTTGTCTATGTGTATTTGTTTTTTAAAGTAGCTATCTTATTTAGAAGACCTAATGTAATGACTTTTTGTTTTAGGTACCAGTGACCAGCACATTTCCTGCAGGCCTGACATGGAGTCAGTTGACACAGCGAGACCTTCAGACCTTGCCGTTACATGCTCAGGCTCAACAACAAGAGCAAGAAAAACAGCAACAGCAGTGATAACAGCAGCAACAGCAACAAACAACAGCAGCAGCAGAAACGACAGCAGAATAATCAGAAACAGCTACTGACGATGCTGACGACATAGACACAGGTAGGTCTGTTGCCCTATGGGTAACCCACCTGACCATGTCTTGGGTTTACTTGTTTGCTTGCTTGTTTGTGTGTTGTTTTTCGTTTGGTTTTGGCTGCCTTTTTTTTAGGGGGGGAGGGGGCTGCGCTTTTTCTTGGCTAGAGCTCCAAGGTTAACCCCATTTGAGATTTTGTGTATACGACCGGTTTCCTCCCCCCTCCCCCTACCCCCACCCCCCACACCATTTAGGTCGCCGCGATCCTGTTTTGGGAATAGTTTCTAAACATGACACCTATGTACATGCATTTTTTGTTTTAAAAATCTTCGATGAGACTTTAAACTGAGACCCGTGTGTGAATGCATGCACAACATCTTGTGCCCATGTTAAAGCCGGTTCTGCCTTTGGAAAGAGTATGCCCTTTATGCTGGTAGGAAGGGATAGTAAAAATACATCTAAAATAAAACCATGTTCACTAGTGTCGTGTTTAGACATCATCCTCCGAATTCGAAATTCGGCTACCTTATTAATGTTGGACAAAAACAGTCACATACACAAAAATCCCACCTTTGGTAAACCCCGGAGCTCTTTCTTGCCAAGGAACAGGGGGGGAAAGACCTACAATAAAGCCTTGATTATGCATCAGAGAACCAACAGATGACGCGAAATTTTGAATGTTAACTAAACCAAACAATGATGGTTTTTTAAATTGTACTGATGAACAGACAAAGCTAAAACTTGGAATTTAGACACCCACCCTTCCCCCTCCCCCCCTGTGCAGCACATCTAGCTCCCTCCGTTCTGCAGCGGGCTAGTCTTTCGGATGAGACGATAAACCGAGGTCCCGTGTATTAAACATCACTATTTAGTGCACGTGACTGGCAAAATTCTGTAGAAAAGAGCCACTATGATAGGGAAACAAATACAGTTGCATGCAGTCCCCCCCCCCCCCCCCCCCCCCCCACCTCTCCTCTCACTTTTCCAAGAGCATAATTTGATATTTTCAAATGTACCCTGAAGACACACTGATTTCAGACCTATAATCTTCCCCTCATATATGTTCCTACTTTCCACAGACATCTCCCATTACCTTGCCTAAGCGTGTAGGAAGTGTGGTGTGGTATGGTGTGTGGTGGTGGTGGTGGTGGGGATGGTGTGGTGTGTGTGTGTGTGTGTGTGTGTGTGTGTGTGTGTGTGTGTGTGTGTGTGTGTGTGTGTGTGCCCATATATATATATGCATTTTGTAAATATTGTCATCCGTTTTCATCGTCACAATATGGCCTACTCTTTTGAAAAACGGAACGGGTTTTAAGGTGTGCGCAGGGACTTCGGTTTATAGTCTTATAGTGTGTGTATGTGTGTGTGTGTCCGTGCGTGCGTGCGTGCAAGTGTGCATGCATGCATGTGTGCTTGCGTGCGTTGATGCGTGCGTGTGTGAGTGCATGCATGCGTGTGCGTGCAGCGCGCGCATGTATGTGTGTGTATTTCTTTATGTTTAGTTAGGGAAACAGCGTAGTTCAGTGACTGTTAAAATTTTTATTATTATTTATATTATTAATAATTTTGTTGCATTGTACACCATTAGGTCACGGCAGAATTACCTGCATAATAGAGTGCTAAAGGGTTTTACAGGAACCCAATTTGCCATTTCATATGAAAGACTGATCACCTAGACCGCCTCTCAAGGCCTGTTGAAAGGAGGGAAGGGAGGGGGTAGTTTGCTTTCAAACAAGGATCATACTTACGACCTCTCATTGTGTAAACTTGTGTTTGACATCTAGACCCCCCATATATAGTGACATGAACGAAATGTAACCATCTTGATCTTTGTTTTGTGTGTGTGTGGTCAGGGTTCACCCCAGGGGACGTGAGCACGGCCCTGGGCAAGCTGCAAGGCAACCACTCAAGCCAGATATCCCTCAGAGGCTTGGAAGCCCTCCACCTCAGCTTGAAGACCTGGGCAAGCTGTGCGGCAAATCCTCCCCCCTCCGCTTGAAGAACCTGAGCAGGCTGAAAGAAGCCCCTGGGTACTGCACAAATGGTGCCACACGCTGAAGCCAAGGTCCACAACCCGGCCGTCATCTCGGTTGAAGGGGGACTAACCCTGTCCGCCGACGCCATGGGCCGGCGCCACAAGAAGCACACCAGCATTGACACCTCCATCCTTATGGCGCTGGAGGAGAGTGTTCTCCAGAACTTCAAGCCGTACTCGGACGAGATTTCCATGCTGGCGGACACTTTGAATTCGAAGAAGGAAGGAAGTGGTGTGGGTATGGTTACATGAATGAAGAATGAAAAGAACTCTCTGGGACGGGCAGTGTTATTTACCCGCAGTTTGAACAATGCATAGATGTATATACAAATAAGTCATTGAATTCCTTTTTGTTTTGTTCCATTTTTGTTTTGTTTTTTTTCTTCAGCGAGAGCTCAGAGGTTCACCGATGGGGAGATTTTGTGAACGCAACCCACCATCAATTAAGGTATCCGCATTCTGGCCTTGGGGATTTGATTAAATGAATAAAGAGCTCGCCTGGTAGTTTTTATTCTTCTCCTTCGTCGAACGCTCAGACAGCAGCTATTGTGGTCTGTTATATGAGCGAAAATGCGTCATGGTACCATTAAGCGCCCGACAAGACAAGCCGAGCGTATCCAACTTTGGCGTGGGAGAGAATAGTTATGTTTTTTTAAGTCTGTCTGGACAAAAGGCAGGAGAATGTTTTTTTTTTTTTCTATTTTGTATTTTGTAGCACTTTATGTCACAGCAGATTTCTCTGCGTGAAATTCGGGCTGCTCTCCCCAGGGTGAGCACGTCGCCACAAGTGCAGCGCCTACCCATTTTTTTTTTCTTTTTCCTGTATGCAACTGTACTTTGTTTCCCTATCAGAGTGGCTTTTTTCTACAGAATTTGGCCAGGGTCAGCCCCCTTGTTGCCGTGAATGCATCAAGAAGGCAGAAAACAAACAAAGAACGAGATGACAGGAAGAAAAGGAACAAGGTTAAAAACAAAGAGGGGAATCAAAAAGAGGGAATTTCTTGCACATAATTTCTAGAAGGTGTGAATGCTGTTTATATTCTTTTATTTTCATTCTTTATATTGAGAATGGACCAAGTACTCATGTGCTTTATTTACACCTAGTCCTCGCGTGTATGCAGTCTTGTAAATATTATCATCTGTTCCAACGTGCACACAGTGTCCTAATCTTACGAAAAGCGGAACAGGATTTAACGTGTGCGCAAGATACTCTGCATGCGTTCGCACATGGGG
>CM060326.1:13807963-13810152 GCA_030674155.1 Stramonita haemastoma | reverse complement strand
AGGAGAGAGAGAGGAGAGAGGAGAGAGAGAGGAGAGAGGAGAGAGAGAGAGAAGAGAGAGAGAGAGAGGAGAGAGAGAGAGAGGAGAGAAGGAGAGAGGAGAGAGAGAGAGAGAGAGGAGGAGAGAGAGGAGAGAGAGAGTGAGAGAAGAGGAGAGTGAGAGAGAGACAGAGTGAGTGAGAGAGACAAAGAGTGAGAGAGAGGAGAGAGAGTGAGAGAGAGAGTGAGTGAGTGAGAGAGACAAAGAGTGAGAGAGAGAGAGAGAAAGAGACAGACAGACAGAGACAGAGAGACAGAGACGAGAGAGAGAGACTTCAGACTTCAGACTTTTACTGTACATCGGCCTTAGGCCACAATACAAAAGGAAATGAGGAGGGAGAGAGAGTGAGAGATAGAGATAGAGACAGACAAACAGACAGACAGAGCGACAGACAGACAGAGCGACAGACAGACAGACAGACAGAGCGACAGAGAGACATAGAGAATTTTAGGGTTGGAAAAAAAGAGTGGAGGTGGGAGGAAGAACGAAGACAGAAGAGTACTTGAAAGGCCAGTAGCCAGAAGGCCGAGGAGGACAGATGTTGTTTATCCTCTGTGTCTGCCACCCCCACCCCCCTCAAGTCCTTTTTTGCCAGTCTCCTTGTCTATCTGTCTGTCTGTCTGTCTGTCTGTCTGTCTTTGGTATGTCTCTTTGATTATCCTTGTTTTCTGTCTTTTTGTCTGTTTGTCTGTCTTTGGTATGTATTTTTGAATATCTCTTTTTTTTATTCTGTCTGTCTGTCGTTGGTATGTCTCTTTGCATATTTTTTTTTTAAATTTCTGTCTGTCTGTCTGTCGTTGGTATGTCTCTTTGAATAGCTTTTTATTCTGTCTGTCTGTCTGTCTGTCTGTCTGTCTGTCTGTCTGTCTGTCTGTCTGTCTTTGGTATGTCTTTGTGAATACCTTTTTTATTCTATCTGTCTGTCTCTCTGTCTTTCTGTATTTCTCTCTGTCTCTCTCTGTCTCTCTTTCTGTCTCTTTTTCTGTTTCTCTGTTTCTCTGTCTGTCTGTCTGTCTGTCTGTCTGTCTGTCTGTCTGTCTGTCTGTCTGTCTGTCTGTCTGTCTGTCTGTCTGTCTCTCTCTCTCTCTCTCTCTCTCTCTCTCTCTCTCTCTCTCTCTCTCTCTCTCTCTCTCTCTCTCTCTCTCTCTCTCCTCCCCTCCTCCCTCCCTCCCTCCCCCCCTCTTTCTCTATCTCATACTTATTCTTTAACCCTCTATAAATAAAAGCTGTTTGTTGCCCCCTTTCTCTTCCCCCCTCCCCCCGATTTCACACACGAACACACACACACACACACACACACACACACACACACGCACGCACGCACACACACACACGCACGCACGCACGCACACACATGCACGCACGCACGCAAACACGCACGCACACACACACAAACACATACATATACACAAGAACACGTGCGCGCGCCCGCGGTTTATGTTACAGAAACAGACAATATTATGAAATTGTATTTATTTATGTATTTATTCTTTTATATCGAGGATAACAGAATAAGCAGTCATGTGCTTTTTTTTTCATCCGGTCCCCGTGTGTATGCATTTTTGTAAATATTGTCATCTGTTCCCACCGGCACACGATGGCCTACTCTTACGAAAAGATGAACAGGTTTTAACGTGTGCGCAAGATGTTCTGCGTGCGTTCGCACACGGGGCCTCGGTTTAAAGTCTCATCCGAAGGACTTTTGGGGGAGAGTGGAGTCAGCACTGATGTTAACTCCAGGAGAAAAATCTCCTCGACCGGACTCGAACCCGGATCGTCAAATTGCCAGTGCAATGTTCTGACCACTAGGCTATCCGTCCTAATGAAATCAGAGAGTGAGAGAGAGAGAACACTGAACACTGAAAACAATTTATTGTATTGCGGCCTTTGGCCACAATACAATTCAAAGGGAAGAAAGAAAAAATGATGAAAATAAAATATAACTTCACGAAGTCTTCGGTAATACGTTGCCATAATTATACACCATGGCATGCACCTAAACTGGTCTTTGGCCTTTGTCCACAATACAATTCGAAAGGGAAGAAGAACAAAATGAAGAAAATGAAACATTATTTCACGTATATATCTTGGCATGTACCTTAACTGTGCTCTTGAAAATACATATTTCAAAATCCCAAATAAAATGCTGA
>CM060326.1:13797963-13802963 GCA_030674155.1 Stramonita haemastoma | reverse complement strand
TCATTTGCCAGTTGTGACCAGAGTGGAACTAGAAAGATCATTCTTAACAGATTCAACAGAAGACAAAGTTCCCAAATTTAATTATAAACGTGCTCACTGGGAAAAATTTACAAATCTTCTGCTATCATATAACACACCAGATATGGATAGCCAATGTATCGATAGTCTATATATATCCTTTACAAATGCAGTTTTATCTGCAGCAAGTGGTTCTATTCCTAAACATAAACGAATAAGTTCTCATAAAAATATTGGTAATGTATGGTGGATTGATAACTGTCAAAAAGCAAAAGAAGTAAGAAAACTAAAATTAATAGCTTATCTAAGGAATAAATCTGAATCAAATTATACAGAAATGAAAAAAGCCAAAAATAGATCTAACAGAATTGTTGCCCAGGCAAAGAAAGAATATTGGTCGTCATTTTGCATGTCAGAGGTGTCTGACCACAAAGATTTGCAGAAAGTGTGGGATAAATAAAAGAAATGAGAAATGGGATAAGCTTACCTCAGTGTCCCATTAAATTAGAGAACTCAGATCTTCCTTCAAATTTTGAAAAAGCTGAAGCTTTTGTGGAAATATTTGCCAACAACAGTTGTAGAACTGGTTTGTCGGAAAAGAATAGAAAATTTAGAGAGGAATGTGAATTGAGCAACAGACACAACACTCCAGATCTTGATCGCCTACAAATCATTATATTAATGCACCCCTTACGTTACAAGAGGTGAAAGCTTGTCTTGATAATCTCTGTGCTAAGAAAACAGCAGTAGGACTTGATGGAGTTTCCAATGAAATGTTACGTCATCTTCCACCTAATTGGGTCAACTTTTTATATCTTTTTTTCCAAAAGTGTTGGACTGAAGGTCATCTTCCACTTATTTGGAAGCAATCCATAGTTGTACCAATTAAAAAGCAAGGAAAACCAAGAACTGATAAAAATAGCTACAGACCTATAGCTCTGACATGTCATACATGCAAACTCATGGAAAGGATTATTTTAAGACGTCTTATTCATTTTTGTGAAAAATATAAAATCATTCCTGTGAATCAAGCTGGATTCAGGAAAGGTCGATCAGCTATTGAACATTTAGTAAAACTCACAACACAAATCAAACAACAGTTTGTCAGACGTAAAAGCATTCCTGCAACATTTTTTGACATACGAAAAGCATATGAGCAAGTATGGCATAATCAACTTTTAATCAAGTTACAAACTGTTGGAATTTCGGGTTGTATGTTTAATTTCATCAAGCATTTTCTGGCAGATAGATCTATTCAGACAAGAATAGGAGGGACATATTCAAACGCAAGATCTCTGGAAATGGGTTTACCCCAAGGATCAGTAATTGCTCCTATTTTATTTAATATTTTAATTGCTGATTTACCAAAACAATTGTCGAATAAAACAGTTTTAGTTCAGTATGCTGATGACATTATTTTGCTTATGGATGAAGGTAACATTAAAAAGAAAAACTCCACTCCGAACTCTTAACTATATCAAGAAACTTTACCAGTGTGAACTGAATAAAATCAGCTCATTTATGACAGAAAATGGGCTTAGTTTGTCGCTTGAAAAAACAAACATGATGCTTTTCAATTCAGGTTATGACCCTGAGAATGTCCCTCTATTTACTATCGATGACACTAAAATACAATACACCCAACACGTTAAATTTCTGGGCATTATTCTAACCACTAAATTGTCCTGGTACAATCATATCAACTATATACTAGATAAAGCAAGAAAGAGTTTAAATTTTCTAAAAATTGTATGTAAACAACGCTGGGGGCAAGACACAAGAACTCTTATATCTTTAGCTACCTCTTTAGTGCGCTCAAGACTAACGTATGGACAAGAGGTGTTTTTTAGCGCTCCACAATACTTGCTAAATAAACTGCAAAGCATAGACAGTAAAGCACTTAAGTTATCTCTGGGAGTTCCTTTTCATGCCTGTACTTTAGGCTCTTACAAGGAAGCAGAAGTGCTACCTCTTAATGATTACAGGGAACTCTGTGCTGCAAAGTATGTTTTGAGATGTTATTCATACGAAAATTTTTCACGAAAAGAAGTTAGTTTAAGATCAGACATAGACTTTGCAAAGCGAGCTAGGTCATTTGTATCACTGACATCAATAAAGACTTTTGCTTCAGCTATGTTTAAAGATTCTAAAATTAGTGAAAACAGTCTTGCTGTTACACCTTCTTTTTCAGATACCCCTGAATGGGAAATGAAAAAGCCAATATTTGACATATGCCATACAAATCTATCAAAAAGCGATTCACCTAACATCCTTGCCAGCATAGTGAATTCGCACATTGATAATCACTATTCAGACCACTTAAGAGTATACACAGACGGATCAAAACTTGATAACGGACATGTAGGAGCAGCTTTTGTTATACCAGCCCTTCAGTTGAGGAAAAATACCATATTACTAGTAGGGTTTCTATCTTTACCGCAGAGCTCTTTGCCATACTAAAGGCCCTGAATTATCTTGTTTCATTACCTCAGAATTATTTTAAAATTGTACTATGTGTTGATTCTAAATCTGTGTTGTATGCCTTAAATTCCCTAAATCAAAGTACTCGACTAAAAATGATTACTGAAGTCAGACATGTTCTTCATCTACTGTCCCTGAAAGGCATTAGAGTTACGTTTTGTTGGGTGCCTTCTCATTGTGGTATTTTTGCTAATGAATGGGTCGATAGAGCTGCGCGAAGAGGAGCATGCAATGTTGAAGGATCACTTTTAGCTAATATACCTTTAGACCTTCGAGAGGGTTATGAACTTTTAAAACATATATCCTACGATAAGGCAATTAAAAGACTGAAAAATTCGAATAGTTATTACTCTCAAAATTGCCTCAATGCAAAATACACCAAACCCCTCTATGCAAATTCATCTATGTCTGTTTCCAGACAAATCTCAAGCTTAGTCTATAGATTTCGTCTAAATGCCCTTCGCACAAAATATTGTAAGAACATACTATGCATGTGTGGAAAACAAATTAGTGTTAAACATCTGCTTACTTGTTGTCCTCAAATTAAAGAATTTATTTCTATTACATTGAAAGATCCGTTCTTTTTAGAATCATCTGAAACGCTTAAAAGCATCCTCAACAATGATATACTTCTTTGCAGAATCTCTGAATGTCTGTTACACAGCTCAGTTGGTATCTTCCTGTGATTGATCGTTTTGTTTTAATGGAAATTTTTTGACCTCTTCTGTATACCTCTTCAATAGCTCTAGTCTCCCCCCACCCCCCACCCCCACCTCACCCCAACTTTGGGCACATTATATACATCAGTGTGTGTAAATGTATCTAAAATCCAAAATTTGTCTGCATGTTATAGTTCCTATTGTTAGTTAATAGTTAAGTTATTGTTTACTTTCATTTTTTAGCTTGAAGGGTTAGTGGGTTTTTTGTTGCTGTTTTTGTTCCCTTATAGTCTAAAACCATAGGCCTACTTGCAGTTAGTTTTTTTGTTTTTTTTTTCCCTCGGTTCTCCTTAATACTTTGTAATATAGACTGTCAAAGCGTAATCACACACGCACACGCGCGCGCACACACTCACACACACACACATACACTCACACTCACGCACGCATCCACACACGCACACACAGACACAGACACACGCACGCGCGCACGCGCGCGTGTGCGCATACACACGCACACACACACACACACACACACACACACACACACTCACTCACACACTTGCCTGTCTGATATCACTATTTAGTGGAAGGACGTTAAACTGAAGAACAACAACGCACCACGCACGAGTGCAACACACACATAAACACAGAACTAAACGCACACCTACACACACACACACACACACACACACACACACACACACACACACACCACACACACACACACACACACACACACAAACACACAAAACACACACACACAAACACACACACACACAAACACACACACACACTTACACACACACACATACACACACACACACACACACACACACACACACACTCACACACACACACGCACACATGCACGCACGCACCACGCACCACGCACCTCACACACACGCAGGTATTTGCAGCGGGATGGTAGAAAACTAGAACTAGATCTTGGACTCATAAATACTCATATGAAGTAAAGTTTTAGACAATATTGTTTTAATTTGCAAAGAAAATATAGCCTCTGATCTAGTCTAGTCTTTAAAGTCTGTCCCGAACCTAAGGCTTATCAGGCCGGTGCTTATCCCGGTTTCTGTGGCGTTAAGCGACTGAGAGTCATAGACTCCCCCCTGGATAGGACGCCAGTCTATCGCAGGGTTAACCCCCAACACAAGGTTGGTACCCCTTTTACACCTGGGTGCGGTGAGAAAATAGCCGTAAAGTGCCTTTTCCAAGGGCACAACGCCATAGCCGAATGCTGGGATCGAGCCCGCAACCTTTAGATTACGAGTCCAACGCCCTAACCACTAGACTACAGCGGCGGCTAGTCTAGTCTTTGATCACCTGTGATTTTACTTAAACAAAAATCCCCTAAAACAGATTATCTTAATGTTGGATGAAAGAAACAACAACGCAAAGCATGGACTATTTTGATGAGACAACATCTCCCTGCCCTCTCTCTGTCTCTGTCTCTGTCTCTCTGTCTCTCTGTCTCTGTCTCTGTCTCTGCCTCTGTCTGTCTGTCTGTCTGTCTGTCTGTCTGTCTGTCTGTCTGTCTGTCTGTCTGTCTGTCTGTCTGTTCTCTCTCTCTCTCTCTCTCTCTCTCTCCTCTCTCTCTCTCTCTTCTCTCTCTCTCTCTCTCTCTCTCTCTCTCTCTCTCTCTCTCTCTCTTCTCTCTCTCTCTCTCTCTCTCTCTCTCTCTCTGTCGTTCTCTGCTCTGTTTCTCTGTATCTGTCTCTCTCTTTCTGTGTGTCTCTTTTTGTGTCTCTCTGTGTGTCTCTCTCTCCCTCTCTTTTCCTCTCCCCCCTCTCTCTCTGTCTCTCCCTCTCTCTGTCTCTGTCTGTC
>CM060326.1:13777963-13792963 GCA_030674155.1 Stramonita haemastoma | reverse complement strand
TGTGTGTTGGCGCGCGCGCGCGCGCGCGTGTGTGTGTGTGTGTGTGTGTGTGTGTGTGTAAGTGTGTGTGTACGTGTGTGTGTAAGTTTGTGTGTGAGTGAGTGTGTGTTAGGTTTGTGTGCGAGTGTGTGTGTAAGTGTGTGAGTGTGTGTGTATGTGTATGTGTGTGTGTGTTTGTGTGAGTGTGATGTGCCCTTGCGCTCACGCTGTGCGCGCATGTCTGTGTGTTTACGTGTGTGTGAGCGTGTGTATGTGTGTGTGTACGTGCGTGCGTCCGTGTGGTGTGTGTGTGCGTGTGTGTGTGCGTGTGTGTGTGTGTGTGTATGTGTGAGTGAGTGAGGGGGCAGCGATGGAGGGAGGGTGGAGAGGGGGAGGGGAGGAGAGGGGAGGAGGGGGAGAAAATGAAAGACAGAGACAGAGACAGAGACACAGAGAGAGACAGAGACATAGACAGAGACACAGAGACAGACAGACAGACTCAGACAAACAAGGACAGACACAGAAAACACTTTGTTACAGACACGAGTCGAGGGGGAATCACTGGTTTGTAGTTTAACAAGTTAATTTGTGAGGGGGTGGAGAAACATGTTTTTTGTTTTTTTTTAAAAGATCAGATTGTTGCTGTAACGTCAGTAATGATATTTTCTTTTACTGAAATGGGTAGCGTCATACGACATGTAGTACAAGGCAGCATACCACAACATGGAAAGCCCTATCACATCTCCTCCTCCTCCTCCTCCTCCTCCTCCTCTCTCTCTTCTTCTTCTTCTTCTTCTTCTTCTTCTTCTTCTTCTTCTTCTTCTTCTTCTTCTTCTTCTTCTTCTTCTTCTCCTCCTCCTCCTCCTCCTCCTCCTCCTCCTCCTCCTCCTCCTCCTCCTCCTCCTCCTCCTCCTCCTCCTCTCCTCCTCCTCTTTCCTCTTCTTCTTCTTCTTCTTCTTCTTCTTCTTCTTCTTCTTCTTCTTCTTCTTCTTCTTCTTCTTCTTCTTCTCCTTCTCCTTCTCCTTCTTCTTAATTCTTCTTCTTAATTCTTCCATTCTTCTTCTTCTCTTTCTTCTTTCGTACGTCGTCGTCGTCGTAGTCGAGTCGAATGCTCAGACAGACACACGAAGGCCCTGACAAAATTAATCTTAATGCTTCCGTGCGCAGAAGGCCCCCCAGGGGTCCAAAGAGTTTGTCTCTCACCGGTATAGGTCAGTAGGCCAGACAGGCATATCGGCCCTCAGATGTTTTGTAAGCTATACTGCATGACCATACCAAGCTTACAGATGCAGGAGATTGACTGTGTTCAGGGCTGGGAAATGTAATGTAATCCTCTTTCCAGCCTTACCTGCTCAGTCTGTCTTGTCTGTCTGTCTTTTTTATTTTTATTTTTATTATTATTTTTTTTTATTCCACTTTATGCCACAGCAGATTTCTCTGCGTGAAATTCGGGCTGCTCTCCCTTCCCTGGGAAGAGCGCGTTCGCCACAAGTGCAGCGCCTACCCATTATTTTTTTCCCCTCAGGGATGGTGTCTAAAAACGACACCTGTGTGCATGCTGGTTTTTTTTATATAATTTTGTCATCCGCTCCTACCGGCACACGATGGCCTGCTCTTCCAAAGCGGAGCGAGGTTTTAACGTGTGCGCAAGATGTTCTGCGTGCGTTCGCACACGGGGTCTCGGTTTATAGTCTCATCCGAATGACTTACGTCTTGCGGTCTGTTGTCTGTCTGTTTGTCTGTCTGTCTTGTCTGTCTGTCTTGTCGTCTGTCTGTCTTGTCTGTCTGTCTTGCCTGTCTGTCTGTCTTGTGTGTCTTCTGTCTGTCTTGTCTGTTTGTCTTGTCTGTCTTGTGTGTCTTGTCTGTCTTGTCTGTCTGTCTTGCCTGTCTGTCTTCCTTGTCTGTCTGTCTTGTCTTGTCTTGTCTGTCTGTTCTGTCTGTCTGTCTGTCTTGTTTTGTTGGTCTGTTAAGCTGGCATCAGCGTTAAGGACCTTACTATACATGGCAAAATTAATGAGCTTTTCCCTGCCATAGTCTATTCCACAGGCAGGGAGAGAGAGAGAGAGAGAGAGAGAGAGAGAGAAGAGAGAGAGAGAGAGAGAGAGAGAGAGAGAGAGAGAGAGAAGAGAGAGAGAGAGAGAGAGAGAGAGAGAGAGGATCTGATGTAACAGACCACACTCAGAATGCTTTCCTCAGTCTGAACAGGCTCAGTGGTGGGTTGTTGCTGTGATGCCAGTCTTCTGCTCTGTAGCGAACAGATCTTGTTTTTGTTTAGCTGACAGCAGAGTGGATACACGTTAAATCCTGTTCCGCTTTTCGTAAGAGTAGGCCATCTTGTGCCGGTGGGAACGGACGACAAGATTTACAAAACTGCATACCCACGCGGGGACTGGATGTAAAAAGGCACAAGAGTGCCTATCCCAATTATCCTCGATATAAAAGACTAGAAAGAATAGAAAGAAAGAAACATTGCCTTACGAACAGTTTGTTTATTCATTCATCCTTTTATCTATTCATTTCTTTCTTTCTTTCTTTTCTTTCTTTCTTTTCTTTCTTTTTCTTCTTTCTTTCTCTTTCTTTCTCTGACTGACTGACTGACTGACTGACTGACTTATTTGTTCTTTTATATCGAAGATAATGGAATACGCATTCATGTGCTTTCCTTTACATCCAGTCCCCGTGTGTATGCAGTTTTGTAAACCTTGTCATCCATTCCCACTGGCACACAATGGCCTACTCTTACGAAAAGCGGAACAGGATTTAACGTGTGCGAAAGATGTTCTGCGTGCCGTTTCAGTTGAGGGCTTATTTCATTATGTTGTAGTGTGTGCGTGTGTGTGCTTGCGCGCGCGCGCGTATGTGTGTGTGTTTGTGTGTGTTTGTGTGTGTTTGTGTGTGTTTGTGTGCGTGTGTGTGTGTGTGTGTGTGTGTGTGTGTGTGTGTTTGTGTGTGTGTGTGTGTGTGTGTGTTGTGTGTGTGTGTGTGATTATTTTTCTTGCTTGTGTGAATGAGGTTTTTTTTCGAAAGTTTGATTTACTTGCTTGTTTGTTTTCCTTGCTTTTTTGTTCGATGTTATTTTTGTGACTGTATTTTAGGTTTAAAAAAGTCATGTGGAAATACTAAAATGACATTTAGCATAGATAGTGCAAGTACAGTAGTCTGTTTTTTCCTGTGTGGCTGGCTGTTTTTGTTTTTTCTCTTACTGGCCTACTTTCAAGTTGTTTCAGTGTCTTTTCTGTTTGAAAATCAATACTCTTTGCATTATCTCCAGGCATCCTGTGCCTGAGCTAACGTAACGAGCATTGCTACATCATGCCTTGTTTATTTATTTATTATTGTTTATTTTATTCTTTTTATATCAAGGATAATGGATTAAGCACGCTGTACTTTTCTACATTCAATCCCCGTGTGTGTGCAGTTTTTTTTGTAAATCATATCATCTGTTCCCACCGGCACACGATGGCCTACTCTTACGAAAAGCGGAACAGGATTTAACATGTGCGCAAGAGTTCTGCGTGCGTTCGCACACAGGGCCTCGGTTTACAGTCTCATCCGAAGACTTTTGGGGAGAGTGGATCAGCACTGATATTAACTCCAGAGAAAAATCCCCTCCAACGGGAATCGAACTCGGGTCGTCAAATTGCCAGCGCAATGTTCTGACCACTAGGCTATTCCGTCCCTTGTGACTGCATGTTTCTGCATGAACAAATGTGGCAGTAACCTCCAGCATGCACTTTATATATATATATATATATATATATATATATATATATAAGAGAGAGAGAGAGAGAGAGAGAGAGAGAGAGAGAGAGAGAGAGAGAGAGAGAGAGAGAGAGAGAGAGAGAGAGAGAGAGAGAGAGTAGAGAGAGATATGTAGAGAGAGTATGTGTATGTATCTCTCTCTCTCCTTCTCTCTCCTCTCTCTCTCTCTCTCTCTCTCTCTCTCTCTCTCTCTCTCTCTCTCTCTCTCTCTCTCTCTCTCTCTCTCTCTCTATATTATATATAATAAGATTAGATATCTTAGATCATGATTAGCATATATCATAGATATAATACTTAGAATAGATATAATATATATATATATAATATATTTATATATATATGAACACCTAGATGCCTATAGCCGAGTGGTTAAGACCGGTCGACTTCAATCCCATAGGTCCATGAAGTCTTGAGTTCGAATCTCGGCGGCGTCTGGTGGATGAAGTGGAATTTATGATCTTCTCAGGTTAACGTTCAAGTCTCTGGTTGAAACATTAAAATATCTTGAGTCTTGAGACCTGCGAGTGAATTCATTGTCCTTCGTCTATGTGACAGAAGATGAAATTTGTACGTAAAGTCCTGTCATTAATGTCAGCGTATTTGTATTTGAAATTTTTATTTTGTACCACTTTATGTCACAGCAGATTTCTCTGCTGAAATTCGGTTGCTCTCCCCGGGGAGAGCGCGTCGTTACAAGTGCAGCGCCTACCCCATTTTTTGTTTTTGTTTTTCCTGTATACAACTGTATTTGTTTCCCTATCAGAGTGGGTTTTTTTTCTACAGAATTTTGCCAGGGTAACCCCCTTGTTGCCGTGGGTATCTTTTACGTGCGCTATATAGTGATGTGTAACACACGGGACCTCGGTTTATCGTCTCATCCGAAAGACTAGCGCCCAGACCACCGCTCAGGGTCTAATGGATGGGGGAAAAGTTTTGGGCCCAAACGGGGTACGAACCACCGCACACTCCGACCCAGACTTTTTGCTTTCTAGGCAAGGCGCGTTACCACCTAGACCACCGATCCACCGTTAGCACTCCTCGTATGATAATGTTAGTAAAAGTACTACTTCTAATGATGATGATGATGATGATAGCAGTAATGATGACAACGATAATGACCATGACCACAGCAACAACGACGTTGATAATGACGCTGGCGATGACTTTGTTTTCAGAGGTGGCTGGTGTCCGATATGTACGTCTGTCTGGACGTGTGAGCCACGAACAAGCCCTCCGACAACTGGGACTGCGGCTGCTCCCCTTCCCCCTGGCGTGTGTCGTGATGCACTTGTTGCTTAACGAGGATATCACCTACAATTTATTTATATTTATTTATTTACTTATTTATTTTTTTATTCATTCTTTTATATCGAGGATATGGAATACGCACTCACGTGGTTTTTTTTAATCCAGTCCCCGTGTGCATGCAGTTGTGTAAATAATATTGTCATCTGTTCCCTTCGGCACACAACGGGCCTACTCTTACGAAAAGCGGAACAGGATTTAATGTGTGCGCAAGATGTTCTCCGTGCGTTCGCACACGGGGCCTCTGTCTCATCCAAAAGGCTGAAAATGAAAACACATGTTGCACAACGACTATGTCACATACAATGAAAACACCAGCAAAATCTGATTTTTTAACTAAGCAATCGGGGGGCTGGGGGGGGGGGGGGGGGTGAGGAAAGAAAAGAAGGGAGAACAGACACATGAGTGTTTTTTTTTTTCTTCCACTGCTGTATATACTGCTCTACTGCTGTTTCCGGTGTCGGAAAGCGGCTACTTTAACGACGTAGTAAAATAAATGGTCGCGTATGCAAAAAATCTGACCACTGGTAAATAGTAAAGCTCTATCTGAGGACCAACAGTCATTCGGATGAGACTATGAACTGAGGTCCCGTGTGCGAACGCACGCAGAACATCTTGTGCACACGTTAAAATCCCGTTCCGCCTTTCGGAAGATCAGGCCATCGTGTTCTGGTAGGAGGGATGACATTTTTTTTTTTTTTTAAGCACGCACACAGGTGTCGTGTTTAGACACCATCCTTTAGTGGAAAAAAAAAATGGGTAGGCGATGCGCTTGTGGCGACGCGCTCTCCCCAGGGAGAGCAGCCCGGATTTCACGCAGAGAAATCTGCTGTGACATAAAGTGGTATGAAATAAAATGAAATAAATAAAACTTTATATATATATATATATATATATATATATATATATATATATATATATATATATATATATATATATATATATATATATATATATATATGAAATACTGTACAAGAGATCTTGTGCTAGCATTATTACACTACCAAAAATAATAGTCACTGAGAGAGAGAGAGAGAGAGAGAGAGAGAGAGAGAGAGAGAGAGAGAGAGAGAGAGAGAGAGAGAGAGAGAGAGAGAGAGAGAGAAGAAGAGAAGACCGAGATAGAAAGAGATGAAGAAATTACACTTTTTTTCTTTTGTTTTTTTTTTACTTCTCACTAGTAGAGAGATAAAGACAGAGAGAGAAAAAAAGAAAGAGAATGAATAAATAATTAATCTTTTTTTGTTTTTGAAAGGGTTACAGATAAGCAGTCATACACGGTTTTTCACCCGACCCTTACCCTCATTGGGAGCTATCAAAAACATAATAAACAACAACATAAAACACACACACAAACAAACATAGAATATAGATGTACCAAAAAATCAATAAAGTTTGAATTGATATGTCTTTTACTGATTGTTGTTTGAAGATTTGTTGTTCTGAGTGTGGTGTGTGTGTAAACATTATCTTCTTTCTTTCTTTTTCTTTTATTTTTTGGGGTAGGGCAGGGAGAATAGGCCAATGGAACACGCTTGTATATGAACTGCACGCAAATCCCGTGAAAAGCACACACAGTCCCGCAGTGAATGTTTCGCTGTTTTTTGATTGGTGGAAATTGGAGTGAGCTGCTGTCACCTGGGCCTTTTCTGCAGTCTATATAAGGCGCATACCGATGGGGGCGGGTGGGGAAACTTGTAAAGCTGCGTCAGCTACATAAGGTGGGGTAGGGTGGGGGCAGTGAATTGCAAAAATTAAAATTCAATCATCGATTTTAAGCATTAAAATTCATTTTCATATCCCCAGATTTTGTCACAATGGTCCCCTTAGTATGTAGTTTTACCAACCTTAGTTATATGTTTCTACGATAAAAATGAAAAAAAAATGTTTTCAAAAAATCGTCATGGGGGAAGAAAGTGAGGGTGTTGAAAGGCATAGCAGTATACATGTGGGAAGAGGTGAAGTGTGTGTGTATGTGTGTGTGCGTGTGTGTGTGCGTGCGTGAGCTCGAGCATGTGTGTGTGTTTACGTGAGCATATGTGTGTATGAATATGCGTGCGTGCGTGCGTGGTGTGCGTGTGTGTCTGTATTTTTATTTATTTATTTAATTTCATTTTTTTATATCGAGGATAATGGAATAAGCACTCATGTGCTTTTTTTCGTCCAGTCCCCGTGTGTATGCAGTTTTGTAAATGTTGTCATCTGTTCCCACCGGCACACAATGGCCTACTCTACGAAAAGCGGAACAGGATTTAACGTGTGCGCAAGATGTTCTGGATTTGTGTGCATGCGTGCGTGCGCGCTTATGTGCGTGCGTGAGGCGCGCGCGTGCGTGCGCGCTTGCGTGCTTGCGCATGCGTGTTTTGTGTATTGGTTTCTCTGTGTGCTTATGAAATACATATATACATACACGGATGCACACACATACATACACACGGACTACACACACACACGGACATACACACACGGACGTACACACACACACACGGACGTACACACACACACACACGGACGTACACACACACACACACACACATACACACACACAGACACACACACACACACACACACACACACACAGACACACACCACACACACACACACACACACACACACACGGAAGTACACACACACAGACACACACGGACGTACACACACATTTTCACGAATGGAATTCAAATGCATGATAAAAGTACTTTTATGTTTTATTGTCATTTTTTTACAATAATTAAGAAAGTGCATACTTGTCATCTTGTTGGTTACTTAAAAAAAGAGCCACAAGATCAATACTTTTCATACACATAATTTTTCCATTTTTTTATATTTCCACTTACATTCCAAGTTTTTTTCCAAATAACCATTCAGAGTTACCATTCCGTATGTAACACAACAGTTCTAGATACAATTTACAAAACTCGTTTTAAAAAAAAACAACACACCTACAAGATCAATACTTTCATACAAATAATTTTCCTCTTTTTTTTAACATTTTCACTTACGTTCCAAGTTTTGTTTTTTTTCCAAATAACCATTCAGAGTTACCATTATGCATGTAACACAACAATTCTGGATACAATTTACAAAACTTTTTTTTTAATCCACAAGATCAATACTCATACAAAAAATTTTCCATTGTTTTGACATTTTCACTTCTGTTCCCAGTTATTTCCAAATAACCATTCAGAGTTGCCATTCTGCATGTAACACAACAATTCTGGATACAATTTACAAAACTTCTTAAAAAAAAAAACCCGTTACAAGTGCAATACAAAAAATCAGTTTCATTCCAAGTAGTAGGTAAGATAAGAGAGGGATGATTGATCGTGTATAAAAAAAAAAATAAATGAAAAGAGTGATCCAATCAAAACTAATCATGTTGTTTATAGTCCAAAACAAGTAAAAATCTCAACATCCCAAAAACAAAACTAAAATAATTAAACCACACATATCAATCGTCAGGTTAGATTAGAAATGATTTTTTTTTAAAATGTAAGACAATGAGAATTATTCTCATTTCATGAAAAAGTCTCTTTTTTCTCTATGTTTCGTTCAAAACATAATGACCATATTTATATTTCATGAAAAAAGCACAACAAAAAGGATTTTTGCCACCTTAGAACATCTCATTTACTTGCTTTCAATTAGCATAATATTATTAATGCAGACATGGTACACAGTTCCGAATATTTGTGGAAATCCGCGAGAAAAAAAAAAGACTGGTTAAGGGATGAAACTCCTAAGCGCAATTACTTCCCTTAACGGCGATTCTTCGCGAGTTATCACTTATTTTCATTTATTTATTCTTTTATATTGAGGATAATGGAATAAGCAAGCATGTGCTTTTTTACATCCAGTCCCCGTGTGTATGCAGTTTTGTAAATGTCATGTGTTCCCACTGGCACACAATGGCCTACTCTTACGAAAAGCGGCACAAGATCTAACGATTCACTAGGCGGCACGTGACCTTTCTCTGTTGAAAGAAGGGGGTCACGTGTACCAACAATAGATACTATGAAAAGAATGGACCTGCGGAGGGATAAAGGCTGGGGGGACTGGATAGCCTAGTGGTCAGAACATTTGCACTCGCAATTTGACGACCCGAGTTCCATTCCCAGTCGAGGAGATTTTTCCCCTGGAGTTAACATCAGTGCTGACTCCACTCTCCCCAAAAGTCTTTCGGATGCGACTGTAAACCGAGGCCCCGTGTGCGAACGCACGCAGAACATCTTGCGCACACGTTAAATCCTGTTCCGCTTTTCGTAAGAGTAGGCTATCGTGTGCCGGTGGGAACAGATGACAAGATTTACAAAACTGCATACACACGGGGACTGGATGTACAAAAAAGCATATGGGTGCTTATCCCATTATCCTCGATATAAAAGCATAAAAGAACAAAGAAAGAAAGAAAAGGCTGTAAACAGGAACGTGGCAGGAAGGTGGTGTGGTGGGTGGGTGGGTGGGGGGTTCACACCTGTAATGAGTGCTTGAATTAGTAGGTTATATTTTTGTAATTTTGTGATTATCATCGTTTTAAATTCAGGTTATATTATTTTTGGGTGTGTCTTCTTTTCTGGTTAAAATAAATACTATTGTGTTTTGCCTAAAAAAATGTATTGCTTTGACAGACTTTTGTATGTGGATGTTATATATTTTGGTTTGTTCGTTTATCAATGGTGGTATCTTATGGCGAAGGAGGCTTGTGTGAGTGTTGTATTGCATACAATTTATTTAATCTGACGATACGACCTGAAGATATGTGCTCTCTTTTTCTTTCACTAAACTTTCAGCCTCAACACCCCCTGACCCCCACAAAAGGGCTCTGCTCCTTAACCCCACCAGGGGGCAAAACCCCCTGGACCCCCAAAGCATTTCAGGGAAAAATAGTTTTTGTTCCAGTACCATTCCTAAATTTAGACACCGTAGTTTGATTTTTTTGTTCATAAAAATATAACAACAAGAAACCATTGACAAACTTGATTGTTGAATTTTTCAGAAAAACACATACGCTTGTTCCCCCCCCCTTCCCCCGTAAGCTTGATACTGGCATCTAGATAGTCTGCATAGAACAGATGTACCGTAATAGCTATGCAACAATGTATATACCCAGATGCTTATTTTTTTTGTAATCAATCATGAAATTGTGTAACACTTGCATCGGATATGGGAATATGTATTTGCATGTTGTTCAACTAACTAATTCCAACCGTACATAATTACTAACGAAAATTTTCACCTCTGGAAAAAATGTTTTTTTTTTAAAATACACTACAAAAGCTACGAATGCATTATAACAGTATTATTTTGCATCACTATGCTGGTACGTATTCAGCAAATTTGATGATATTAGCAGACAAGCATATCAAAGAGTACTGGTGAACCATAACATTCCGTCTGAATTAGTATAACATTAACACAGGCTTTATTCACGAGTCGTTTCATCGAAATTCCACGTCTACACAAAGTTCATGACAAACTGACGTCTGTTTCATTATGTATATTCTCCGAAGTCAGAATGTGGCTGCCTCCATGGGGGTGGGGGTGGTGTTGGGCAAAAACGGCTACCGAGGCAAAATCGCACCATTGGTGAACCTCGGAGCTCTAGTCGGGGAACGAACTAAAATCTAGATGTGTATACAAAGGCAGCGTTTGTAACAATGGCAGATCTCTCTAGAAACAGAGCCATCTCAGAAGAAGAAAAAATGGGTAGAGTCCCCAGGGCGGTTCGGGGCTGTATATGGCAACGTTCTAGATCTAGTGGCTTCTGCGACGGCACTGGAACCAATCGTATCGGTAACTGCCTTTCCAATGGATCATTCCGGCGCCGTGGAGAGAAAGGAAGGGGGGGGAGGGGGTCTGCTGCAATGGTAACAGATTGCCTAGCTTCCATACTTTCTTACCCAGGCTTTGTGCTATAGAGCCTAGAGCGCAACTCCATAGTCTTCCGAGACTGACGGATGCTTACCTACCTACCTACCTACCATCACAGAATAGCACCACATGATTTCCCTACACTGCAGAATGTATAGTAAATAGTCAAGAAATCCCCCAAGGTTGGAATGCGGCTACCTTAATGGTAGGTAAAACGGTTAAATATGTATAATCGCATCTGGGAACCCCTGGGGACCCCTAGGAACCCCTGGGAACCCCCCCCCCCCCCCCCGCCCTCCTCACAAATGCACACGCGCGTGCGCAGAACCTATCTTTGTCAAAACTGCTTTTCATGCCCCCTCCCCCCTAACTCCTCCCTCCGTGGAGATGCCAGGGGCCTGTCAGTATATCATTGTTCGAGGGGATTTTTCCCTGGAATTAACATCAGTGCTGACTCCACTCTCCCCAAAAGTCCTTCGGATGAGACTATAAACTGAGGCCCCATGTGCGAACGCATGCAGAGTATCTTGCGCACACGTTAAATCCTATTCCGCTTTTCGTAAGATTAGGACACTGTGTGCACGTTGGAACAGATGATAATATTTACAAAACTGCATACACGCGAGGACTAGTTGTAAATAAAGCACATGAGTACTTGGTCCCTTCTCAATATAAAAGAATAAAAAAGAAAATAATATAAACAGTATCCGCACCTTCTGGAAATTCCGTGCAAGAAATTCCCTTTTTAATTCCTCTCTTTGTTTCCACCTTGTTCCTTTTCTACCTGTCATCTCGTTCTTTGTTTGTTTTATGCCTTCTTGATGCATTCACGGCAACAAGGGGGCTGACCCTGGCAAAATTCTGTAGAAAAAAAGCCACTCTGATAGGGAAACAAAGTACAGTTGCATACAGGAAAAAGAAAAGAAATGGGTAGGCGCTGCACTTGTGGCGACGCGCTCACCCTGGGGAGAGCAGCCCGAATTTCACGCAGAGAAATCTGCTGTGACATAAAGTGGTACAAAATACAAAATAGAAAAAAAACACATTCTCCTGCCTTTTGTCCAGACAGACTTAAAACATAACTATTCTCTCCCACGCCAAAGTTGGATACGCTCGGCTTGTCTTGTCGGGCGCTTAATGGTACCATGACGCATTTTCGCTCATAATTATAACAGACCACAATAGCTGCTGTCTGAGCGTTCGACGAAGGAGAAGAATAAAACTACCAGGCGAGCTCTTTATTCATTTATTCAAATCCCCAAGGCCGGAATGCAGATACCTTACTTGATGGTGGGTTGCGTTCACAAAATCTCATCATAGGTTGACCTCTGAGCTCTTGCTGAGGAAAAAAAAACAAACCAAAACAAAACCACAAAGTAATTAAATAACTAATTTGCATATCCATCTATGCATTGCTCGATCCGCTGGTAAATAAAACTATCTCAGAGAGTACTTTTCATTTTTCACTAATGTTGCCACACCCACACCACTTCCTTCTTCATGTTCAAAGTGTCCACCTGCATGGAAATCTCTTCTTCTGAGTACGGCTTGCAGTTCTGGAGAAAATTCTTCTCCAGCGCCATAAGAATGACGGTATCGATGCTGGTGCGCCTCTTGTGGCGCCGGCCCATGGCGTCAGCGGACAGGGCTAGTTCCCCTTCACCCGAGAAACGGCCGGGTTGCCGGCCCTAGCATCATAGGACAGGGTTAGTCCCCCTTCACTCGAGTTGACGGCCGAGTTGCCGGCCCTGGCGTCGGCGTCTGGCAGCCATTTGTGTGGCAGGGGCTTCATTCAGCTTACAGTCAGGTTCTTCAGTTCGAGGTGGAGGGCCTCCAAGCGCCAGTGGGAGGTCTGGCTGGAGTGGTTGCCGTACAGCTTGCCCAGGGCCGTGCCTTGCCACGTCCTCTTTGGTGAACCCTGACCACACACACACACACACACACACACACACACACACACACACACACACACACACACACACACACACACACACACAACACACACACACACACAAAGCCAAGTTTAGAATGGGTACATTTCTTTCATTTCACTATAGATGGGGGGGCTAGATGTCAAACACAAGTTTACACAATGAGAAATCGCAAGTCTGATCGCTGTTTGAACCCAAACAACACCCCCCCCCCCCTCGTTTTAACAATACCTTAAGAGGCGGTCTAGGTGAAAAGTCTTTCAGATGAGATGGTAAAATGCCTTTATGTATAGACCTTTTAGCACTGTGTCAGACAGAACATTCTGCCGTGAATTAAAGTGGTATACATTACAACAAAAACAATATTAAGAACAATGTTAATAATGGTATGTAGAATTTTTGTTGAACTCAACCTTGTAAATACAATACAATACAATACAATACAATACAATACAATACAATACAATACAATACAGAACATCTCCTCTAGCCCAGCTGGTGCTAACTACATCAGGAACTGACCACACTTGCATTTGTTGAAAGCAAGAGGGTGCTAATTAATTTTTTAGCACTGGGCCCTAGACATTTGACTGAGTTATACTGGATTTGCGGGCTGCAGAAGTTCAGGGTGATAACGTTTGTTTCATTTTCATAATGGATGGGGGTCTAAAACCTCTTTTTTTTCTTCTTTAAAAGCTGAGACAGCAACTATTGTTGTTTGTCATATGAGCGGAAAATGCGTTGCGTTGCCGTTTAGCGCCTGACAAGTCAAGCCCAGCGCATCCGACTTTGGAATTGAAGAATCGTTATCTTTTTTTAAGTCTTTCTAAAAAGAAAACGGCAGGAGAATGGACAAAGGAGGTAAAAACTAGACCAAGAAGGAGGTGACATGAGTAAAAAGGAACAAGGCATAAAGAGAGAAAAGAACAGAAAACAGGGAATTCCTAGAACAGAATTTCCCAAGATGGGGATAATACATGCACTGACAGGCCCTCGATATCCCCACGGGAAAGGTCTAGAATTAAAACACAAGTTTACAAAATGAGAAGTCACAGGTTCGACCCCTAATTCAATCCCCCCAAATAACTAGACCTTAAGGAGCCGTCTAGGCGATCATCTTTCAGATGAGATGATAGACCATTTCTTTTAAGTATCACATTGAGTGCACATAATCGTTCACTTGCCTAACAAGTCAACTGTGATGTTCTGGATTCGATTCCTGGCCCCGCTCTTTCTTCTCACTTTGACGTGAGGGTAAAAATCAAACTGAATGTCACGTCTTTCAGAGTAAACGCTAAACCAGTAGCACTGTGGTTATGAATTGTGCATGCAAACAAATGAAAATAAATAGATTTTTTTTTTAAATCACGGAACTACACTGTTCCCTTAACTAAACACAGAGAAACACACACACACACACACACACACACACACACACACACACACACACACATACACACGCACGCACACACACCACACACACACACACACACACACATGTACACACACACACACACACCAATAT
This sequence comes from Stramonita haemastoma, assembly GCA_030674155.1. Lineage (NCBI taxonomy): Eukaryota > Metazoa > Mollusca > Gastropoda > Neogastropoda > Muricidae > Stramonita > Stramonita haemastoma. The sequence continues at coordinate 13,778,593 of CM060326.1, read as the reverse complement.
ACACACCCTCATCCTACACGCTTAGTCATGGGAACGGAGATGTCTGTAGGAACATATAGGACAGGAAGATGATAGTGTCTTTATGCTGGATTTGGAAATATCAATTATATGCTTTTGGCAAAGTGACTTGAGGGGGGGGGGGGGGGGGGGGGGGTCTGTCCGAATGGATATACCAGAAATCGAGAACGAACGACGGCTAATAGTGGATCGTTTGAATCTGGGTGTTTGAAAGACTATGGTATCTGCAAAAAAAACAGAGGGAGCGAGATGGACTGCACAGGGGAAGGGGATGGGGGGTCAAAATCTCAAGCGTGAGCTTTGTCTGTTCATCAATGATAAAAACCAAAACTATTTAACGGTATAGTTCAAATTTTTAATCCAGCGTCATCTGTTGGGTCTCTGATGCATGCCCAAGGCTTTTTTTTTTTTAAATAGGTCTTTTATTCGTTCCTTGGCAAGAAAGAGTGGGATTTTCGCGTATGACTGTTTTGCCCAACATTAATAAGGTAGCCGAATTTCGAAATCGGAGGAGGATGTCTAAACACGACACAAGTGAAGATTTTTTTTAGATACAATTTAGCATCCCTTCTTACCAGCATAAAGGGCATGTTCCTCCCAAAGGCAGAACGG
>CM060326.1:13770463-13772963 GCA_030674155.1 Stramonita haemastoma | reverse complement strand
CTCTCTCTCTCTCTCTCTCTCTCTCTCCTCGCTTGCCTTGCCTTGCCTTGCCTCTCGCTCTCTCTCTCCTCGTAAAACTTTTCGGAAGAGTTGGCCATAGTGTGTCGATGGGAACGGAGGACAAAACTGACAAAACTGCATACACATGAGGACCGGATGTAAGAAAGCACATGAGTGTTTATTCCATTATCCTCGAAATAAAAGAATAAATAAAGAATAAATGCTCTCTGTCTCTCGGTCTCTCGTTCTCTCTCTCTCTCGGTCTCTCGTTCTCTCTCTCTCTCTCTCTCTCTCTCTCTCTCTCTCTCTCTCTCTCTCTCTCTCTCTCTCTCCTTTTCTCTCTCTCTCTCTCTAGGGGACTGTATGTAAAAAAGCACACGAGCGCTTATCTAATATCCTCGAAAAAAAGAATTTGCCTTGCCTTGCCTTGTCTCTCTCTCTCTCTCCCTCCCCCCCCCCCCCCCCTCTCTCTCTCCTCTCTGTCTCTCCCTCCCTCCCCTCTCGCCACCCTGTGTTTGTTCGGACAGGTTTGTTGTTTTAACTCAATAATTTGCTTTTTCCCCCTACTTTTTGTTCTCCGTTTTTTTTTCGGTGGGTTGGGTTGAAGGTGTCTGTTTTTGATTGTTTTGTTTCAGTTTGGTCTTTAAGGTTCATAGCACTCCTTTCTCTTCTCTGGAAAGGGGAAAAATGAGATTTTTTGTTCTGGTTGTTTGATTTGTGAAATAAACTTACGCGCGCCCTGAGTGGCAAGCGATTGGCATTCCAATTTACGCCATGAATTGAAACCCAGTAGTAGGTCTGGAGCCAAGGTCATTAACTTACAGGCAGTCCTGACAGACAAAGTTGACATTATAAAAGAAAGGCCGGAATATACAGATTTTTTCTCTTTTTTTTTCTGCCTCTGTATATGATAAAAAAAATGTGTTTGTATCATTTACCTCTTCAGTTTAACGTCCTTCCACTGAATAGTGATATGGTGGGTTGGGAAAGTGTGTGTGTGTGTGTGAGAGGAGCGGGGGAGGGGGGTATGTATGTGTGTGTGTATGTGAGTGTGTGTGTGCGTGTTTGTATGTGTGTTTGTGTGTGTGTGCGTGTGTATGTATGTGTGTTTGTTTGTGTGTGTGTGTGTGTGTGTGTGTGTGTGTGTGTGTGTGTGTGTGTGTGTGTGTGTGTGTGTGTGTGTGTGTGGACAAAGCTAATCATCCGCAATAAACAGCTCTTATGATGAAAACATTTAACAAGAATTCTGAACAGAACAAAAATAAATGAAAGCTCAAATACTAACTTTGCAATTTATGTATAGTTAGTAGAGATTATTATACTACAGGAATTTGTGTGTGTTTGTTTGTTTGTTTGTTTGTTTGTGTGTGTGTGTGTGTGTGCGCGAGTATCTGTGTAAGTATACATGTGTGTGTGTCTATGTGTGTACGTATGTGAGCTCGCGTGTGTGTGAGCGTGAGTGTGTCTGTGTGTCTGTGCGTCTTTACACATGTCTCTGGATGTCATGTCTATCTCAACTTCACGGTAAAAATTGTACTGAAGTATACATCACAGGAATGACCGTCACTGCAGGACTACACCAGAAAACGGCTTCACAAAAAAAAAATCTCAACTTATTCCAGCTGTTTTATTCCAGCTGTTTTTTTTTTTCTTATTAAAGCATGCTTTCAGTCGTTAAACAATCAACTAAAACATCAGGTTTCTGATTTTAATTTGAAAAAGTTGACGACAGTGCTTGTGTGTGTGTGTGTGTGTGTGTGTGTGTGTGTTCTAGTTGACCTACATAAACGCTATTTTACTGGTAGGCCTACGTAGAAAACGTTTGTCTTGGTTAGCTCTATAGAAAACCCCCACGTATATCAGATATCTTGAACTGAAATAATTTCGCTGTCATAGACACAGCGGATTTCTCTTCTCTTCGTGAAATTCAGACTGCTCTTCCCGAGTAGAGGGAGGATGTCGCCACAAAAGCAGCACCACCCATTATTTTTTTGTCCTTTTTTCTGTCTGCATGTGTATTTTGTTTCTCTATCAAAAGTGGGATTTTGACAGATTTTTGCCAGGGACAAGTCTCTTTTGGCCGTGTTTTTAATATTTTTTTTCACGTGTGTTCTTTTTCGTGAGCTGCGTGACCTGCAAAAAAGCCTTCTACTTTGCAGGCTTACATGAAAATGTCTGCGCTAGCAACATATACACTGTGTACTGGAAGACCTAAATACAAACTTAAGTTTTCTGGTATGGCGTCATGTAAAATAAGTACTGTCAAACTACCGAAGAACGTTTTATTTTCTGGAAGGCTATCATAGAACAGTTGTACTCGTAGACCTGTACAGATACATTTATTTTCTCTCTCTCTCTCTCTCTCTCTCTCTCTCTCTCTCTCTCTCTCCTCTCTCTCTCTCTCTCTCTCGCTTTCACGCACACACCACGCACGCACGCACACACAAGAGTACAGAGATAGAGGTTTGTACAGGTTAGCATGTCGAGGTATAAGCAAACA
>CM060326.1:13762963-13767963 GCA_030674155.1 Stramonita haemastoma | reverse complement strand
ACGTGCAGTGCATGCTACGTGGCCTTGACCCGCAGCCCCGTGACAGTTTAAACTTGTTAGTTTCACCATTTCCGCATTCCTCTACGTCTGCACGTGCAATGCATGCTCTGTGGCCTTGACCGTCTGGACCCCCCTCCCATACAGTGCAGAATTGTCAGTTTCACCTGCATTCCTTGCTAAGTTCACGTGCATTCCGTGTTCTGTGGCCTTGCCTGTCTGGCTTGAGGCAAAGAGGGGAATCCCCGCTCAATTCCCTGCCCTCTCCCCGTCCATCCAGGCCACTTTTTATTTATTTTTTCTTTTATATTGATGATAACGGGGTAAGCACTCATGTGCTTCTTTACATCCAGTCCCCGTGTGTATCTAGTTGTGTAAATATTGTCATCTGTTCCCACTGGCACACAATGGCCTTCTCTTACGAAAAGCCTAACAGGATTTAACGTGTGCACAAGGTGTTCTTCGTGCGTTCGCACACGGGGCCTCAGTTTAGTCTCATCCGAAAGACTTTTGGGGAGAGTGGAGTCAGCACTGATGTTAAGTCCAGGGGAAGAATCCCCGCCAACGGGAATCGAACCCAGGTCGTCAAATTGCGAGCGCAATGTTCTGACCACGAGGCTATCCCGTCCCTCCAGGCCACTGGCAACGTAGCTGTGCTGTGTCCCCTTGTACTACTGCCATATGACTGCTGCAGAAATTGAAGTGAAAACAGAGGTGTGTGGGGGTGGGGGGAGGGAATATCCCTACTGCAGTGTTTACATGAACATCTTGCGGGCACATGTTAAATCCTGTTCCGCTTTTCGTAAGAGTAGGCCATCGTGTGCCGGTGTGTGGGAACAGAATGATGACATTTACAAAACGGCATACACACGGGGACTGGATGTAAAAAAAAAACCCACAAGGGTGCTTATCCAATTATTCTCGACATAAAACAATAAAATAAATAAATAAATAAATAAATAAATAAATAAAAACATGTCTGTGGCTGTTCAGGACCCCACTACCACAACAGCAGACAGCGGTGCAAGAGTTTATAGTCGTTCCCCCGGCACTAAACAACGCTCGCTCTGGCATCAGTGAAGGGATTTTCAGTGGCTGCACACTTCTGTGTGAAGGTCCTAGAGTCAGGTTGGCTGGTCTGGGCTCCATCACAAAGCCTTGCCCCCCTCTCTTAGTTAAAGTGTGCCAGTGGGAACAGATGACATTTACAAAACTGCATACACACGAGGACTGGATGTAAAAGAAAAAGCACATGAGTGCTTATTCCATTATCCTCAATATAAAAGAAAAAAAAAGAAGATAAAGTAGGCCATTTTGCCCCCCCTTCTTTTTTGTCATTGTTGAAGAAGTCTTTCCCGACATAACATTCTATATCATCAGACAATTTTGATACAGGTCTTGGCTCTTTGTGGCTCTCGATTAGAGTGTGTGTGTGAGAGAGAGAGAGAGAGAGAGAGAGAGAGAGAGAGAGAGAGAGAGAGAGAGAGAGAGAGAGAGAGAGAGAGAGAGAGAGAGAGAGAGAGAATGAATGAATGAATGAATGAATGAATGAATGAATGAATGAATGAATGAATGAATGAATAATCTTTATTTTTCAAGGGTTACAGAGTAAGTATTACATACTTTTTTTTTCATCCGGCTCTTACCCTGATCAGGGAATAAAGCTAAGAAACCCCCTCCCTACCCCTATATACCAGTATCACCACCAACAGCAGTTCAACCAATATTTTAAAAGAAAACGGGATACATTCAACAAAACGCGTCATCCTAACTAGATACACTGGTAATTATTTAAACAAACGAGTGTGTGTGTGTGTGTGTGTGTGTGTGTGTGTGTGTGTGTGTGTGTGTGTGTGTGTGTGTGTGTGTGTGTGTGTGTGTGTGTGTGTGTGTGTAAGCGGGAAAACAAGAAAAGTAGGCATAAAAGGGGAAAAAAACAGATTTTAGAAAATTACATAAAAACCCTTCAAACACAAAAAAGCTACATGAAAAACACATCTCTAGACAGAGAGAAACAGAGAGTTTTTATTTATTATTTTATATCGATGATAATGGAGTAGGCACTCCATGTGCTTTTATTTTACATCCAGACCCCGTGTGTATACAATTTTGTAAATTTTGTCATCTGTTCCCATCGGCACACAGTTGCCTACTCTTTCGAAAAGCGGAACAGAATTTAACGTGTGTGCAAGATGGGACGCCAAGGAGAGACTGATGGGGGGGGGGGAGACGTGTATGTCACCATCCCCCTGACAAAACAAAGAAGGCAAGATAGCATTAGTGTAAGAGGCCCATAATACAATGCAGAGCAGATCTGGGAAAGCATCACGATACAAAGCAGTACATAATACACAGTAATTTACGTTCGATCCATATTCATGCATTTTCCGTGTACGTTAACAATCCTACGATGCAGATTAAAATTCAGTTTGTTTAATTTTCACTTCCATAGTATTATCAGAATCCATGTTCTGAGAGAGAAATAGAGAAATAGAGAAATAGATAGATAGATAGATAGATAGATAGATAGATAGATAGATAGATAGATAGATAGATAGATAGATATATAGATAGATAGATAGATAGATCGATCGATGGATCGATCGATCGATCGATCCATCGATCGATGGATCGATCGATAGATAGATAGATAGATAGACAGAGAGACAGACAGACAGAGAGATAGATAGATAGATAGATAGATAGATAGATAGATAGATAGATAGATAGATAGATAGATAGATAGATAAATAGATAGATAAATAGATAGATAGATAGATAGATAGATAGATAGATAGATAGATAGATAGATAGATAGACAGACAGACAGACAGATAGATAGATAGATAGATAGATAGATAGATAGATAGATAGATAGATAGATAGATAGATAGATAGATAGATAGATAGATAGATAGATAGATAAAGATGAGAGAGAGAGGGTGGATTACAAAAATGGGTCAATGCTAATATAACCAAATTTATACCGTAGAAAATTGACAATCAAATCAACAATGCGTAGGTGTTTGATAATACGCCAGCAAAATAACTGACAGTCATTACTATGGAAAATAAGCAATCAAACCAATAATGTATACGTATTTTAGTGGAGTTTTAGAGAACAGAAGTGAGAAGAACAAATGGGAAAAAGTCTGCACTTAAAGTGGAGTTCCTATCTGATAGGTTTGCTAACAAGGACAGCTTATTGTGTATAAGGTTTATGCCTTAGCAATAGAAACACGAAGATTAGAGAGAGAGAGAGAGAGAGAGAGAGAGAGAGAGAGAGAGAGAGAGAGAGAGAGAGAGAGAGAGAGAGAGAGAGAGAGAGAGAGAGAGAGAGAGAGAGAGAGAGAGAGAGAGAGAGAGAGTGAGAGAGTAGAGAGAGAGAGGTGGGTGCAAGAGAGGGAGAGGCAGACAGACAGACAGAGAGACAGAGAGACAGCAGGCTAACAGACATACTGAAAGAGAGAAAGAGAGATACAGTGAGAGAGAAAGCGCGAGACAATCAGAGAGAGGAAGAAAGTGAGAGAGAGAGAGAGTGGAGAGAGAGAGAGAGAGAAAGAGAGCGAGAGACAATTAGAGAGAGAGAGAGAAAGTGTGAGAGAGAGTCACAGAGAGACACAGAGAGAGGGGGGGGGGGAGGGGGCTTCAGACAATCTGTCTAGATGTGCCACTAGTTTTAAAAGTCAGGGGGCTAACTTAAGCAGTTTATCTCCATTTCGTGCCTGTACATCTGGATGATCAAGGAGAAGATGGGGGTGGAGGAAAAGAGGGAGGGAGAAGAGGAGGAGGAGGAGGAAGAAGAAGAGAAGGAGACAAAAGGAGGAGATGGAGAAGGAGTAGGAGGAAGAGGAGAAAGAGAAAAAGAAGAAGAAGAAGAAGAAGAAGAAGAAGAAGAAGAAGAAGAAGAAGAAGAAGAAGAAGAAGAAGAAGAAGAAGAAGAAGAAGAAGAAGAAGAGAAAAAGGCGAATTGCAAAAAAGAAGAATTTCGAAGGAGAATTGCGAAGAAAAAGAATTTCGAAGACGAATTTCGAAGAAGATTTACGAACAAGAACAAGAACAAGAAAAAACAAGAAAGTACAAAAAGAAGAACAAGAGCAAGAAGAACAAGAACAAGAAGATCAAGAACAAGAAGAAAAAGAAGAACAGGAAGATCAAGACCAGGAACAAGAAGAGACTGGTAATGAAGAGAACTGAGGCAAGACAGAAGGCCTCTTCTCCTCAGTACAGACGTGTTAGTTTCCCCCCTTTGTTGGTGCTCTAGGCCTGATGGCTTCTGATACACCTCTGCACAGACAGCTGGCGTCTTCAGGACAGAGAGAAGAGAGAGAGAGAGAGGAGAGAGAGAGAGAGAGAGAGAGAGAGGAGAGAGAGAGAGAGAGAGAGAGAGAGAGAGAGAGAGAGAGAGAGAGAGAGAGAGAGAGAGAGAGAGAGAGAGAGAGAGAGAGAGAGAGAGAGAGAGAGAGAGAAGAGGGAGAGAGAGACAGAGGGAGAGAGAGAGAGAGAGAGAGAGAGAGGAGAGAGAGAGAGAGAGAGAGAGAGAGAGAGAGAGAGAGAGAGAGAGAGAGAGTCAGACAGACAGACAGACAGACAGGCAGGCAGGCAGACACACAGATAGGCAGACACAGAGAGAAAGAGAGAGAGTGAGAGAAATAGAGAGGGGAAAGAGAGATAGAGGGGAGAAGAGTGAGAAAGTGAGAGAAAGAGAGAGAGAGACATGCAGACAGACAGAGGGATAGAGTGAGAGAGAGTGAAAGAGACAGTGAGAGAGACAGAGATGGAATAAGAGAGAAAGAGAGAAAAAGGCAGATTTGGGAAAAAGAGGGAGAGACAAAAAGATAGAAGACAAGGAAGATAGAGGGACAGAAAAGGGGACAGATGAGAGAGAAGGGGAGAGAGGAGAAATAAGGGGATGGAGAGAGATGGAGGTGATAGGAAGAGAGATGAAGAGTGAGGAGGAAACACAGAAGGGGAGAGGGAAGGGGAGGAAGAGAGGGAGAGAG
>CM060326.1:13752804-13755363 GCA_030674155.1 Stramonita haemastoma | reverse complement strand
GGAATTTTACTCGCGTAGCACTTGTGAAGGTGTTCCTCTTGTTCTTGTTGTTCTTCTTGTTGTTATTCTTCTCCTTTTTCTCCTCCTTATCATCCACCCCCCCCCCCCCTCCTTTTCTTCATCTTCTCCTCTTTCTTTCCTTCTGATCTCTCTCTCTCTCTCTCTCTCTCTCTCTCTCTCTCTCTCTCTCTCTCTCTCTCTCTCTCTCTCTCTCTCTTCTCTCTCTCTCTCTGCCTCCTTCCCTGTCTACCCCCCTCTCCCTACCTTCCGTCTTTCTCTCTCTCTGTTTCTTCAACACCTCTCTCTCTTTGCGTTTCTCTCCCCTCTTTTTGCTTCATTTTACTGATTATTCCGATGCTGTTATGATGTAAACTTCTGTCGTGAAGGCTTTCTTTCCCAACTCCGTCATTTCATAAAGGCTTTCAACGATGCCTGATGTTGTGTATCAACAACAGTTTCTCCCTTTTCCGTTTTCATTTTGCTGTGGAGTTGTTACAATAATATGCTGATGTTTCTGATGATGAGTCGACTCGATTTCTCCGATAACTTCTTGAAAAGTCGTTGGTGCACTGCGGTGAATTGTTCTGGCGGTGTGTTCTGGGTGATTTGAAAACCTGGCGGATGCTAATCCGTGTTTGGTATATTTTACATACACAACAACTCCTCTCCCCCCCCCCCCCCCCCCCCCCCCCCGTCATATAAACTTTCGGCAAAGCGTAAGATGCACGTTAGGTATACTTCAACCTTCCAAACAAATACTGGATTTATATGCGATGTTTGTCAAGTATATTTTAATCTTTTCAGTATGCAGATTAAACATTTTTAGAAAAAGGAAGTGAGGCACTCGGTAGTTTATGCACTCTGATAAGAGTAGCATAAACAATCATGAAATCAACATCCAAGAGTCAGAACCTCGATGAGTGACTTTAGAACCAGCAGGGTTAGAAGTTAGTCCTCTTATTTCTTAAGGTATTCGACATGTTCAAAAGTAAACCATCATGCTTCAATAGCCTGGAAAGACATGTTTGCCACAAACACACACAATCAGGCCACAAACACAGAAAATGGGCGACACCAGTTTTCTATGCTTTTCCCACAGAAGCAGAGAAGGAGAGCTCGGTGAGCGAGAGACGGGATAACCTGAAGGTCGGAGTGATGCGCTCGGGATCTGCTGACTCATGTTCCAATCTTTTTCAAGAGGATTTTTCCTCTGGAGTTAACATCAGTGCCAACTCCACTCCCCCAAAAAGACCTTCAGATGAGACTTTAAACCGAGGTCCCGTGAGCAAACGCACTCAGAACATCTTGCACACACATACGTCAGAACCCGTTCTTCTATTCACAAAAGTAGGCCATTGTGTGCCGGTGGGAACGGATAACAAAATTGACAAAACTGCATACATACGAGGACTGGATGTATAAAGCACATGAGTGCTTATTCCTTTATCCTCGAAATGAAAGGGAAAAAAAAAGAGATGCAAGGCAGCATGTCCCACAGCAGCTTGCACGAAAAAGACCCACAGCCTTAAGATTGTTGCACTGAAGAAAATCAGACTCTGCTTGGCTGCATGAAGGAGATTCAGACACCGTATCCCTAACCCTACCTCCCACCCCACTCCCATTTCCATCCCACACGTTCCCTACCTTGCCTTGACCACTACCTGTCAAAGATTCCTAAGCAAGCCTGACTCATCAATGTATCAAGATTCAAGAAATGGAGGATTTCAGTAAACAAAATCAACTGAACACATAATTATATACTTTGCATTAACAAAATATGTTTACAAGACAAAATTTCACAGAAAAAGAAATACAGTTAACCTTTCCGTCAGTGTCATAGTCTGTTTGTCAGAAGAGAACAAATTACAAAGTGTGAACATGGATCTTGGAGATATTCCTGAGGTAGGACATTCTTCCAAAGCTCCGAAAACGTGTGACATTCCATTATAAAGTGAAACTCATCTCCTATCAAGACACAAGGAAGCAGTGGTAGAGGAAAATTCCACAAAATCCAGAATGATGGAAGGTTTTAGTCTTTGGCTTCCTCCTGTGCTTAGTTCGAGGAACAGTGATTATAGTAAGGAAAGTAGTTAGAACTACACGTTCTTGCTATTATACATTGTGTTCTTTGTAATGATGCCAGTTACAGGCATTTAGTGTACGCGTGTTCACACACGTGCGCGCGCGCGCACACACACACACACACTCTCTCACACACACACTGACACACACACACACACACACACACACACACACTAACACACACACTCACACACACAAACATACACTGACACACACACACAAACACACAAACACACACACAAACACACAAACACCACACACACTAACACACCCACACTCACACACACATCCTTTCAGCCCCATAATCTTAAATGCTATTTATTCTGCAGTTTCTCGTGACATTCTCCCTTTCCAGCCCCACCAGCCCCACATCCCCGCTGCAAGCTGTCATGACCTTTGTCCCTCACCGTGCCTTCCATTTCCTCACCACCGCCATCTTTATAGATTTTACTGCCGATGCCTCAGATTAAAGTCACG
>CM060326.1:13735304-13737804 GCA_030674155.1 Stramonita haemastoma | reverse complement strand
AGAAGAAAAAATGTACTTGCAACATTTTTTGATGTCAGAAAAGCCTACGACCAAGTTTGGCATGCTAAATTGCTGCATAAATTAAAGACTATTGGCTTTTCTGGGCATCTCTATCATTATATCAAAAGTTTTTTATGTAACAGAAGTATGCAAGTAAGAGTAGGGAATACGTATTCACACACTAGGTCACTGCACATGGGTTTACCACAGGGTTCTGTTATAGCCCCGTTTCTATTTAATATACTGTTACATGACTTACCAACAAAACTGTCTAACGATGTAATCCTAGTACAATATGCTGATGATATATGTATATGGATGAATGTCACTATGAAGCGCAGTACAACAAAGAGGATGATTAATTATACTAGAAAGGTATATCAAAAAGAGCTAGATCATTTATATAAATATATTTTTGAAAATGGTCTGACATTATCTACAGAAAAAAACACACATTATGCTTTTTAACAATGGCAATGATCCAGATACACTACCACAGTTTATGATTGGAGGGGAAACAATTCAGTACACAAATACTGTAAATTTTTTAGGTATTTTACTAACATCAAAGTTGACCTGGAATGCTCATATTGGATACATTTTAACAAAAGCAAGAAAATGTATCAACTTTCTTAAAATGGTTAGTAGACAGTCATGGGGACAAGATATCTTCACTCTAAAATGCTTGTCTACGTCACTTATACGTTCCAAACTGTCTTATGGACAAGAAGTCTTTTTTAGTGCTCCAAATTATTTACTTAAAAAACTCCAAAGTTTAGACAGTAAGGCATACAAACTTGCACTTGGTGTGCCATTCCATGCATCCACCATAGGAACTTATAACGAAATTGGGGAACTTCCCTTAGCTGAATACCGACAACTTTCATGTGCCAAATATGTGTTACGGAGCACAGCAAATGAAAATTTTGTTTCTAGTGAGTTACAAGTTCAAGCTGAAACGAATTTTCCGAAAAGAGCCAGACATATTTTGTGTTTAACGCCTATTGGCACTTATGTATCAGACCTTTTTAAAAAATCTGAACTTAATCATTATGACTTAGAAACACAAAAAGAAGCTTTACCATGTCCTTCATGGGAAATAAATAGAGCATGTTTTGACATAGAATGTACAAATGGAAAAAAGAAAGAAAATCAAAATATCATGGTTGCAGATGTCCGATCACATATCGAAAATAAGTATGCTAAATTCTTAAAAGTATACACAGATGGATCTGTCTTAGAAAACCATGAAACAGGTTCTGCATTCGTCATACCAGCATTTAAAACAGAGAAATCATACTATCTTGGTAAACATCATTCAATATTTACAGCTGAATTAATTGCTATTCTTATGGCTCTTTACCACATTCTTGATTTTCCATTTTTCATTATTCCTATTTTGCTCTGTGTAGACTCTAAGTCGGTCCTGTATGCTATAAAATCCCCAAATTCCAAGAAAGTATCCAGAATTATTTTTGAAATTAAATACGTCATACACCTTGTAAGTTTAAGAGGTATTCCGGTTTATTTTTGTTGGGTACCTTCACATGTTGGAATATTCCCAAACGAGTGGGCTGATAGAGCTGCAAAAAAGGGGGCAAGACATGTTTTGGAATCAATAGAACTACATGTTCCCTTATCTCTACAGGAGGGATACCGCATATTAGAACAAAAGTCATGGAGTAAGTTGAAAGAATCTGTTCATTTCAAGGAACAATGTCTAAAGAATGGTCTGACTAGTTCCCTTATTTCATGTTACATGTCTCCCTCTAAAATACAGTCTAGTGTTATAACCGCAAGAAGAGTAAATGCATTGTATTTTAGAATGAAATTAAATGCATTCATCACAAAATTTTGTAAAAATGTCAAATGTCTATGCGGAGATCATATTACAAATACTCATATCATATTTGAGTGCCCAATTGTAAAGCCCTTCTTACCTGTATTTTCCGAGCAGTCTCTGAAAAAAGTATTTGAAAATTCAAATTTAGCCTTTGCCATTGCTAGATGTTTATTGCACAGTCCACTTGAATATTTGTTGTAGTTACATTATTGATGTTTAATGTTCACACTTTGTTAAATTTAAACTTTTCTCATGTCTAAGATTTTTTTTGATTTTTTTTATTTTGATTTTTTAATTTTAATTTTAAATAAGTATTATTACCTTTTCATGTACAAAAACATCCACCCACACGCTAATTCTTCAGTCTTTTCTTCTCCCACTCCTTCCACTCCCTTCTTCAACTTCTTTACTTTCCACTTTCCTCGTCTAATATCACTGAGTGTGAACAGACGTTAAATTGAAGACAACAACAACACACAGACCATTTACATCACGTATGATAAACAGACGTTAATTACAAGAACACACACACACTCACTCACTCACTCACTTACTCACTCACTCACTCACGCACGCATGCACGCACGCACGCACGCACGCAGGCGCGCACGCACGCACGCACGCACACACTCACACGCACGCATGCACGCACCACAC
>CM060326.1:13717804-13730304 GCA_030674155.1 Stramonita haemastoma | reverse complement strand
TTAGTGTGTAGCACAAACTCAAATTAATGTTAAAGAAACAAGTTGCAAAAGGAGAACGTTTTAACCATCAGCAAAACAAACATTTAAACTGGCACTTCGTGTGTGTGTGTGTGTGTGTGTGTGTGTGTGTGTGTGTGTGTGTGTGTGTGTGTGTGTGTGTGTGTGTGTGTGTATGTGTGTGTGTGTGTGTGTGTGTGTGTGTGCGCGTGTGTGTGTGTGTGTGTGTGTGTGTGTGGTGTGTGTATGTATGTGTGTGTGTGTTTGTGTGTCTGTGTCTGTGTTTGTGGGTGTGTGTGGGGGTGTTTATATTTTCGTTTTTTTGGTGTGTATTGTGTGTGTGTGTGTGTGTGCGTGCGCGCGTGCGTGCGTGCGAGCGAGCCTGCGTGCGTGCTTGCGTGCCTGCGTGGTTGTACGTGTGTTTGCATTAGCATGTGTGTATCCGCGCTGTGTATGTGTGCGTACGTGCGTGCCTGCGTGCGTGTGATTTTTAAGTTTAAATTTGTATTACTTTTTGTCATTATTTTTTCTAATTTCTTTATAGATAAATGGCTTGTGACCCCGAAGAAAGTCTCTGTTCACTGAGATGTTAAAGCATTAGTGTTGTATTGGCATTTGTGTGTGTATGTGTGCGCGCGAGATGTGTATGTGTGTGTGTGTGCGTGCGTGTGTGTGCATGAGTACGAGTGTATGTGTGTGTGTGTGTGCGCGCGCGCACGCACGTATTGGCATGTGTATATGCGCGCTGTGTGTACCTGTGTGCTTGCGTGCGTGCATATGTATGTGTGTTGTGTGTTTTGTGCGTGTGTACATGCGTACGTGCATGTGTTTACCCGTACCTTTCTGGAACCCAAACCTAAGGCACACAGATTGACAAATTCCCATTTTATATCTTTAGGTATAGTTTTCAAGCTGTCATTGTATGCTATTGGTTTATTTGAATATTATTTTTTCACAGCAGTTTTGAGGGATCACAGGTTCGTAACCCTACTCTTGCAATGTAGGAGAGTGACACACAGCCGTTGTAGAAGTGGCAGTCTGCTGTGTGCTATGGGTGATGAATCACCGCCACTGTAGAGACATCAGGGAATGACTCACGGGAGAGCTGTAACTCCTGAGTCAATCTGAGGGGAAATACCCCTTTTTCACTTTGTTCCTAGTCCAGGAGGACGAAAGAATCACAAACTGCCTTCACTCCAGCTGTGAAAAAGAAGATTCAAACACGATCCATTCACTTCCATTGACGCTAAAGCCGATAGCCGATTGGTTAAGACTGTTCCAAATTCAATTCAATGGGTCTACGTAGTTGTGGGTTCGAATCCTGAGCTTTTTCTCCAGCCCTGAAGTTCTGCTTTGTGCATGTGGATCACACACCAATTCAAAAATGATTGTCAGTTCAGTTCCACATCATAAAAAAAAAATCATTGCACCTGTGTTCTTTCCTGCAAAGTTTAAGAGCTTGGTGGAAGGAAGGGGAAGGGGGAGGATAAGTTTTACTTGGTGGAAGCATTATACATTCCATATTTTGGATCATAATGGAAACAGACAGTTCTTTGTCTGGTCTGACATCTATATGACTGTTATGTATGTACGGAAACGCAGGCCTCTTCATAGTTGTAAATGATTGAATCCTTTCTCGGGATTCGAAGACATTTTACTCGATTTTCCATTTGTAAAGTCAGGTAAAAAAAGAAGAAGAGAAAAATATGAAATATGTGAACAAATATTCTATTTGTTATGTTATCACCTTCACCTCTACTCTCCAATCTGACTGAAATTGTGAGCTACGGAATTCAGTCACTAGTGGTCAATAAGCACATCGTACAAATAAACCATCAGAGCTTATGTGTATATCATCCTTTTACACTGTATATAAATCTATGGACCAGTGGTCTAGGGGTATTGCATTAGCATAGAAAGCGAGAAATCCGGATTCGATCCCCGTTTATGTTTGAAAACTCGACCTCCGCCCAACTACTAGACGAGAGTGATGGTCTATATGCTAGTCTACCAGATGATAGGATAAACTGAGATCCTGATATACATGTCATCATATATTAATTGTTTCCACCTACATAAAATATATTCATATTGTTGTCATTCATATTAGAAAAAAAAAAACATGATTTTCAACAACCAAACCAAGCAATCCGCCAAACTTTATGCACGAGGAATCCAACCCACGGAGACAAAAACTGGAAATGACTGATTTTACATCAGTGGAGAGAGAGAGAGGAAAGAGAGAGAAGAGAGAGAGAAAAAGAGAGAGAGAGAGAGAGAGAGAGAGAGAGAGAGAGAGAGAGAGAGATGAGAGAGAGAGAGAGAAGAGAGAGAGAGAGAGAGAGAGAGAGAGAGAGAAGAGGGGGGGAGGGAGGGAAGGAGAAGAGAGAGAGGGGGAGGGAGGGAGGGGAGGAGAGAGAGGAGAGAGAGAGAGAGAGGAGTGAGAGAGAGAGAGATGGAGAGAGAGAGGAGAGAGAGAGAGAGAGAGAAGGGGTGTTTATCCTCTTAGACAAACAGGTGTGTTTTAGAGAGAGAGGGAGAGAGAGAGAGAGAGAGAGAGAGAGAGAGAGAGAGAGGAGAGGAGAGAGAGAGAGAGAGAGAGAGAGAGAGAGGAGAGAGAGAGAGAGAGAGAGAGAGAGAGAGATACAGAGAGAGAGAGATACAGAGACAGAGAGACAGAGACAGAGAGAGGGAGGGAGAGAAGGGGGGGGGGGTGTTTATCCTATCCTGCCAGACAAACAGATGTGTTTTTCACCTGGGCGCATTGTGATTTACTGTCAGCCAGAGTTCACGCAGACAGACAACCCGGCATTAGCTGATCAGTCAGGGAACAAGGACGAACAAGAGAAATCACTTTGGGGATATCGGATACGTACTGCAGAAACGTGAAATCCAAACTCGTTTCAATCTCTTCAATCTCTCTGATTGAGTCAGTCATTTTAGATGGAGGTGTACCCGGAAAGAACGGGCAGTAAAAAATGCTTAAAATGCCTACTCCTCCCTCCAGCCCCACCCCCTTCCAAACCCAACCCCCTTCAACATGCAGGTCAGTTAAAGTAAGCTAAAGTGGTAAACGTTTGACATGTTTACGTTTTCAGTGACATCAGACCACAAAGTGCAAAACTGAGCCTATGGTTGGATTGCTTTGGTATATATATCGTTGGATAGTTAGTTCACAAAGGAGGCAACCGTTTTCAAAAAATCAAGCTAGCTTTTCTGCCGTCTACAGGAGTGGAATTTTTCATGTTATGAATACATGGACACCAGAATGAGCTGTAGAAAATGACCCAGAGGTGAAACGGAGTACATGGTGCTCAACTGGAATAGAGAATGGTAGAACGGATAAATCGCATATCAGGAAAAACGCAATGGCAGGTGAATCTTAAGCTAACTGCAAATACCTTGACCATTTTTTTGTATTTTGTATTTTGTACCACTTTATGTCACAGCAGATTTCTCTACGTGAAATTCGGGCTGCTCTCCCGGGGAGAGTGCGTCGCCACAAGTGCAGCGCCTACCCATTTTTTTTCTTTTTCCTGTATGCAACTGTATTTTTTTTCCCTATCAGAGTGGCTTTTTTCTACAGAATTTTGCCAGGGTCAACCCCCTTGTTGCCGTGGGTTCTTCATTCAACGATGGAAACAGCAAAAGACCACCACCGGAATGTGTAATCAGTGGAATGTACTTTCAAAGTGCATTTCAACAGATCGTTCTCTTTCATTCCTCAGCTAGAGCTCCGAGGTTTACCGATGGTGAGATATGCGTATCCGACCGTTTTTTTTTTCTTCAACATTTAGATCGCCACATTCTGAATTCAAGGGGATGGTTTGTAAACACCACAAGTAAGTGGAAGCTGAGGGTTTTTTTATCATCCGTTCCTACCGGTGCACAATGGTCTATTTTCCGAAAGGCAGAACGGGTTTTAAACGAATGTGCAAGATGTTCTACGTGATAACGGGGCCTCGGTTTATAGTCTCATCCGAAAGACATCAACAGATTTCAAACAGTAACAACCCTTGCGGGAGACTTTTCATCTATCAACGTTACACACTTCCTACGAATACTGATTCTTTAAATAGGTCTAGATACCTTCAAGAATAATACTAAAACATTATTTTTCGGATTGCAAACCAATTGCAGGCCAGTCATAGTCTGTAGTTGTACTTAATTGCAAATCCTCCTCAGTCCACAGATCTGCCCTGGAAATTGTTTAAGAAAATTTGGGAAAAAAAATGGTAAAGTATTTATCAGAGAAAAGCCCTAAGTAACAGATGAAAGAACTCAAATCCTTTTTGTGTCGATTTCATTGGTGCAGTTTAGTCCCAAGGACAATGTCACCACACAATTATTGTTATCATACACAACCACTTCTGCAAAGTAATCTACTGTTTTGCTGAATTAGCTGTATATCCCACGCACTGGTGAATGCTAGGGTGCATATGTGCTGCATATACGCAGCACTTTGGTTTATTGTCAAATCCAAGAGACCCACCATCTCTAAGGCCAGTGACCATAGTCTAGGGGCTAGGTAAAATTTGTCTTGCTTTGGATGGAATAAGAATCCCAGACCTTTAGCTTTTCAGTGAATGTATTATATCCACACCAACGACGAACAAGTCAGGCATAAACGCAGTTTATTCAATCAATGACTTGATCGGTCAATCTCTTCATCCATCAATCAATTGCTTGCCAGGTATTTAAAAAAGAACGTAAAAGCATGCCAAGCCAACGTTTACAGTTTAGAGTGTTTTCGTATTGAAAGTAAGCAGCCTTCTGAGGTTTATAGGTTTCCCTGGCAAGAAAACAAGCTGGCATAAGACGTCAGTGCTCCGTTTCCATAAACATATTTTTTAAAACCAGCTCTTTGAACTTTGATTCTTATTTACACCCATTTTTATTTATTCTTTTGTTCTTTTATATCGAGGATAATGGAATAAGCAACCATATCCTTTTTTACATCCAGTCTCCGTGTGTATGCAGTTTTGTATATGTCATCTGTTCCCACCGGCACACGATGGCCTACTCTTACGAAAAGTGGAACAGGCACATGGGGCCTCGATTTATAGTCTCATCCGAAAGACTTCTAGGGGGGTGGAGTCAGCACTGAAGTTAACTCCAGGGGAAAAATCCCCTCGACTGGGAATCAAACCGGGGTCGTCAAATTGCGAGCGCAATGTTTTGACCACAAGGCTATCCCGTCCCCCAAAGGTCTGGAGCCTGACTTTAAAAAAAAAACACACACAAGAAGTTGTGGGTTTCAGATTTGTCTGTTAGAAGCTGTGTGAAACGCACGGCATCGTTAGCAGAGTGTGGCTGGTGAGAAAACGTGACGAACGTCACTGACACCTTCGCCTAAACCAAGTCATGAACTCTGCGAAGAAAAACAAAAGTGTGCTTAGATTTTTGCTTCTCGGGCTAGAAGTCAAAGGTTCATCACCAACGGTGAAACATTCCGTTTTTAGCCCACCATGAAGCTAGCGCTGATTTGTATCGGATTGGATCAGTTTTTTCTTTCAGAAGGCGAAAGAACATGCATGATAAGTGTCTTTTTTTAAAACGTCCATCCTTCTATAAGAATATGAATTAATAAAAGCAAACTAATAACAAAGAAAAGGGGAACAAGATTCACAAGCATCAATTTGTTAGTATTGATCAATAATTTATATGCTGTGTGTGTGTGTGTGTCAGAGAGAGAGAGAGAGAGAGAGAGAGAGAGAGAGAGAGAGAGAGAGAGAGAGAGAGAGAGAGAGAGAGAGAGAGGTGTTAAACACCGTTTATAACCAAAATGACCTAAATTGTCGTTCAAGAATGGTTATCTATCATACTGGGCTGTTCATTACAAAACAAAATTCCATATCGTTTTGAGAAAACAAAGTGATGTTTTTTGTCTCTCTCTCTCTCTCTCTCTCTCTCTCTCTCTCTCTCTCTCTCTCTCTCTCTCTCTCTCTTCTCTCTCTCTCTTCTCTCTCTCTCTCTCTCTCTCTCTCTCTCTCTGGGGGGGACGGATAGCCTAGTGGTCAGAACATTGCGCTGGCAATTTGACGATCCGGGTTCGATTCCGGTCGAGGAGATTTTTCTCCTGGAGTTAACATCAGTGCTGACTCCACTCTCCCCAAAAGTTCTTCGGATGAGACCTTAAACCGAGGCCCCGTGTGTGAACGCAGGCAGAACATCTTGCGCACACGTTAAATCCTGTTCCGCTTTTCGTAAGAGTAGGCCATCGTGTGCCGGTGGGAACAGATGACATTTACAAAACTGCATACACACGGGGACTGGATGTAAAAAACACAAGAGTGCTTATTCCACTATCCTCGATATAAAAGAATAAATCGCAAATCTCTCTCTCTCTCTCTCTCTCTCTCTCTCTCTCTCTCTCTCTCTCTCTCTCTCTCTCTCTCTCTCTCTCTCTCTCTCTCTCTCTCTCTCTCTCTCTCTCTCTCTCTCTCTGTCTGTCTGTCTGTCTGTCTGTCTGTCTGTCTGTCTGTCTGTCTGTCTGTCTGTCTGTCTGTCTGTCTGTCTGTCTCTCTCTCTCTCTCTCTCTCTCTCTCTCTCTCTCTCTGCCTGCATGTCTGTCTGTCTGTCTGTCTGTCTGTCTTTGTATGCCTGTCTCTGCTCTTGTCAATCTGTCAGTCTGTCTGTCTCAATAACAGTATTACAAAGTGCTCACAAAGCAATGCTGCCAACAACACCACTGTAGTGGAGAACTGTTGGTGACAAGAGCAACGACAAAAACATTCACCATGACCATCACTGTTGTCATGATTCCATTCTATGGTCAATGACAGGTATATCCCACACGCAAAGAGTGTAAGTGTAAGATTGGTTCCCTCTGTTACAAAATGTCTCCACAAAGCTGCCCTCATATCTCTGTAACTGTCTTTTCCAGTACATTACATCTCGTTCCTTCTGTTCTGCTAGAGATACCTTATGCTTCGGATGAGATTATAAACCGAGGCCCTGTGTGCGAACGCACGCAGAACAACTTGCGCACACGTTAAATCCTGTTACGTTTCTCGTAAGAGTAGGCCAGTGTGTGCCGGTGGGAACAGATGACAAGATTTACAAAACTGCGTACACACGAGGACTGGATGTAAAAAAAGCACATGGCGGCTTATTCTGTTATCATCGATATAAAAGAATAAATAGATAGATAAAATATATAGTAAAATATAAATAAATAAAACACTCAGATGCAGACGATCCATTGTAGGCCGTCGATCTTTTTCTATTTCTGGTCCATCCAGTTGGAATGAACCCCCTCTCTCATTTCTCCAAAAGCCTCAAATTTGATACTTTAAAAATCCAGCCTCAGGACACACTTATTTCCGACCTAGGATCTTCCACCATAGTTACTCTACTTGTTTCTACTTTCAACAAGCATTTCCATCTTCATCACATTGCCTATGCGCGTTATGTGTGTGTATGTGTGTGTGTGTGTGTGTGTGTGTGTGTGTGTGTGTGTGTGTGTGTGTGTGTGTGTGTGTGTGTGTGTGTGTACGTGCGCGTGTACATGCATGCGTGCGTTTGCGTTTAAATTTATAATCTGTTAATCTTCGTGAACAGTGGCATGTGCGTGAATTATTTGAACGCAAGCGCTTTGATTTATTTGTTTTACAAGATTCAGCGCAAAACAAAAACCATATATCATAATCATTATAATAAAAAAGCTTCATAAAACGCAAAAGAAGAATGATTAAACAGTAAGG
The DNA here is from genome assembly GCA_030674155.1 of Stramonita haemastoma. Lineage (NCBI taxonomy): Eukaryota > Metazoa > Mollusca > Gastropoda > Neogastropoda > Muricidae > Stramonita > Stramonita haemastoma. The sequence goes on along the minus strand of CM060326.1, from coordinate 13,722,601 downwards.
AAACGAAATTGAAGGACCTTTAGAGAAAAACAAACAAACAGAAAAGTGTTGCGGGCTGTAAGAAACCTCCCAAGTCAGAAAGAGGCAACAGTCATTACCAGTCAGGATAACAGTGGGAAGCATTTCGTATTACAATCATCATCTCAAAATTTTGAATTGGTTTAGTGTAGGGAAAAGCATTTATTCACTAATATTTATTGTTATTTTACATAAAAAAATACAGTATATAAAAAGTCGTTATACCAGACATGGCTAAACCAGGAGAGAAAAATCAGAAGTAAACGAAAACGTAGTAGACAAGCCCAGACTACCCCATGATAAATCAATGAAGACTGGATTACCCAACAGACTACATCACATCAGTCAACACGTGATTACACCAGACTAGATAAGACTGGAAAGTGGTCCAATATTTTCGGCAGACAATGAAATGAACGGACATGGTTAGTGATTCAGCTTTCGGGAGAAAGTAGGAACCTAAGCCTACACCTGAAATCAATCTTGCTACCGTCTGCTGAAACAATTTGCCATCATGTAAGTACAACTATTCCCTTGTTATATAAAAGGGTTTACTCTGAACAAATAGCTATTGCGTTTCATAAGCTAGTTTATAGAAACAGAGGATGAGGAGGGACAGGCAATACTGTGTAATGGGAATGAGGAGAAGGGGGGATTGTATGATTTGGTTAGAAACAGGGGAAGTCACGCAACCCCCCAAAGACACTCTTCTGTCCCTTGCCAGCCTCATCATCGATTTTTGATCCTGACCAATGAATCTCATCAGCGAAAAGTCCAATACCTAATCCCACATGTCGGGCCAACGGCGTCCATAAATTCAAACCCAGTTAATACTGACTGGGGGACAACACAGAGGGGATTGTCAGGACAGGGGAGTCAGCTGCTGAGAGGTTCGGGGGAGAGGGGGGGGGGGCGGCTGGAGGGTATGGAGCACATTTTGTGAACTGGTGACGAAAGAACGGAGCGAAAGATACACAATTTTTATACAATGTTTCAGAAATGAGAGGGAACTCCATTGATCTCTGATTTCCTGTTTAATCATCAGAGATCATTGGAGTTTCCTCTCATTTCTGCAACATTGTATAACCGGGTAATTTCTGCGAGTTAAGAATTCTTAATGTCATACTCTTCAAATGTGTAAACATTTCATGTAGAAAAAAAATGCTTTCAAATTCTTATTCAAATAGAGAAATTAATTTTACTGTGTTTGGAAGACATGGCAATGCCTTTAAGAAATAGTGTATGTGAGCACCTTCCTTTTGGTTTTGAAGGGGGTGAGCAGCAGCCTAGTAAATATGGTGGTACTTTCTAATCCTTTCCTTCCGGTGACATAAGTATATAAGTTGGAGCCTCTGTGACGCCTGGCTGAATTCAGGATGGATAATTTTATAGTCTCCTGCTCCAGCTTACCACACAGATGTGCCATATGCGTGCACAGTAAAAATGTTATCGTTAAAATAGTCTTTAAAATACAAAAATTCCACCCCAGAATGAAGCAAAGATTTAAATGTTATCGTTGAAATGGTCTTTGAAATACAAACAACCATATCCAGAATGAAGCAAAGATTTCCCCCGGATGGGATGCCTAGGGCCTGTCAGTATGAATTCATCCCCAACGTCCGGTAATTCTGTGCCAGGATTTCCCTCTTTTCCATCCATTTCTTTATGTCTATCGCCGTGATCCATTTCTTCCTGTCACCTCCCTCTGGTCTATTTCCTCCCTTCTTGGTTGATTATTCTGCCCATGTAGCCCAGAAAAACTCAAAAGATAACAATTCTCTTCCATGCCGAAGTCTGGTGAGCTGGGCCTGACTTGCCCGGCGCTTCACAGCAGCGGATCGCACTTTTGTTCTTACGACGGAAAATGATAGTTGTTGTCTGATCGTTCAACAACAAAGAAGACAGAAGCAAAGATTTGGGTTATGCAACAGAGAGATTTAAAAATTTAAAAAAACCTCTTTTAATTTTACTCTTTTATACCGAGGATAATGGAATAAGCACTCATATCCTTTTTTAAATCCAGTTCCCGTGTGTATGCAGCTTTTGTAAATCGTGTCATTTGCTCCAACCGGCACACGATGGCCTACTCTTACGAAAAGCGGAACAAGATTTGACCTTTTGAGGCAACGGAGTTAGAGGCGGTATAGCGCAAATGAAATTTTGCATCCATTATCTCTGCTTCGGAAACCGAGAGTTGTAAATACAAAACAAACCATACAAAGGTTTTTTCAAGTCAAGTCAAGTAAAAAATACTTTCATCATCCCTGAAGGGCAACTACGATACTGTCAGGCATATTGATACAAATCATAATCAAAACACACAAGATAGTTACATTTCATATTCGTTCAAACATATGATAACTTCAAATAGAAATATCGCAAGCACTCACACACGTACGCACGCACACACACATACACACACATACACGCACGCACACACACACACACATACACACACAAACACACACACACGCACACACACACACACACACACACACACACACACACACACACACACACACACACACACACACACACACACACGCCCATGCACAGACACACACACCAGTGTATGGAAACAATGTTATTAAGACCATTGACTACAAAAGACATATAACGCGCTCGTACACGCACGTATACATGCACACACGCTCACATACAAACACACCATTCACACCAACCCCGCTCCCCTCCCACACAAACACACACACACGCGCGCGCGCACACACACACTCACACACACTCACACACACAAACATACACACACACATACACACACACTCGCGCGCGCACACGAAGACACACACACCAACAAATGCAAAGTTTCAAAACCATTGAACTGAATTTGCACTGATGTAAGATGTACCCATTACCAAATCACGCCTTTTACTACTTTGACTGGTAATCGATTTTTGAAAACTACTGGAAGTTGTGCTTTGTTCTGCAGTCTGTAGCTGTGTGCACCAATACAGAATGCATGGTTCTTCTTCTTTGTTTACCTGGACATATTGGGTAGAACACGTTGTACCTGGTCTTCTCCTGGGGGTCAGCTCGATAGATCTCAGGGTCGATAGATCCCAGGCTCAATAGATCCCATGGTCGATAGATCATTAGTTTATGTTGGATTCTAGCAGGTGGGTCGTCTGTGTGTGCGTGTCTGCGTGCGTGCGTGCGTGTGTGTGTATGCGTGTGTGTGTATCCTACTAACATTGCTTCAAGTAGTCTTTTTCTTTTGTTTTATTACCAAACGGTGTTAAGTTTGACGGAATTTGGCCATAGTTTTTTTTTCCTTTTCTGTTTTTTGTGTGTAACAATATCCATGTTTGATATCGCTTGTCCTTTCTTTGTTTCCCCTATTTCAGTTTTCATAGCCTTTGTTTTCACCTGGGTTTTGCATGGACATAACACATGAGTATTGTTGCAAAGCATGTTCGTCTTTGAGATTGTCAATTGTGTTTTGCATTGTAGGGTATATACGACTTACCTCCCATCGTATCTATAACTATGTTTTGTATTGTGTTCGGTAAATTCTACATCTCATCAACTACAAAGTCCCATACCTGTTTTACGAAATAGAAACAACAAAAGCGTGACAGCATCAAACATGAAGAGCCAAAATATAGCAATCGCATCTTCTATGTAAGCAAAAACATTCGCGGTTTAATAATATTTGATGACACTAAAACCCCACATGTGGTTAAAAAAATGTTTGCATTTAGCTATACCCCACAACTGAGAGAGAGAGAGAGAGAGAGAGAGAGAGAGAGAGAGAGAGAGAGAGAGAGAATTTCGCAGACCAGTCCAGTCCAGTCCAGCAGAGAAAAACTAACACAGAAGAGTATAGAATAGGGCACCCCAGCCCGTCACTCTGCGACCACTCTGACTGATGAAGTGATGCTAATGTTATTGGAGACAGTGGAAACGCTGCCGCTGCTGCTGCTGCTGCTGTGTCTTCTGATGCAGTGTGTGCATGCTGCTGCCACTAATAATATTGGTGTAGCTGCTGCTGCTGCTGCGTCTGTCGTTACCTCTGCTACTGCTGCTAATGTTGTTGATAAAGACTGAAGTGAAATCTTAATAAAATTTAAAAAAACTCAGCACAATTCATTTAGTGACCCCAAAAGAAAATGTCAATTTTCGCAGTTTCGGTAATGGTTGTCAACCCATTATTTGTTTTAATCGGGATCGGTAGAAATGCAGTATTTCAATTTATGATGATAGTGACAATGTTTGTAAGCACAAAGCTTGTGAAACGCACCGATCATCAAACAAGATTTTGACAAAACCATTTCCAATAGAATAGAAAATGTATCTGGATAGATAATGACTCTGTTGTCTATTTGATGTTCTGGGTAAAACTGACAGAGGTATATGAGGCACAGAGAGAGAGAGAGAGAGAGAGAGAGAGAGAGAGAGAGAGAGAGAGAGAGAGAGAGAGAGAGAGAGAGAGAGAGAGAGAGATATGATTAAATGAATGAATGAATGAATGAATGAATGAATGAATGAATGAATGAATGAATGGATGAATGAATGAATGAATGGATGAATGAATGAATGAATTAATTAATTATTAATGAATGAATGAATGAATAATCTTTATTTTTCAAAAGTTTCAAAGTATTACATACTTGGAGAGAGAGACAGAGAGACAGAGACAGAGAGAGACAGAGACAGACAGACAAAGAGTGAGAGACAGAGAGACAGAGAGACAGAGAGAGACATAGAGAGACAGAGAGAGAGATCACGCGGTTTCTGGCTAAAAGCAATAACGAGGTTACG
>CM060326.1:13705304-13712804 GCA_030674155.1 Stramonita haemastoma | reverse complement strand
TCTCTCTCTCTCTCTCTCTCTCTCTTCCTCCTCTCTCCTCTCCTCTCTCTCTCTTCTCCTCTCTCTCTCTCTCTCTCTCTCTTTTTTCTCTCCCCTCTCTTCTCTCCTCTCTCTCTCTTCTCTCTCTCTTCTCTCTCTCTCTCTCTCTCTCTCTCTCTCTCTTCTCTTCTCTATTATATATTATATTTTATCTCCCTCTCTCTCCCAGTGTCTCTCTCTCTTTCCTTCTGTCTTCTTCTCTCTCTGTCTTTCTGCTCTCTCTTACTCCCCTCTCGTATCTCTCTCTCTCTCTCTTCTCTCTCTCTCTCTTCTCTCTCTCTCTCTCTCTCTCTCTCTCTCTCTCTCTCTCTCTCTTCTCTCTCTCTCTCTCCCCTCTCTCTCCTCTCTTCTCTCTCTCTCTCTCTCTCTTCTCTCCCTCTCTCTCTCTCTCTCCCCGTCTTTCCTTCATTCGTGGATTCCTTTCTTCCTTTCTTCCTTCCACCCTTCTTTCTTTCCTCCCTTCCTTCCTGTCCTCGTTCATTCATCCATTCTCTATGCCTATGTCTCCGCCTGTCTCTCAGCCAGTCTCCCTTTTATCTAGGCATAAGAAAAACCCACAAAAAAGAGAAAACAAAGGAAAACATGAGAAGAAGAAAATGGAAGAAAAAACACACCAAAGGTCAACACTTGTTAACAAGGACCAGATAAAAAAAAAACACCCAAGAAGAAAACCCAAAAGAAAATAATCATAGTAAAGAAGAGAACAAAAAGAGAAGCACTCAGCCTAACGATGTTGTCGGCCCCCCCTTTTCAGTTGAACCGTTTTTCCAGCAGCACCATCATTATTGACTTTGCATGCTCCCATTCAAATCAAGCACCGCCACTCCTCTCTTTGTGTTTTCGCGTCGTTGAAATCACATGTCATGGGAGACAGTTCAGTTCTGTTCAGAACGCATACAGTCAGCTAAAAAAACACAAAGTGTTGTTCTCTTTTTTTGTTGTTGGCTGTCGTCATATTGGCTGCCCCTGGTGATGTTTGCCTCGCTCCGAATTCTCCCAAATTATCATTCAAAAAAAAAAAGGGTAAAGCTAGGAGTTTGCAATCGTGATTGCCTGGGTTTTATTTCTAAGACATTTTGTTCACTTGTTTGTTCGATCGATTGCTTTAGCAAATCTCCTGTACTTGTGAAATGTGTTTGTTTTGGGTTTTTATTCTTCTTGCACCTTGAGGTAATTGAAAAATAACAACTTCTTTCCACTAGGAGAGATTTGCACATTATAACTTATTCGCCATAACTATAAAATAATGTTCGGTGTTCTTTTTTGTTCTGGTGTCAAAACAGTTTGGATATTGCAAAGAAGGTTGTTTCTGTGTTTGTTTACCTCCTTGAAACGTTTACTTTCCCTTTTTACTATCTTTTTATATTATGGGTAATGACAGTTGAGAATGAGGAGGCATAGGATATAAACAATGTGGGTTCATGCACTAGTTCTTACTAACATCATACCTCACATGAGGTGGGTTGGAATGAGTGCTATTGACACTGATGGTCCAGGTTTGTTTGTTAGACAGAATTTGATCCCAAACAAAGCCAGGTCATGACTGTGAGAAGAGTGTTTAAGTCTTTTCTGAACAAATGTTTGTCTGTCTCTCTGTCTGTATGCACGATAATGTAGGACTGTCTATCTGTGTGTCGGTCTGTATATCAGTCTGTATGTTAGTCTGTATGTCTGTATGCATGTCTGTCTGTCTGTATGTCTGTCTGTCTGTATGTCTGTCTGTCTGTATGTATGTATGTATGTATGTATGCATGTATGTATGTATGTATGTATGTATGTATGTATGTATGTATGTATGTATGTATGTATGTATGTATGTATGCATGTATGCATGCACCATTTTTCCCCTAAGGCCGGCTGAACAAGTCTTTTTTCACATTCTGTTACACTAAGAAAAATAAAGAATTTGTTTCTTCTTGTTCTTGTTCTTGTTCTTGTTCTTGTTCTTCTTCTTCTTCTTCTTCTTCTTCTTCTTCTTCTTCTTCTTCTTCTTCTTCTTCTTCTTCTTCTTCTTTCACTACTACTACTACTACTACTACTACTACTACTACTACTACTACTACTACTACTACTACTACTACTACTATACTACTACTACTACACAATGTGGCGACGTGCTCTCCCCGGGGAGAGCAACCCGAATTTCACGCAGAGAAATCTGCGTGACATAAAGTGGTACAAAATACAAAAAAAAAATACAAATACTACTACTACTACTACTACTACTACTACTACTACTACTATACTACTACTGCTGCTGCTGCTGCTGCTGCTACTACTACTACAACAACAACAACAACAACAACAACTACTACTACTACTACTACTACTACTACTAACTACTACTACTACTACTACTACTACTACTACTACTACTACTACTACTACTACTACTACTACTACTACGACTACTACGACTACTACAACAACAACAACTACTACAACTACAACTACTACTACTACTACAACTACAACTACAACTACTACTACTACTACTACTACTACTACTACTACCTACTACTACTACTCTCGCTGCTTCCCTGATTCTGGTACAGCTGTTTGTGAGTACGATACTGATACTGCTTCCAGTTCGTGTATTTTATTTTATTTCTAAAACCCGTGATCAGAACTATCTCTTTAAAGAGTGCTGCTGCTCTGCGTACACGGCAGAAAGAGCTAACACTGGCCACCAGCAGCAGCAGCAGGTATTTACTGCATTTGAAAGGTCAATCCCCCATCCAGCTTGAAACCAAATATCGGTGCCAGGCTGTGTCAGATGGGAATCGCGCGTCCAGCTAGCTAACACTTCAGCCTAGATAGTTCTTTCTTTTTTTTTTGTTCTATTTTTTCGAGGCTTTTTATATCCAGTCCCCGTGTGTATTCAGTTTTGTAAACTGTGTCATCCGTACCCACCACCGGCTCACAATGGCCGTCTCTTCTGAAACGCAAAAAGGGTTTTATTTATTTATTTATCTATTTATTTATTCTTTCATATTGAGGATAATGGAGTGAGCACTGATGTGCTTTTTGACATTCAGTCGCCGTGTGTATGCAGTTTTGTAAATATTGTCATCTGTTCCCACCGGCACACGATGGCCTAACTTTATGAAAAGCGGAACAGGATTTAACGTGTGCGCAAGATGTTCTGCGTGCGTTCGCACACGGGACCTCGGTTTATAGTCTCATCCAAAAGACTGATCTGGCCAGCACGTTGATCAGCTAGTTGATCTAGCCAGCACTTGAACAGTTAATTTAAACAGCACAGGTGGTAGATGTGTGTGGTGTTGCATAGTCTGAAATTATGTAATGTAATTTATCTAGAGAAAAAGCTGGAATGAGGGTTGAAGGTGAGATTGATAAGAATGAAATGTATTCTTTGAATAGTACTACAATTATCGTTTTCTTCCCTTGCTGTTGAAGCTTTCTGCCTGTAGCCTTTGTCTTGGTATATTATTGTGCCTGAATTTGTACTTGTAATTGTTTTGTGAGCAACCACATATACTTATGTAAGTACGTGCGCGTGCGCACGCGTGTGTGTGTCTGTGTCTGTGTGTCTGTGTGTATGTGTATGTGTGTAAGTGTTTGTGTGTGTGTTTGTGTGTATAAGTGTGTGTGTATGTGTCTGTGTCTGTGTGTCTTTGTCTCTGTGTGTAAGTGTATGTGTGTAAGTGTGTGTGTGTGTGTGTGTGTGTGTGTGTGTGTGAGAGAGAGAGAGAGAGAGAGAGAGAGAGAGAGAGAGAGAGAGAGAGAGAGAGAGAGAGAGAGAGAGAGAGAGAGAGAGAGAGAGAGAGAGAGAGAACTCTGAACTCAACTGGTTTATTCTACATCGGCCTTGGGCCACAATACAATAATTATTGATAAAAAGTAGGAAAACATCATCTGATATAACAGCACCTAGACAGACAGACAGACAAATGCAGAGACAGAGATACAGACAGAGACAGTGAGAGAGAAGAAGTATGTGCACATATGAAAGTGTAAGGATGAGTGAAAGTGTTTGCTCTTATGCAGCAAAGAGTAATGACATGACTAAGTATGCACTAGTGCCTGAATAACTAGGAGTGGAAGTGCACACATTTTGGGTAGATATTCGGACACTGACATCTCTCTCGCTGTCTCTCTGTCTCTCTGTCTCTCTCTGTCTCTGTCTGTCTGTCTGTCTGTCTGTCTGTCTGTCTCTGTCTCTGTCTGTCTGTCTGTCTGTCTGTCTGTCTGTCTGTCTGTCTGTCTGTCTCTCTCTCTCTCTGTCTCTCTCTCTCTCTCTCTCTCTCTCTCTCTCTCTCTCTCTCTCTCTCTCTCTCTCTCTCTCTCTCTCTCTCTCTCTCTCTATCTTGACATAACCCCTGGTGGGAATGTCGGGGGTTTGTCAGTATAAATCGCATTCCAACCTCCTGGAAACTCTGTGCTAGGAGTTTCCTCTTTTCCATCCCTTTTTTACTTTTGCCTTCTTCTTTTTCTTCCTGTCACCTTCCTTCTTGTCTATTGTCTGCCTTCTTAGTCTATTCTCCTTGCCATGTTTTCCCCCAGAGAGACTTAACGGATAACAACTATCTCCCATGCCGAAGTCGGATGCACCGGGCCTGACTTGTCAGGGGCTTAAAGGCAGCGCCACAAATTTGACAGACAACAATAGTTTGACTGTGCATTGGAAGAAGAAGAAGAAGAAGAAGAAGAAGAAGAAGAAGAAGAAGAAGAAGAATCGCTACACATAAAAAAAACAACATTAGAAAGTAAACGTAGACTGAACGTCACCATCAACAATGGCTGCTAGACAATTTATCCGCCATTCTTTCCTTGCTCTTCCCACCATTAATGGCTGCCAGACAGTTATTTTCTCCATTCTTCCTCCGCTCTTCCTACAGTTAACTGCTACCAAACCAGACAGTTCATTCCCTCGCTCTTCTTCTCCCGTGCAACTGTGTAAAGATAATCTGTGTCCATTTCAACTGTCAGGCTGGCGGCTTGAAGGCGACCGCCCGAAACTACACACAATAAGAAAAAACACATTTTCCTCGTCTTTTGAGGCGGTCATCGTCCCTTAGCTGCCTTTTATTTTTCTGTCAAGGAGAGTGTATGGAAAGCCGTACAGATCAATAGCCTTGAGAAACAATGAATGTGTTTGAGTAATCATGGAATATGTATACATACATTATGAATACACACACACACACACACAACACACACACACACACACACACACACACACACACACACACACACACACACACACATAATATATATATATATATATATATATATATATATAATATAATATATTATATAATATATATATATATATATATATATATATATATATAGTTGACTTGATAAAAACACACAATTCTGCTGGGTACCGCTCCCTCCAAGCACACAGTTGAGGTAAAATAGTAAAATAATGATAAAAACACGACTGTGTTCAGTTTCATCTCTTTATTTTCAGCAAATTTTCGCTTCTATCCTAAAGCTTCATCAGACTGAATCCCACCTGATGCAGTCTGATGAAGCTTCAGGATAAAAGTGAACATTTGTTGAAAATAAAGAATTGAAGCTGAACACAGTCGTGTTTTTATTATCACTCTACTATATATAAATAAATAAATATATATATATATATATATATATATATATCGTTGAAATTTTGCTATCTGCAGTGACATTTTATCTTGGTTTTTCAGAAGGGGAAGGGGCTAATTTTGGAGAGATCAAATATATATGAGTTTGAAAAGACATCACTGTTGAGATATGTTTTCTTTTTTTCTCTTTTGCCCTTTCGCTTCTTAGTTTCTTGTTTTCTTAATAATAAATGATAATACATGGAATTTATATAGCGCTATATCTTGTAAAAAAACAAATCAAAGCGCTTCTTCCCTTCTTTGTTTTAAGTTTCCCGTTTTCCTTCTTTCTTTTTTTTTTTCATATTTTCTTTTCTTTTCTCGAGAATTTGCAAGTGCGTTGGTCTTTATTTTTCGCCCCTTTGGTTCCTCTTTCTTCTCATTTCCTCTTTCTTGCTTTGGTTTCACCTTGGTTTAAGATGTGCTATACCTTTAGCTCTTTATTTTAGTGATCTTCTTTTCTCATTAAATTTTCTTCCTGATTATTCTGTCTCTTTGTCTTATTGTTTCTTTACTTTTTCTAAATTTATTTTTCTTTTGTTGCTTTTTTTTTTAAGCCTCTCACGATTTTCCAACTCTTCCGCTTGCTCCCTCGTTTCTCAGTGTCGGTTTCTTTCTAACCTGTCTCTGTCTTTCTTTCCTTTTCACTGTGCGGTTTTTCCGGTACAAGTCTTTGTTTCATCAACAAAGGCCCAAGGATTTATGAGATTGCAGAGAATAGTCTAAAGTAGGTGTATGTGGTATGTGTGTGTGTGCATGTGTGTGTGTGTGTGTGTGTGTGTGTGTGTGCATGTGTGTGTGTGTTCTTCAGTTTAACGTCTATTCACATTAAGTGATTTTAGACACTGTGTGTGTGTGTGCGTGTGTGTGTGTTTGAGGTGTGTGTGTGTGTGTGTGTGTTGTGTGTGTGTGTTTGGGGTGTGTGTGTGTGTGAGTGTGTGTGTGTGTGTGTGTGTGTGTGTGTGTGTGTGTGGGGTGTGTGTGTGTGTGTGTGTGTGTGTGTGTTGTGTGTGCAGTGTGGTTCAGAATCACAATCGGATTTCTAAATACTGGTATAAAAGTCATGTGTGGAGCACACGCGCGCGCGCGCGTGTGTGTATGTATGTGTATTTGTGTGTGAGCATACGTGAGCGCGTGCACATGTGTGTGTGAGTGTATGTGTATGCGTGCGTGCTCACGCGTGCTTGTGTGTGTGTTTGTGTGTGTATGTGTGTCTGTGTGTGTTCATAAATGAGACAAACAAGACAATATATCAAAAAGGAAAGAAAAAAAACATGTTCTACACTCCTCTCTACAAACCCTACTGATATCACTCTCTCTTTTCTAACGCCAACATAAGATCAAAGGTCTCCATTGATTTTTTGTTTTTAATTTTAAGCACCGAATGCCACGTGGTCATTTCAGACTGTTCCGTTGACATTGTTCCGTTCAGACTGCTCCGTTCAGACTGTTGAGTTCCGACTATTGCGTTCAGACTGTTCCGTTCAGACTGTTACTGTTCCGTTTAGACTGTTCCGTTCAGACTGTTACTGTTCCGTTTAGACTGTTCCGTTCAGACTGTTTCGTTCAGACTTTTCAGTTCAGACTTCCGTTCAGACTGTTCCGTTCAGACTGTTCTGTTCAGACTGTTCCGTTCAGACTATTCCGTTCAGACTGTTCACTTCAGACTGTTCACTTTAGACGGTTCACTTCAGACTTCACTTCAGACTGTTCACTTTAGACTGTTCACTTCAGACTGTTCCGTTCAGACTGTTCACTTTAGACTGTTCAGTTCAGACTGTTCAGTCCAGACTGTTCACTTCAGACCGTTCAGTTCAGACTGACTGTTCTCTACACAATGAACATTGCG
>CM060326.1:13692641-13705204 GCA_030674155.1 Stramonita haemastoma | reverse complement strand
AATTTATTTATTCTTTGGATGTTCTTTTATTTTTGATCTTCCTTTCGCACTGTTTTATCTCTGTTATTATTGCTTTTTTTCAAATTCTTTATTTTCTTTTTATTCTGTCCTGTGCTTTTTGTCTTTTCTCTTTCTCTTTGTCGTGCTTTTATTCGTTTTTCATTTCTTTTTTTTTCTCATTCTATGAGTGTCACAGTTGTCAAAGGAAGGGTCATGGTTCTCTTTTTTTTTTCTTTTCTGCTTTTTTTTTTTTTTTTCTTGTGTTCTGATTTTGCCCTTCTTTTTATTTGATTTTTTTTCTAGTGCCTAGGCTTTGGATTTATTACATTTTATCTTTTTTTTCTTCTTCAGTTTCCCTATATTTCTTCATTGTACCTTTACTTTCTTTCTTTGTGTTCTCTGTTTTTTTTCACTTTTTGCCACTTGGTGTTTTTTTTCTCTTTTTATTCTTTCCTCTTTTTTGTCTTTCTGCCTAGTTTTTTCTTCCTTCCTGGCTTCTCATTTCCGGATTCAATTACAATGAATTTTACTTACATTATCACCTGTTCTTATTTTTTTCGCCGGGGGATGCCGGGGGTCCTTTCAGTATAAATAACATTCCCACCTTCTGGGAATTCTGTGTTAGGAATCCCCTCTTGTCTATCACTCTCTCTCTTTCTGCCTTGTTCCTTTTCTTCTTACCTCCTTCTTGTCTTTTTTCTTCCTTTTTTATTCATTCTTCTGCCTTTTTTTTCAGAAAGACTTAAAAGATAACATTTTAACTCTTGCCGAAGTCGGATGCGCTAGGCCCTGACTTGTCAGGTGCTTAACGGCAGTGTAACGCATTTTCGCTAATAATTATGCAAGAGAACATTAGCTGCTCTCTGAGCGTTCAAAAGAAGAAAAACAAAGACTGTTCTTGTTAAATGCACTACAGTTTGTTGGTCCATAGTTTTCTTGTATTCATTATTCTTATCAATTGTGACATTGATTCTGTTCAAATTACAACTAAACACTTTTATTTCATTAGTTGTAGTTTCGTGCATGCGAATTTTAAAATCTGTTCTCTTCTTCTTGTCTTTGTTTCTTGGTTCTTAGCTTGCAACTCTTTTTGTGGGTTTTTTTTTTCTACTGCCCATATTAAGGCGATGCTCTGCAGTGAAAATGTGAAAAATCGACTATCCTACCATTTTTGAGATTTTACCAGAATTTGTCAGTAAAATATGTGTGCTTATGGATTCTTAATTTATTTTTCTTTAAAATAATGTATTTTTTTGCAATAAAAGCCTTAACAAAATACCTAGTGTCTTCGATTTTTACCCTTTTGTGTAAAAAAAAATCGGAACTTTCAGTCCGAAAGACGATCGCGTTCAGTCGCGAACCCTAGGCATGCCGTATATCAATAGAGAGCTTGTTGCTTCCCTTACACTGTCCGACTATTTGTAGCTGGCCTAGTTTGAACAGTTCTAAGTAAAGGTCGGGAATTTCTCTATACCGAGACGGGCGAGTCCTCCATATATGGTATGTGTGAACTCTGAACTCAGATTTGCTCTAACCCAGTGGTCAGGCGCCGTCACGTGACCAAGTCAAAATGGCGTCTTATGACATCGTTACACTTTTCTCAGCTTTGGATAGGATTACAAAGTGTGGCCTGTGCAGCTTATTTCACACAGTTGTAGGCAATAATCCAAGCGAAAACGTGCACAACTACTTGCTGAAGCACGCAAGAAGCGTAAAATTGAAGTTGGGCGAGTTAGACTGCAAAACGAGTGTTTTTGCTGAGTCAAGTGGCTGCCTCTAGTTACTTTGGTTGATTCCTACTGTAGATGAAATCGAAACTCAGGTTAGCGTAAGCGGCAGTAGTAGCAGTTACTGCAAATCTCCAGAACGTATGAGGGGAAACAGACAATATGGAATTTGCAACTTGGATAGCAAAGCATCTTCCAGGCTGTGACAAGAATTTCAATGGTAAGCACCTTCAGCTCTTTGTGTGTGTGTGTGTGTGTGTGTGTGTGTGTGTTTGTTGTGTGTTGTGTGTTGTGGTGTGGTGTGGTGTGTGGGGTGGGTGTGTGTGTGGTGGTTGTGTGTGTGTTCATGTGTGTGTGTGTGTGCATGGTTTTGTGTGTGTGTGGTATGGTTTTTTGTTGTGTGTTGTGTGTGTGTGGGGTGTTTTGGTGTGTGTGTGTGTGTGTGTGTGTGTGTGTGTGTTGTGGTGTGTGTCAGAGAGAGAGAGAGAGAGAGAGAGAGAGGAGAGTGTGTGTGTGGGTGTGTGTGTGGTGGTGTTGTGTGTGTGTGTGTGTGTTGTGTGTGTGTGTGTGTGTGAGAGAGATTTTCTTTCATACTTTTCAGCTTTGAGTATGAACAATATCTTATTACACAAAAACCTGCATGGCAACTATACATAAATGTACATACACACACTAACACACACATTATATATATATATATATATAATATATATAATATATATAATATATATATATATATATATGTGTGTGTGTGTGTGTGTGTATACACATATACATGTATATTGTATATATACATGTATATATATATATATGTGTGTGTGTGTGTATACATATACATGTATATATACATACACATGTGTGTGTGTGTGTTATACATACATACATATTATATATATATGTGTATATATATATATTTTTTTTATATATACATACACACACATGTATACATACAGTATATGAAATTTAAAGGACATGTATGTCTTTCTTTCAGGTTTGTTTCCTTTTATTTTCTTCAATACTTAGTGAGTTTCTCTTGTCAACAGGATCCTGGAGTATGATGGAGGTGGAAATAGCCCAAGTCTTCACGCGACAGTCTGTGAACAGCCACACAACTCTGCTACACCACTGTGACGTCTGAGGGTGACTGCAAGACCCTGACAGAGCTGAACAACATGAAGCCTTATCATGGCTTAGGGTCCAGATGTAGACTTAGAAAAGAGGAGTGCATCAAGCATATGAGCAAGAGTCTTGGGGCAGTTCTTTGCACACTGCGGAAGGAGAAACACTTGGGAGGGGGGGGGGGGGGGCATGGTCAGCTGACACAGAATAAAATCATGTCTGCAAACTGTGGATCCTGTGCTGCTAGAGACACCCTCCAGTTTTTAAAACATTTATTTCAGCCTGGTGGAAACACATTCAGATATAGTGCCTCAAGACCTAACAAACATGTCCAGAACAATCTGAAATCTCAAAAGGACTGACAAAATATATATGACAGAATACTGTGAGTGTGGTCTGGCAGAAGTGTCCAGAGGACCTCTGTGCTCAAGGGAGGTGCTTTCTATGCAGCAGAATAGTTTTTAAAGTGTTTCTTAAGACTTTTTGGGGGTAGGCAGTGGCTTTATGAAAAGTGGAGGTCAGATTAGAGTCATCGCAAGTCGTTTTTTGCCCGTTTTTCTCAGTTTTGTACTTTTCATCTTTTTTCTACCTTATGTAACAAATTTTTCAAAATGTGGTTGTCAGATTGTAATCAAATTTTGCATGCTGCTAGAGTAATGTATTATCTACATATGTCAATACGGTTTTGTCATATCTGTTGATGTCTGGCTTACATGGGACATAAAAAAATTTATGTCATGTCTTTGTTCGGGATTTCTATCTAATTATTTGATATTTAATTTTTTCTCAAAAACTACTTATGTTATCTTTTAAAAAGCCATTGTAACAATGTTGGGCATCTATTTTTCTATACATACAGCAGATTTAAGCATGTTTAGTCAACTAGATTCTGAAAAAATATCAAACATACTAAAATCCAATATGGCCGACCATTTAGGCCGTTACCATGGCAACGGGAAATTTAAACCTCAGTTTGAACCCTAAAAAATGTTCCTTTAGTTCATTTACATCATTTCAGATAACCAGATGATGTGAATTCTGCCCTGAACTTAAAAAGTGATTTCACTGCAGAGCATTGCCTTAAACTTTCTTTCTTGTTTTCTTTTTCTGTTCTGTTTTGTTCTTTCTTTTTGTTTTAGTCTCTCTTTCATATTTCTTTTTTTTAACCATCTATTGATTGTTCATGTACCATTGTTTGTGAGTATGATTGTATTTCTTTTTTTTTTTAATTCAGTCTTTGGTTTTTAGTTTCTTTTCTTCTTTAAATGTCTGCTGGCTTGTTTTTGTTTTCGTTCGAACTTTTGTGTTTTCGGGGTTTTTTTGTTGTTGTTTTTTAGCTATTTTTCTTATGAGTTGTTTTTGCTATATTCTCCCCCCCCCCCCCCCCCCCCCGCTCTCCTCCCCTTCTCTGGATATTGCCTTTTTCTGTTTTATTGTTTTTACTCACCCCCTTCCCCCTGTCCCAATTGTTGTCATTCTTTACTTTCTTTATCTTTCCGTTATTCCATTTTTTGTTTTCTTTCCAAAGTTTGTTCATTCTGTCTATCTTTCCTTCTTTGTTTCATTCGATCCTTCTGTGCTTTATTTTTGTTTTTCATTCTGATTCTATTCATTTTTTTCTTCATTTTATCTGTACTATTTTGCTTTTATTTCTTCCTTTTATTCCTGTCTCTTTATCTATTTTCAGTCTTTTTTCGTCTGTCTTTCCCTGTGTTTTTTTTTTCGTTTTTCTCTTTGGATTACATTATTCTTTCTTGGTAGGTTCTTTTTTTTTTATTCCTTTCTTTTTTTGTTTATGACTTGCTTTTACTTGTTGTATCCTTTCTTTCCTGTTTCTGTCTTCTTTCGTTCGATTACAATTTCTTTCTTTCTTCTCCCCCTCTCTCTCTCCCTCTCTGTCTGTCTGTCTGTCTGTCTGTCTGTCTGACTGTCTGTCTGTCTCTCTGTCTCTGTCTCTGTCTCTGTCTCTCTCTCTCTTCCTTTCTTTCTTTTCTTTTTTCTTTCTTTCTTTCTTTCTTTCTTTCTTTTCTTTTCTTTTCTTTCTTTCTCACGTTCTTTCGTTTTTTCCCCTTTTGTTTCTACATACCTCATTATGTTTGCTACATTATTTTTAATCTGACATTGGCCTTTTTTTCTTTCGGTTGATCAATTTTAATTTGTTGAAGATAATCTTTTTTCTTACAAAACAAGTTGACATAGAATGTTTTAGGTTTGTTTGTTTTTTGCTTACATACGACATGTGCTATCTGGAATGGTTTTGCTTTCTTGCAAAGCTGTTCATATAACAGGTGATACGATTCAACTCCTAAGATGTTGGTTGGGCTGTTCCTTTGTTGTCAGCAGGTTGTTAGGTTTGGGTTGCTTTTATTGTTGTTTTGTGTTTCTTTGTTGTTGTTTTTTTGTTTTTTGTGGCTTTTCTCGTTGTCCTTTCGTTTTCCATTCATTGCCCTTTTGCTTTCTTTGTCTTCTTTTATGTATTTCAACTACTTTCTGATCTTCCCTTTTTTAATATTTACTTTTTCTTCTTTTCTTTTCTGTATTTCTCTTTTCTTTTATTTCTTTCTCTTTGCTTTTATTGTTTATCATGTTTGCTCTTTTCTTTTTCTTCCTTCGTTATTCCCCCCCCCCCTTTCTTTCTCTCGCCGTGTGTCTATCATTTCTCTTTTTCTTTTGCTTTCTTTCTTTCGTTTTTTTTTTTGCTGTCTCAATTCTTTGTGTATTTCTTTCGTTTTGATGTTTCTGTCTTTATGAGGTGTTTGTCCTATTTTCTCTTTGGTTCGCTTTCTTTCTTTTCTTCGTGTTCTTTTTTTTTTAAATCTCCCCCCCCCCTCCCCACCTTTTTAAATTCCACAATCTGTTTACAACTCTGTTTTGGCCATATGCAGTTTTACTGCTTCTCTTTTCATTGTTGAAAATACTGTAGCTGTTTACGTCAAATGTGAGATACTTCTGCTTTATCGTCGTTGTAGAAGTCTCAGACAGCAACTGTTGTTGTCATTGATGTGACCGAGGATGCGTTGTGCTGTCCTTAAGGACCTGAAAAGTCAGTCACGCCGAACACATCTTTCTTGAAGCTGACCTGGGAGATTGTTAAAAAAAAGAAAAAAAAAGATCCACCCTTAATTCACCAGACGCCGCCGAGATTCGAACCCATGACATTATGGACCGATGGAATTACAGTCAAACAGACTTAACCACTCGGCTGTAGCGTCTGTTCCCCTTTGGAATGAAGACTGTCACCCAGTTATCAGAAAATACTGATTTGTGTGTGTGTACTAGGTATTTAAGCTGACCCTGACTCAACATGCTTTTTTTCCCTCATGGATGAAACATGTGCAATGGCGTAGGTTGACAAAATTGACAGAGGTACATGAATAATATTATTAGGTATTTCTTCATGCTTGACGTGATACATTTTTTTAAGCGAGTGGGTGCATGCATACATGCGCGCGTGTGTGTGTGTATGTGTGTGTGTGTGAGTGTGAGTGTGTGTGTTCGTGTTTGCGTGCGTGCGTGCGTGCATGTGTGTGTATATGTGTGTGAGCTTTTTGATTAAGTATTTGAAAATTAATTAATGTCACTTGTTTATGAAACAAAATTGTATTTTTACTTTTTTTTGTTGCTTATTTTGTTTTGTTTAGAAACATTTGCCATTGTTGTTTAACGTGTGTCTATTTTTATTCTTGCTTCCTTATCTTTGGTAACACTCCTGTGCCGCTGTTTCTGACCAACGCCAGTCAGTTTTCACCCCTCCGTTTCAGTCAGACCCTGATTCGTTCGCGTTTCATCCTCAGAGCCAGAAGTTCACAGGGAGCCTATGAATGTAAGTCCGCCGTGTGGCCATCTTTATTTATTTATTTATTTATTTATTTATTCATCCCTTTATATCGAGGATAATGGAACAAGCACTCATGTGCTTTTGTTTGACATGCAGTCCCCGTGTGTATGTACTTTTGTCAATCTTGTCGATCTGTTCACACTGGCACACAATGGCCTACACTTTCGAAAAGCGGAACAGGATTTAACGTGCGCGCAAGTTGTTCTGCGTGCGTTCGCACACGGGGCCTCGGTTTATAGTCTCATCCGAAGGACTTTTGGGGAGACTGGAGCCAGTACTGATGTTTAACTCCAGGAGAAAAAAATCCAGGAGAAAAATCCCCTCAATCGGGAATCGAACCTACCTGGGTCGTCAAATTGCGAGTGCAATGTTCTGACCACTAGGCTACCCCGTCCTCACCAGCCAAAGGAGCCCTGCACTGCTTCTGGGTTACTTTGGAAATGTTCAGTGGTGCCTGTTCTGAATTAACAGACGCAGAACATCACCTACTAAGCCCACTACTAACGACAGTAATAGCTCAGTCGCGGAGCCAGACTGACTGAATCATCCATCCGGGGCTGGACTACCACAACTCCCCTCCAACAACCTTACCCAGTAAGCATATAACCTTAAAGGCTTTGACACAAACTCACCACAGGCATAGAAGTGAATGGGGAAACTGGAACCGACGTTACCATGAGACAGAGGGAGAACACGGGGTCACCGAATCACAGATTATTTTCGTTTATTTGCATGATGATCAATGAGGATGTAGATGATGAAGCTATCCAACTATGGAAGTGCGTCTGCTTTGAGACTACTTGATAGAGCTGTATTCTACATTTCCTATCATGATATATCCCGGCGTCAACCGGGCCCGAGAGACACAGACACCTGTAGTGTGTTGGTCAGGTAACTAGAGCAACACTCTCAAAATCGCATCTATAGAGTGGATGGAACTCGACTATGTGGTCCCTATTTTCCCAACTAGCCCACAAGAAACTCACTCTGAGTAAAAAAAAATCCTACGAGTCTTATGGGCTTCGAGCCTGCAATGTTGCAGTCCATAATCCAAAGTGCTAAGTACAGCGACTGGGTAGCCAGCTGCTTTTGTCACACTTGTTTTATACACACCACAAACAAACCGACTTCAGTCATGTTGTTTATAGCCCCGCCGACCACAAAGGTCATATCGGGGTACTGACTTGAAAACACATACATAGAATATTGACACAGACAGGCAGACAGAGAGAAAGGCAGACAGACAGACAGACAGACAGACAGACACAGAAGATGGTGAGGTTGTTGACCATCTTCCAAGGAATGACTCAAAATAAGACGTCTTTAATTCCTCTGATCCACACACACACACACACACACACACACACACACACACACACACACACACACACACACACACACACACACACACACTGCATACACTGCACTGCACTGCACTGTACCTAAGGTTGTCGACCTGTTTGCAAAGAACACCACACAAAAGAAATGTCAAACATCCCTGTACCGTGCACTGACCTGAAACCCCAAACTCCGTCCTTTAAGAAAAAAACAACAGATCTTTCACGACAGAAATAGAGAGTCCATACTTGCAATAAACTTTGGTAGGATTCATTCATACTTATCAGGATCGATTCTCCAAGCAATGTGTGAGCAAAGCAACTGAAAGGGGAAAATCTCTACTCGACTCTGTACTAAGCTGTGCATCTGCCCCCTCAAGACAGTTCAAGCTTAAACCGCATGAGGTCCGTTCGTGACAACGGTACTGAAGATGTTAGAGTAACTCTGATCTATGTCTGTTTTGCTGTGCAGAGCACAGTTAATCTATCTAACTTTTTTCTGGTACTCTTTCTGTCCCTACCTATACTGAGAAAGCCACGACAACTCTTAAGCTGTAATTGTGTGCCATCCGCATAGGATGGTATATATGTTGTTATGTTGTGGGGGGGGGGGGGGGTTGTTTGTAGGCGGTGCTGAAATCTATGGTTATCTTTTAAAAGATACCAAGGATTTTCAACTTTACACAGTGTGATCTGCACAGGATGGTACATGTTGTTATGTTTGGTTGTTTTTTTGTTTTGTTTGGCAGGTTGGGATGAACTCTACAGTTATCTTTTAAAACATACCAAGAATTCTCAACTTTTAGAAAGTGCATTTTGGCAAGTCTTTCTTCCTGAGGAAATTTGAGAGAGAAATGTATCATGTACTACGACTGTATGCCTTGACCACAAAATACCCTTAAAATTTCACATGCTCCTGTTCTTATTCCCTAACAGTCCAGCATTGACGCAGTGATTGCACCATTCTTAATAAAGAAAAGTATATACAAAGAAGGGAAGTGAAACACGTTCAAAATATAGGGACGTTAAAAAAAGTATCATACGAATTGGGGCAATATGATATGACATGTGCCGTTTGTTCTACTGCTGCTGCTACAGCTGCTGCTTTTAATGTTGCTATTTTTATTATCTTTGTTCTTATTAGTAAGGTAAAGGTAAAGGTGTCCCATAACATGTATGGGTCGTAGGGTAGCGAAGCGTCAGAGACCTCAGCTTCTCTAGGGGCCAGCATGTTGAAGGCGGCGCCCATCTCCTCTTCCTCTCTGCTTTACCTTCCCTGACCCTATAGAGGGCAGGTACTCATTTACAGCCGAACTGGGGGGGGCTGTACTGAAGCCAAGGCGCGCAAACGGTCAGCAATCCAAATGGTAGCCACGCTCGACGCTGCTTAACATTGGCTGGGGGGAAAGCAAGCGCTCTGACAACTGAGCTATCCCCTTCTTCTTCTTAGTATTCTTGTTATATGCAAACACTGCCCAAAGACAGCAACTGGAAATAGATTTTTTAAAAATTCTAATTCAGCAAACTGTGTATCAACGAAGAAAATGTACTGACGTACGGGAACTGGATGTAAAAAAGCACATGATTGCTTATTCCATTATCCTTGATAATGAAAGAATAAATAATTGATATAAAAGAATAGCTGATAAAAACCAACTCCCTTCTCTGCTTTGTGTTTTTCAATGTCAAACAACAACAGCAACAGTAGCAATAACAACAACAACAACAACAACAAAGTCCGTGTATCTGAAAGTAAATAAGTTTAATCTAGGCTTGCCCATTGTTTTAGGTGTGTGTATGGGGGGGGGGGGGGGGTGTTGTTGAGCGTGTGTTATTCAACTTGCCGTTTATCTGTTCTTTTTGTTGTTTTTTTCGTTGTTTTTTTTGTTTTTATTGTGTGCTGTTTGCTTTTTATCAGTAGAAAGTTTGTGAATATTGTTGTTGTTTTTGTCGTCAGTTGATGCTAAAATCCTATTTGCTTAAATCGGAATTAGCGTGGAATTAAACTATAAGCATGTTTTCACGCTGTGTGTGTGTGTGTGTGTGTGTGTGTGTGTGTGTGTGTGTGTGTTGTGTGTGTGTGTGTTGTGTGTGTGTGTGTGTGTGTGTAAGTGTGTATATGTGTGTTTGCAGGCGGGCGAGCGCGCATGTGTATGCATGCGAGGGCGCGTACATGCATGTATGCATGCATGCATGCATGCATGCGTATGTGTATGACTGCATACGCAGGTGCGTGATGAGTGCGCATGGGTGTGCGTGTGGGTGTGGGTGTGTGCGTGAGTGCTTGCGTTCGTGGGTGTGGGTGTGCGTGTGGGTGTGTGCGCGCGTGCGTGCGTGCATGCGTGTGTTTTGTGCGTGTGTGCGCGCGCGCGCGCGTGCGTTTGTGTGTGTGAGTGCTTGCGTTCGTGTACGTGAGTGTGTACGTGTGTGTGTGTGTGTGTGAATAATGTGTGAGTGAATGGGTATGTATGCGTATGTGCATTCATGCACGCGTGCATATGCTCAAAATATGTCCACTGGTTAACACAAAGGGGCCAAAACTAAGATGCTATGATTAGAAGCACGAGAGAAGACTGACAGTGACATTGCCATAATTTTTGTGTGTGAAACGATGTCAATCTCTTTGTCAATGTCATTTGTGAACTGACGATGCCAATGAAGCGACAACTTTCAAAAAATAAAAAATAAAAAAAGAAAACGTTTGTGTTTCTTATAATGTCCCCTGAAAGCTTTCTAGATTCTCAACTTTTTCTTGATTCATTATTTAGGAGTAGAGAGTAGATATGAGTGTCTTTTTTTTGCTTATCTCCCTTCTCCAAAAACCAGACAAACAGATAAACGCAGACACACACGCAGACACACAGACATACACAGGCACGCACACTCACACACTGATATACACACAGAGAGGCATACACACAGAGTGGCGCACACAAAAAGGTATACACATACACACATACATACACACTTACACACACACTTACACACACACACACACGCCCACGCACACACACACACACGCACACGCACCACACACACACATGCACACACACACTGTCAATCTTTCTGTGGAAATGATGTATGTATTTTGATATGTGTGTATGCATACATGCATGTATGTATGTATGTATGTATGTATGTATGTATGTATGTATGTATGTATGTATGTATGTATGTATGTATGTATGTATGTATGTATGTATGTATGTATATGTAAGTATGCATGTATGTTTGTATATATATATATATATATATATATATATACATATATAATTATTATATATATATATATTATATAATATATATATATATATATATATATATATATATATATATATGAGAGAGAGAAGGTGAGCGAGAGAGACACACACACAGAAAGAGACACAGAAAGAGAGACACAGACAGAGACACACAGACAGACAGAGAGACACACAGACAGACAGACACAGACAGACAGAGCAGGGGTACTTCTAGGAACCTGTAAATACATAAATCTACATCTGTATCGTTTTTTGATATGGCCTATCACTGCATGCATAATATTCACCTGTCTATGTTTGTACACCTATAATAGGGGTGAGATAGCCCAGAGTAGCCCAGCAGTTAAAACTTCGAACACGTCACCTAAAAAAATCAACAGGTAGTACATTCAAACCGCTTCTAAAAAAAACAACAACAACAAAAGCCCCGAACCTCCACAGCCGTGACAGTCCTCTTGATGAGATACTAAGCCAAGGTACCGTAAGCAAACACTCCTAGTAATTATATCTTCTCTTTTCCCTATGAAACATTGAGGAGTATTGGATGTATGACACTAGGATTTTTCATGCTGTGTCTCTTGGGCAAATTGAACCTGGCGGCTCTCAATTCTTCTCGGTACGAGATGTTTTACACTCACATCAAAAAACCCATCCATCTTTCCTAACAGAGAAGCACTGCTGTACGTGGCCCGTTGATACAGAAAACACGATGATGCCTAGCATGCACTCTAGTGGGAAGCAGGCTTTTCCTCGCAACCCAAAACTTCCCTGATGAGGAGGAATGGACTAGACATGGCTGGGTCAGCCTAGGATGCATGCCGAGGTTATAGTGCATTGCCCTGATCACCCTTCAGGGGGGGGGGGAGAGAAGAGAGAGAGAGAGAGAGAGAGAGAGAGGAGAGAGAGTAGAGAGAGAGAGAGAGAGAGAGAGAGAGAGAGAGAGAGAGAGAGAAGAGAGAGAGAGACAGACAGACAGACAGACAGACAGACAGACAGACAGAGACAGAGAGACAGACAGAGACAGACAGACAGACAGACAGACACAGAGAGAGACACAGACAGACACACAGAGAGGGAGTGAGAGAGAGAGAGAAACAAAGTGAGAGAGAAAGAGAGAGAGAGGGAATGAGAGAGAGAGGCAAAGGCAAATTCTTTCATTTCGAGGATAATGAACAAGCACTCGTGTGCTTTTTTACATCCAATCCCCGCCCTTGTCAGGGATAGGATCAAGACAAGAAAATTCCTCTAGCTAAACAACAACAATAATGAGAGAGAGAGACAG
>CM060326.1:13682641-13690141 GCA_030674155.1 Stramonita haemastoma | reverse complement strand
AGATGCTCCATCTCTCCTGTGGAATCAACGACAATCTTTACATGTGAGATCAGTAACAATCCTTCAGGTATTTTACATCTGTTTACTAGCTGTGGATCTGAAACTAAGTTTTAAATGTCCAAGTGCACTCCGAGTAGGCAATCCAGCATTTCCAATCTTTCTTACATTGTTATGTTTTTGTTTGTTTTGTTTTTTGTTGCTTCGATGGCGTTTTCTCATTTTATCACACGTTTGAAAAAAATATTTTATTTTACGAAGGGTGAAACATTGAATGCTTGCACAAAACTTTAAGAAAAATATCATCCAAGATTTCTTCAAAGATTTGTTTTTAATCTTCTCCGATCAACTTTCCAAGTAAATGCAGCTGTCAACTACTTTATTTTTTGATATCTAAAACGCTAACACCAGAGTTGCATGACATCGCTACAAAAACAGTTCGACATCGTGCATATTATGTCCTGTGCATATATATCATTTTTGTTGTCCAAGAACTTGAAGCAATGTCATTCGTTTGGATAACTTCGTTTGTTATTCTTCTTGGAGAGCCGTCCTTCTCTCTCTTTGTGGTGTGTGTGTGTGTGTGTGTGTGTGTGTGTGTGTGTGTGTGTGTGTGTGTGTGTGTGTGTGTGTGTGTGTGTGTGTGTGTGTGTGTGTGTGTATGAGAGAGAAGAAGAGAGAGAGAAGAGAAGAGAGAGAGAGAGGAGTAGAGAGAGAGAGAGAGAGAGAGAGAGAGAAGAGAGAGAGAGAGAGAGAGAGAGAGAGAGAGAGAGAGAGAGAGAGAGAGAGTAGAGTGGTGTGTGTGTGTGTGCGCGCGCACTTTTTGACATTTCTTTCTCTTAGCTAGCAGTGTATGAGATGTAAGTGCTGATATCTTTCTACTTTTTTAAGATGCACGGTGTTACACTTTGTTGTGTGAACAGTAAAAACAAAATCCTCTCATGTCGAAGTACAGTTGTCTATAAGAGCGATGCACTTGAAAACAACCTGATGTGCAAACTTCCCTCCCAGTGTGTAACTATCTTCTTAATTGTGATACCCGAGTATGACGAGTGAGATTGTGTATACTTAGTCCGAACGCGTGATGCTTATTAGCAACTTCAACAATAATAACAACAGCAACAGCAACAACTAACGACTACACAGTAGCAACACCACAGAGATCACTCAAGATATAGTGGAAACACTAGACTAATCGACTGAAGTGCCTGTAAGGTTTTTGTTGTCTTCCCAATTAATCCCGAAAATTGAAATGTCAACCACATACATTTGAAAAACAAACAAACACAAAAACTAAAACAATACCCTATGCACTGGACAGCTGGAAAAAAGAGCCAGATCTTTGACACTGGTTGTAAAGAGTTTTTTTTTTGTTTGTGATTGAAATTTTAAAAAATAATAATAAAAGAATGATTGTTAAAAAAAGTAATAATAAACAACAGCGCGGATCAGTTTCTCTAAGAGCAGCAAAAGGTCACACCCAATACAGAAGACAAGCACGCTCTGAATTGTCATCTCTGTATGTTATTATGTGTCTTTCTCTTTCTCTACCTGCCTGTCCGCCTGCTTGCCTGCCTGCCTTTCTGCCTGCCTGCCTTTCTGCCTGCCTGCCTGCTTACCTGCCTGCCTGTCTCTCTATCTCTGTCTGTCTTTGTCTGTCTGTCTTTCTCTGTCTGTCTGTCTCACTCTGTCTCTGCCTGTCTCTGTTCCATGCCTCTCTGTCTCTGTCTCTGTCTGTTCTCTGTCTCTCTTCCACTCTCTCTCTCTCTCTGTCTTCTCTCTGTGACATCAGAAAAGTTAGTCTACATATATGCTTTTTTTGTACACACTCAGCAGTAGAGTGTTGAGTCCTTACACATGCTGAGCATTCTTGAGCACTCAAATCTCTGTTTATTAGCCGTCGCCTTGCCAACGAAAAATAACACATGAAGGGATAAACGGATTGGGGTAGGGGGGGGGAGGGGGGGGGGGGGGGGGGGGGGGTACAGGGAAATTGCCTGGCTGTAAAAACTGCGAGTTTACGATTGAACGGCGTGTCTTGAACTGTCCTGACCGTTTTCAGTGTGGTAATTTGGTTACCAAGGATTGTGAGTTTGAATCTCAAAAGTTGCCAAAGCCAAGATTGAGTTCTTCTGTCCGTCTGTCTTCCTGTCTGTCTGTCTGTCTGTCTGTCTGACGGTCATTCTGTCGGTCTGTCGTACGTACGTCTCTCTCTCTCTGTCTCTCTCCTTCTCTCTCTCTCTCTCTCTCTCTCTCTCTCTCTCTCTCTCTCTCTCTCTCTCTCTCTCCTTCCTCTCTCTCATCTCCTCTCTCTCTCTGTGTCCTCTCTCATCTCTCTCTTCTCACTATCTTACACTCTCTTCTCTCAACCTCTCTCTCTCTCTCTCTCAGAAGAAGAAGAGAAAAGAAGAAGAAGAAGAACAACAACAACAACAACAAGAAGAGAAAAAAAAAGAATTGTGAAGAAGAATAATGCAAAGAAGAGGAAGAATGCGAAGAAACAAAAGAATGCGAAAAAAAATGCAAAGAAGACTGCAAAGAAGAAGAAGAATGAAAAGAAGAATTCAAAGAAGAATGCAAAAGAAGAATGCAAAGAAAAGAAGAATGCAAAGAAGAAGAAGAATGCAAAGAATAAGAAGAATGCAAAGAAGAAGAATGCAAAGAATAAGAGAATGCAAAGAAGAAGCAAAGAATGCAAAGAAGAAGAGACGAAGCCAAAGACGAAGAACGAAGAAGAAGAAGAAAGAAGAAGAAGAGGAGGAGGAGAGAGGAGGAGGAGAGGAGGAGAGGAGGAGGAGGAGGAGGAGGAGGAGGAGGAGGAGGAGGAGGAGGAGGATGAAGAGGAGGAGGGGGAGGAGAAGGAGGAGAATGCAAAGAAGGAAAGGGAGAAACGAACAACAAGAACAACAACAGCAACAACAACAACAATGACAAAACAGACAGACAGGCGTAAGACAGAGACAGAGACACAAAGACATATAACAGAGTGAAAAGAGGAAAGAAAACAGGCCCAATTCCAAAATGTCTGAATCTTCTGTAACCATATCCCTTGAAACAACAAACTAGTAAAAAAACAAAACAAAAGAAACAAACAAGCAAAAAACACACAATCAAAAACCGGGAAAGGGGGTTATTTTGTTTCTCGTTTCATTTGTCCAGATTGGAGTCCCTATTCTATTGCTAGAACATTGTAATTTAAATCCTCTCTCCCATATCCCCCCCCCCCCCCCCCCACACACACACATAATCACCATTCCCCTCACAAAACAATACGGATTGGGTTCCGATCATGTCCCTAACTAAACCAATATGGATTGGATTTCCTACATTACAGAAAATGTGGTTTGAATCTTTTCCATCGTACTAAGACAATGTGGTTTGGGCCTTTTCCCCTTCTAAAGCAATGGCTTTTTCACTTACTAAAGCATGTGCCTTTTTCACTCTACTAAAGCAATGGCCTTTTTTCACTCTACTAAAGCAATGGCCTTTTTCACTCTCTAAAGCATATGGCCTTTTTCACTCTACTAAAGCAATGCCTTTTTCACTCTACTAAAGCAGTATGCTTTTCACTCTACTAAAGCAATGGCCTTTTTCACTCTACTAAAGCAGTATGCTTTTTCACTCTACTAAAGCAGTATGCCTTTTTCACTCTACTAAAGCAGTTGGCTTTTTCACTCTACTAAAGCAATGGTCTTTTTCACTCTACTAAAGCATATGTCTTTTTCACTCTCTAAAGCAATGGATCCTTTTTCACTCTACTAAAGCATATGCTTTTCACTCATAGCAATGGGTCTTTTTCACTCTACTAAAGCAATGTCTTTTTCACTCTACTAAAGCATGGGTCTTTTTCACTCTACTAAAGCAATGGGTCTTTTTCACTCTACTAAAGCAATGGGTCTTTTTCACTCTCTAAAGCAGTTGTCTTTTTCACTCTGCTAAAGCAGTTGTCTTTTTCACTCTACTAAAGCAATGGTCTTTTTCACTCTACTAAAGCAATGGGTCTGGGTTTTTTCACTCTACTAAAGCAATGTGGTCTGGTTTTTTCACTCTACTAAAGCAATGGGTCTTTTTCACTCTACTAAAGCAATGGTCTTTTTCACTCTACTAAAGCAATGGGTCTGTTTTACTCTACTAAAGCAATGGGTCTGTTTTCACTCTACTAAAGCAATGGGTCTTTTTCACTCTACTAAAGCAATGTGGTCTGGTTTTTACTCTACTAAAGCAATGGTCTTTTTCACTCTACTAAAGCAATGTGGTCTGGGTTTTTTCACTCTACTAAAGCAATGGGTCGTTTTCACTCTACTAAAGCAATGGTCTTTTTCACTCTACTAAAGCAATGGTCTTTTTCACTCTACTAAAGCAATGGGTTCGTTTTTCACTCTACTAAAGCAATGGGTCGTTTTCACTCTACTAAAGCAATGTGGTCTGGGTTTTTTCACTCTACTAAAGCAATGGGTCGTTTTCACTCTACTAAAGCAATGGGTCGTTTTCACTCTACTAAAGCAATGTAGTTTTGATCTTTTTCATTGTACTAAAGCAATGTGGTTTTGTCATCCTCACTCAAGTAAAGCAATGTTTTGGGGGCTTTTTCACGCTACTAAAGCAATGGGTTTTTCATTCTATAAAGCAATGTGGTTTGGTTTTTTTCACTCTACTAAAGCAATGGTCTTCTCACTCACTAAGCAATGTGGTTTGGGTTTTTTACCTACTAAACAAGTGATTGGTCTTCCTCACGTACTAAAGCAATGTGATTGGTCTTCCTCACTCAACTAAAGCAATGTGGTTTGGGTCTTTTTACCGTACTAAAACAATGTGATTTTGGTCTCCTCACCGTACTAAAGCAATGTGGATTGGGTCTTCCTCACTCTACTAAAAAATGTGGTTTGGGTTTATCTCGTCCCACTAAAATAATATACTTGGGTCTTTTTGACCTTACTAGAACACTGTGGTTTGGGGGTCTTTTTCACCGCACTAAAGCAATGTAATTTGGGTCTCCCTAACTCTACTAAAACATTGTGGTTTGTGTCTTCCTCACTCTACTAAAACAATGTGGTTTGTATTTTTTCCACGTTACTAGAACACTATGGCTTGGGTCTTTTTCACAGTACTAAAAGCCATGCGGCTTGGCTTTTCCTCACTCTGCTAAAGGAATGTGGATTGGGTCTTCCTCACTCCATTAAAACAGTGTGGTTTGGGTTTATCTCGTCCTATTAAAATAATAAGCTTTTCTTCACCTTACTAGAACACTGTGGCTTGGGTCATTTTCACCGCACTAAAGCAATGAATTTGGATCTTCCTCACGCTACTAAAACAATGTGGTTTGCGTTTTCCTCCTCGTACTAAAACAATGTGGTTTGTATCTTTTTCATATTACTAGAAGACTGTGGTTTGGGTCTTTTCTCACGTACTAAGACAAATGTGGTTTGGATCTTCATTACCCTGCTAAAAAAAAACGATGTGGTGTGGGTCTTTCCCAGTTTACTAAAACAATAATGGTTCGGGTCTTCCTGTCTCAGACTAAAAACAATGTGGTTCCAGTTTCTTACCCCTGATGAAATGAAACGTGATTTCAGTTTTTCTCACTCTACTAAAAACTAAGCAACTTGTGTTCCAACTTCTTCTTACTATACCAACGTGTTGTTGTGTCCACTCTCAAATCATTTAAAAAATGTAGTTTGCGTTTTATCCTTCCACCGCTGTAAACATTGTATAGTGCGTTTCTCCATTTTCCCAAGTCAACAGTATGGTTCGCGTTTCTCTCTCTCACAATGAATATTGTGGTTTGCTTTCTCTCTTTTCCACCGCTGCATATTAGTGTGGTTGCTGTTTCTGTCTTTTCCCCACAGTTCATATGTGGTTGCGTTTTTCTCTTTTCCCAACATCATTAGTGTGGTTTGCGTTTTCTGTCTTTTCCCCCACAGTCATTAGTGTGGTTTGCGTTTTCTCTTTTCCCCAACAGTCATTAGTGTGGTTTGCGTTTTTCTCTTTTCCCCAACAGTCATTAGTGTGGTTTGCGTTTTTTCCTTTTTCCCCAACAGTCATTAGTGTGGTTTGCGTTTTCTCTTTTCCCCTAAAGTACAGTGTGGTTTGCGTTTTCTCTTTTCACCAACAGTCAATGGGTTTGCGTCCCCTTTCCCTTAGTGAACAATGTGGTTTGCCATCTCTTTTCCATAGTTAACAATGGGGTTTGCGTCCTCTCTTTTCCATACTGAACAATGGGGTTTGCGTCCCTCTCTTTTCCATAGTTAACAATGGGGTTTGCGTCCCTCTCTTTTCCATAGTAACAATGGGGTTTGCGTCCCTCTCTTTTCCATAGTTAACAATGGGTTTGCGTCCCTCTCTTTTCCATAGTGAACAATGGGGTTTGCGTCCCTCTCTTTTCCATATTAACAATGGGTTTGCGTCCCTCTCTTTTCCATAGTTAACAATGGGTGTTGCGTCCCTCTCTTTTCCATACTGAACAATGGGGTTTTCGTCCCTCTCTTTTCCATAGTTAACAACGGGGTTTGCGTCCCTCTCTCTCCATAGTTAACAATGTGGTTTGCGTCCTCTCACTCGTTTTATCTCCATTGTTAACAATGTGTTTTTCGTATCTCCTTTCCCCAATAGTTAACAATGTGGTTTGAGTATCTCTCTTCTCCAACACTTAACAGATGTGGTTTGTGTCTGTCTCCCTTTCCCCAACAGTTAACAATGTGGTTTGGGTCTCTCTCTCTCTCTCTCCTCTCTCTCTCTCTCTCTCTCTCTCTCTCTCTCTCTCTCTCTCTCTCTCTCTCTCTCTCTCTCTCTCTCTCTTTCCCAACAGTTAACAATGTGGTGTGTGTCTCTCCTCCCCACACATTGAATTATGTGGTTTGCATCCATAATTCCCTTCTTTAATAGTTAACGACGTGATTTCCGTATGTCCTTTCCCCAACAGTAGACAATGGGTTTGTGTGTCTTCCTTTTCCCAACAGTTAGCAATGTGGCTTGCGCCCCTCTCGCCCCCACTATGAATAACGGGGTTTGAATTTCTCCTTCTCCCAAAAGAACTAACGATGTTTGAATTTCAAATCCAAAATCCATTAAAATAAGGGTTTCATTTTGCTTTGCTTTGTTTCTCTTTAATCTCTCTCTCTCTCTCTCTCTCTCTCTCTCTCTCTCTCTCTCTCTCTCTCTCTCTCTCTCTCTCTCTCTCTCTCTCTCTCTCTCTCTCTCTCTCCCTCCCTCCCTCCCTCCCTCCCTCCTCACTCTCTCTGCTTTTTATCTTTCTCATTTCTACCTTTTTCATTTATTGTGTCTATTTTTCTTGCATGTATAGTTTCATTTCCATAAGTTTTTTTTGCCGTATTCTTTATTTCTTTGTAAGCATTGTCATTCTCAGTCATGACTGTCTTGCTTTACTGAATAAATTGGTTTTCTCCACTTTCAGTTTTTTCTTCCTTTTTTTTTCATTTGTTCGTCTTTATGCCTTTCCTTCTTTCTTTCTCCCTTCCTATATTTGCTTTTTCCTTGAATTTTCCT
>CM060326.1:13662641-13677641 GCA_030674155.1 Stramonita haemastoma | reverse complement strand
CAGAGCAGAGAAAGACAGACAGACTCAGCAGAATACACACACAGACACAGAGAACACGCACCACACACACACACACACACACACACACACAACACACACACACACACACACACACCACACACACTGAGAGACAGACAACGGAAAATGAGTATTATTTTGACATTGACATATTCTGATACAGTAATGCTTTAAAAGTTGTAAAAGATATTTTCTTAAGCAGCTAAATTTTTCGTTTAAAAAAAAACCAACAACCCAACCCTCTATCTATCCTTTCTCATAGAAAGAAGGTTTTTTTTTTCTTTAGTAGTGGATTAATTTAACCAAAATGTTAAACCATAAACCCAACAAAAGTAGCTGTAAAAGGTCATAGCATTGTTTGGTAGTTTTCGTTTGGGATTGGACATCTAAACCGAAGAAAAATTCTTTAAGGAAATTTTTTTTTTTTCCACTGTTAATTATTTTTTAAAAACTTGACAAAGAAATGCAGGACACACACCATCCCGTAGAGATTCAAGACCTTCATGGGATGAAATGAAACAGAATGAAACGAACAAAATTTAGCTTAAAAATACAGAATATTTTTTTTTCATGCACGAAGACGAAACAGACAAAAACTGGCAAGAAACAATAAAAGAAGTTCAGAATTCGCGAATTTTAATTAGCCCATTTCTATCCACCTCTTTAACTACTTCCTTGTTTGAATTTTTGTGTGTGTGTGTTGTTTTTTTTATAGTGTGTGTGTGTGTGTGTGTGTGTGTGTGTGTGTGTGTGTGGTGTGTGTGTGTGTGTGTGTGTGTGTGTGTGTGTATGTGTGTGTGTGTGTGTGAAGGAGAGAGAGGGTGGATGGAAGAGAGAGAAGAGGAGAGAGAGAGAGCAGAGAGAGACAGAGAGAGACAGAGACAGAGAAAGAGAAGAGAAAAGAGAGAGAAGAGAGAGAGAGACAGAAGAGACAGAAGACAGAAGAGACAGAGAGAGAGAGAGAGACAGACAGACAGACATGAGAAGCAGACAGACAGTCAGCAACAGACAGACAGACAGACAGATAGAGAGACAGAGACAGACAGAGAGAGAAGAAGAGACAGAGACAGAGACAGAGACAGAGAAGTGAAGGACAGAGAGAAGAGAGAGAGAAAGTTGTCCTTCGACAAAGAGAACCAGATCTAACTGTGTGCAGATTGTTCTCATATGATGAACGTAAGCTTGTTCTTTGAAGGCGCATGGAGATTACTGTGAGCGAAGAGTTTGTTTGATGGTAAAAATGATATATTATGTCCAATGGTTTTTGACGCTGCTAGCTATGATGATTTGTTCGGCTTGTGCGTTTTGTGTTGTTTTGTATGTGGTTGTTGGTGCTGTTGGTGTGTGTGTTGTGTGTGTGTGTGTGTTGTGTGTGTGGTGTGGTGTGTGTGTGTGTGTGTGTGTGTGTGTGTGTGTGTGTGTGTGTGTGTGTTGTGTGTGTGTGGTGTATGCGTTTTGTGTGGTTGTGTGTGTGTGTGTGTGTGTTGTGTGTGTGTGTGTGTGTTGTGTGTGTGTGTGTGTGTGTGTGTGTGTGTGTGTGTGTGTGTGTGTGTGTGCGTGTTGTGTGTTGTGTGGTTGTGTGTGTTGTGTGTGTGTGTGTGTGTGGTGTGTGTTGTCGTGTGTGTGTGTGTGTTGTGTGGTTGTGTGTGTGGTGTGTGTGTGCGTGTGTGTGGTGTGTGTGTGTGTGTGTTGTGTTGTGTGTGTTGTGTGTGTGTGTGTGTGTGTTGTATGTGTGTGTGTGTTGTATGTATGTATGTATGTATGTATTAGTATGGTATGTATGTTGTATGTATGTATGTATGTATGTAGTTGTATGTATATGTATGTATGTATGTTATGTGTGGGGATATTCGATTTTCCTTGGAATCAGTTAATTAAACGGCCTAGCCTCCTTGTATCTCAAAAAAGAAATATAAATCTGTCGCAAGAGCCTCCTTCGGTAGCTACTTACATCACTAATTTCTGGTAGTAAGCTTTGATCTTTTCTGACGTTCGAAATTAAACCAGACAGAACTTTTGATCGTAATCCTACTAGTATAGTATGCCTGTCTGTATCGTAATTGTCATTCGCGGGATGATTAAAGTGTTTTGACTCGACTTGACTTTAGTTCACAGTCATTCAGGAGGATCTGTGCTTTTTTGTTTCTTAACTGTAATCAATATTTTAACTGACTGGTCTGGTTCACATTCTAAAACGATGTCTTAGCTTTTCCCCATTAAAACAGCATCATTTTTTCATACATTGATTTGATATGGACAGAAAGAGGGGGGACAGGGGGTGGGAGAGACAGAGAGAGAAGGAGAGAGACAGAGAGAGAGAAAAGGAGAGAGAGAAGAGTGAGAGAGAAGACAGACAGACAGACAGACAGACAGACAGACAGACAGAAGAGAGAGGCAGAGAGAGACAGAAAAAACCAGAAAGGACAGAGAAAAAGGAGGGAGAGGGTGAGAGAGAGAGAGAGAGAGACAGAGAATGACAGACAGAAAAAAAACATGGAGAGAGGAGGGGAGAAAGAGAGAGAGAGAGAGAGAGAGAAGAGAGAGAGAGAGAGAGAGAGAGAGAGAGAGAGAGAGAGAAGAGAGAGAGAGACAGAGACAGACAGACAGACAGACAGACAGATAGACAGAAGACAGACAGACAGACAGACAGACAGACAGACAGAGAGAAAAAGAGAGAGACAGACAATGAGATAGGGGGTAGAGATAGACAACATACAGAGAGATAGAGATAACAGGGGGGAAGAAAAGGCACAATATATTGATAAAGGATTATCAAAAGATCAATATGTTGAGGAGGAGAAGAAGAAGAGGAAAACGAGAAAGAAGGGGATGAATGGGAAGAGAAGTGCGATAAGAAGAAAGAAGATAATTTTGAGGGAGGAAGACAAAGAAGGTGAGAGAAACAAAGAAAAAAATGCAAAGGGGAAGAATGCAAAGAAGATGAATGCAAAGCAGAAGAGTGCCAAGAAGAGGAATGCAAAGAAGAAGAATACAAAGATGAGGAATGCAAAGAAGAATACAAAGATGAGGAATGCAAAGAAGAAGATACAAAGAAGATGAATGCAAAGCAGAAGAGTACCAAGAAGAGGAATGCAAAGAAGAAGAATACAAAGATGAGGAATGCAAAAAAGAAGAATACAAAGAAGATAAATGCAAAGAAGAAGAGAAAGGGAAGAGAGAAAATAGAAAGCAAAAATATGCAGAGAAAAATGCGAAGAACAATTCAAGGGAAAAGAATGCAAAGACGAAGAATGCAAAGGTAAATGCAAAGAAGAAGAAGCATGGAAAAAGCGAGAGGAAGGAGAATGCGAAGAAGAAGAGAAGAAGAAGAAGAAGAAGAAAGAAGAAGAAGAAGAAGAAGAAGAAGAAGAAGAAGAAGAAGAAGAAGAAGAAGAAGAAGAAGAAGAAGAAGAAGACAACAAAACAACAACAACAGCAACAGCAACAACATTACAGTAACACAACAAGCAAAGAAGAGGAAGAGAAGAAGAGAGAAGAGAGAGATAGAGAGAGAGAGAGAGAGAGAGAGAGAGAGAGAGAGAGAGAGAGAGAGAAGAGAGAAGAGAGAGAGAGAGAAGAGAGAGAGAGAGAGACAGAGAGGCAGACAGACAGACAGACAGAGACAGACAGAGACAGAGACAGAGAGAAAAGAGAGACAGAGACAGAGACAGAGACAAGAGAGAGAGTGAGAGAGAGAGCAGAGAGAGAGAGAGAGAGAGAGAGAGAGGAGAGAGAGAGAGAGAGAGAGAGAGAGAGGAGAGAGAGAGAGAGGAGAGAGAGAGAGAGAGAGAGAGAGAGAGAGAAGAAGAAGAGAGAAGAAGAAGAAGAAGAAGATGAAGAAGATGAAGAAGAAGAAGAAGAAGAAGAAAAGAAGAAGAAAAGAAGAAAAAAGAAGAAGAAGAAAGAAGAAAAAAGAAGAAGAAGAAGAAGAAGAAGAAGAAAGAAGAAGAAGAAGAAGAAGAAGAAGAAGAAGAAGAAGAAGAAGAAGAACAACAAGAACAAGAACAACAAGAACAAGAAGAACAAGAAGAACAAGAAGAACAGTAAAGCCCAGAAGTACAAGAAGAGGAACAAAAAAAACAAGCACAGCAAAACAAGAAGAAAAAAGAGCCCCACCAAAAAACAAAAACGAAGAAAAGAAAGAAAAAAAAACAATAACTCAACAACATGAACAACAAGAAGAGGACAAAAGGGGATGTACAGCTATTAGAGGATCCAGCCTGCGTAGCACACGGCTCTCTTGTAAGGCCAGACGCATTAATTACCATCTTTTGTTCCTGCCGCTGAATCTGAATCACTCTTTGCTACTCGGGGGACAAAAGCGAACAGAAAGGAAGGAACAGAAGAGAGAGAGAAAAAAAAAAGCCTGATAAGAGATACTGTGACACAGACAAATGGCTATGTAAACACACTCACGCATGCCCAAACACACACACGCGCCACACACACACACACATACACACACACACACACACCCGCACACACACGTCACGCACGTACGCACGCACACACAAACTCTGACACACACCACACGCACATGCGTACGTACGCACGCACATTCTCGTGCGCAAATCCTCACGCACATGCGCGCATGCATGCAAACACACACGTGTACACACACATACACAAAATATATTCGCGCGTGCATCACACTTGCACAATCGAACACACATGCACACACACATACTCACACACACGCACACATACTCACGTACACACACACACACACACACACACACACACACACACACACACACACACACACACACACACACACACACACACACACACCTATATGACAGGGACGGGATAGCCTAGTGGTCAGAACATTGCACTGGCAATTTGACGACCCGAGTTCGAATTTCCCGTTGGAGGGGATTTTCCCCTGAAGTTAACATCAGTGCTGATTCCACTCTCCCGCAAAAGTCTGTTCGGATGAGACTGTAAACCGAGGCCCGTGTGCGAACGCACGCAGAACATCTTGCGCACACGTTAAATCCTGTTCCGCTTTTCGTAAAAGTAGGCCATTGACCAGTCTCACAATCCAGTCAAGTTATACAACTTAACAAAATTAAATTAAAATACATAGATGGTGAGAGAAAAAAGAAGAAAAGTGAAGAAACAAAATATCAACTACCATGAATCAAAGAGTGGAGTCTTATCTGTGTACGAAGCCTTCATAGATATAAGATTTTAAAAGGGGGGGGGGGGGGGGGAGAATAACAAGGAAAGAAAAAAACAGGGGGAAGGGGAATATAACAAACTCATATAACCGTGCCTCTGCGCTTCCTGATTTAAACAGTAAAACGTATGGTTGGAGTCTAATTAGTGAGGTGTTCTCGTTTCATTGCAGTCTCTAAGTCTTCCTGTCTTGTGCGGCTGAATGTGTGTACGTTCTCTACCTATCTGTCTGTCATCTACCTGTTCTGTGTCTGTCCGTTCTCTCTCTGTCTCTCTCTGTCTCTGTCTCTCGTCCACTCTTCCCCTCTCTTCATTCCTCTCTCTCATTCTCTCTCTCTGTCTCTCTCTCTCTGTTTCTCTCTGTCTCTGTCTTCTCTGTTGTCTGTCTCGTCTCGTCTCTCTGTCTCTCTTCTCCCTCTCTCTCTCTCTCTCTCTCTCTCTCTCTCTCTCTCTCTCTCTCTCTCTCTTCTTGTTTTTCAGTCTTTCTGATGCGCGCGCATGTGTGTGTGTGTGTGTGTGTGTGTGTGTGTGTGTGTGTGTGTGTGTGTGTGTGTGTGCGTGTGTGTGTGTGTGTGTGGCGTTTGAGTGTGAGTGTGAGTATGTGTGTGTGTGCATTTGTATGCGTGTATGTGTGCTCTGTGTGTATGTATGTATGTGTGCGTGCGTGCATGCGTGCGTCATGCGTGCGCGTGCGTGTGTCTGTGCGCGCGCGTGCGTGTGTGTGTGCGCGTGTGCATGTATGTGTGTGCGTGCGAGCGCGCGCGCGCGTGTTTGTGTGTACTGAGGACGTAACAGAGACAGAAGGCGACAAAAAGAACCTGACAGACACACACACACACATAAAAAAATAATGGGTGTTGTTCCACTTATAATGGCGACGCATTGTCCTCGAGGAGAGCAGCCCGAATTTCACGGGTAGAAATCTACCGTGACTTAAAGTGGTGTCAATGTAAAGTAAATGAGAGCTCACGACACATAAAACTGTCTGAAATTGTATATTGTGTTCAATATTTGTTTCCGTCCATCTTTTATCTGTCATTGCTAAAACATAGAGAAGCAAAATAGAGTCAACATCAATTTTAAGAAAATTAATGACCAAAAAAAAACACCGATGGAAGCACACAGCCAACCAAACAACCGACTAAACCTACAAGCACAACATTTCAAGATGGGGATGCTGTTTATACTGACAGGCCCCCAGCATCCCACGGAGGACCTCTGACACTACAATTCACAATCATCATCATTACCCACATAACATTTTTCATCGTCAGCGACTGAAAAACAGACGTAATGACTATAACCACTACAGAGAGACAGACATGATGAAACCACTACAGAGAGACAGACATGATTGTAACCACTACAGAGAAACAGACATGATTATAACCACTACAGAGAAGCAGACATGATTATAACCACTACAGAGAAACAGACATGATTATAACCACTACAGAGAAACAGACATGATTATAACCACTTCAAAGAAACAGACATGATGAAACCACTACAGAGAAACAGACATGATAAAACCACTACAGAGAAACAGACATGATGAAACCACTACAGAGAAACAGACATGATGAAACCACTACAGAGAAACAGACATGATGAACCACTACAGAGAAACGGACATGATGTAACCACTACCAGTGAAAAAGTCATGATGTAACCACTATAAAACACATAATCATAACCACAACAGAGAAACAGACAAGATTACTGCAACCACTACAGAGAAACAGACCTAATGTAACCCACGACAGAAAAACAGACATGATGATGTAACCTCTACAGAGAAACAGACATGATGAAACCACTACAGAGAAACAGACATGATGAAACCACTACAGAGAAACAGACATGATGAAACCACTACAAAGAAACAGACATGAGTAACCAATACAGAGAAGCAGACATGATGTAACCAATACAGAGAAGCAGACAATGATGTAACCAATACAGAGAAAAAGACATGATGTAACCAATACAGAGAAAAAGACATGATGTAACCCCGACGAGAGAAACAGATATGATGTAACCACTATACAAACAGACATAATCATAACCACTACAGAGAAACAGACACGGTGTATCCACACAGAGAAACAGACAGATACTGCAACCACTACAGAGAAACAGACATAATGTAACACCACGACAGAAAAGAACATGATGAGTAACCTCTACAGTGAAAAAGACATGATGTAACCCCCGACAGAGAAACAGACATGATGTAACCACTACAAACATATAATAACCACTACAGAGAAACAGACATAATGTAATACCACGACAGAAAAACAGACATGATGATGTAGCCTCTACAGAGAAACAGACATGATGTAACCAATATACAACATACATAATCATAACCACTACAGAGAATCAGACACGTGTAACCACAACAGAGAAACAGACAAGATTACCGCAACCACTACAGAGAAACAGACATAATGTAACCACTACAGAAAAAAAAAACAGGCAACCACTACTACAGGTAACCACTACTACAGAGAAGCAAGCGCAGCTGTTACATAAAACAAACATCATTATTGTAATAACTAGAAAGAGGACAAGCATGCTCGAGTTAGTGTAGCTTTTTGCTAATTGGCCTCCCCTTTTCTCACAGTTTCCTTGTTAGGAGAGAGAGAGAGAGAGAGAGAGAAAGAGGAGAGAGAAGAGAGAGACGAGAGAGAGAGAGAGAGAGAGAGAGAGAGAAGAGAGAGACAGAGACAGAGACGAGAGAGAGAGAGAAGTCGTGTATATGTGTGTGTGTGTGTGTTTGTGTTGTGTCTTTGTCTGTCGTTGTCTGTTGTTGTCGAGAATGATGAAAAAATTGATGGATAGTGATACATATAGATTGAAGAAGAAAATCAGAAGGAATGGAAGAAAAAATCGAATGGATAGTGATAATAATAGATTGGAAGGAGGAAGAGGAATAAAGGAAGGAAGGAAAGGAAGAAAAAGAAGAAAGAAGAAGAAGGAAGAGGAAGGAAGGAAGAAGGAAGGAAGGAAGGAAGGAAGAAAAGAAGGAAGGAAAGAAGGAAGGAAGGAAAGAAGGAAGGAAGGAAGGAAGGAAGGAAGGAAGGAAGGAAGGAAGGAAAGAAGGAAGGAAAGAAGGAAGGAAGAAGAAGGAAGGAAGAAGGAAGGAAGGAAGGAAGGAAGAAGGAAGGAAGGAAGGAAGGAAGGAAGGAAGGAAGAGGAGGAAGGAAGGAAAGAAGGAAGGAAAGAAGGAAGAAGGAAGGAAGGAAGGAAGAAAGAAGGAAGGAAGGAGGAGAGGAAGAAGGAAAGGAAGGAAAGGAAAGGAAGGAAAGGAAAAAAAAAAAGGGAAGGAAGGAAGGAAGAAGGAAGAAGGAAGGAAGGAAGGAAGGAAAAGAAGGAAGGAAGGAAAATAGAAAGAAAAACACCCACAATTTAAAAAAAAATTCAAACAACTTTTTTAAGCACACGTAAGCATTTTCAAAAGGCGATTCACTAATACACATTTAAAAAAAATAAAAAGCACATTAAACAGATAACAAACGCACACAGACATCTTATTGTTGCCACTGTAGTGTGTAAGGGTGGTTTTTTTTCACTCTGCGACACTATGAGAATTTATGGCTCTGTCCCTCCTCACCCCCCTTTCTTTCCTCGTCTCCCAAGCTGCAGCCTCAACAAGAGTAATGCACTTAGACACAGCTTTGGCTTACTTGGAAACGTCAAGGAAACACGATTTATTCCTGTCCTCTATGTGCACCTCTCATAAAACAGCCACATGAAACACGAACAAAGGTGTGTGTATGTGTTGTTATGTGTGTGTGTAAGTTTGTGTGTGTTGTGTGTGTGTGTGTGTTGTGGTGTGTGTGTGTGGTTGTTGTGTGTAGTTTGTGTGTGTGTGTGTGTGTGTGTTGTGTGTTGTGTGTGTGTTTGTGCGTGTGGTGTGTGGTGTGTGTGTGTGTGTGTGTGTGTGTGTGTGTGTGTGTGTGTGTGTGTGTGTGTGTGTGTGTGTGTGTAGTGTGTGTGTTTGTGTGTTTGTGTGTGTGTGTGTGTGTGTTTGTGTGTTAGCTTACACCAACAGAAACAAAAT
The DNA here is from genome assembly GCA_030674155.1 of Stramonita haemastoma. Classification (NCBI taxonomy): domain Eukaryota; kingdom Metazoa; phylum Mollusca; class Gastropoda; order Neogastropoda; family Muricidae; genus Stramonita; species Stramonita haemastoma. Next base: position 13,668,370 of record CM060326.1, on the reverse strand, counting down.
ACGAAAAGTGTGTGCTGCGTGCGTGCGTGCGTGCGTGTGTGTGTGTATCTGTCTGTCTGTCTGTGTGTGTATGTGTTACGTGTGTGTGTGTGTGTGATTATAGGGGGAAAGAGAGATTAAATATTTTACTATATTGTATCGATTTATATGCATTGTAGTTGTATTGCATTGCATACCCCTTAAACTCAAAGCAGAGTTCTTCTTCGTGAAAATTCGGGCTGCTCTCCCCGGGGACTGCGTCTCGCCACAAAAGCAGCGACATCCTCTTCCTTTGTTTACTTTTCCTGTCTGCATGTTTATTTGTTTCCCTACAAAGTGGCTTTTCCGATAGAATTTTACAAGGGATAACTATCTTGTTGCCGTGGTTCTTTGACTTCGCTGGAAGCCCAATAGATATATGATTACTGTATAGTATAGTAATTACACTCGGAGTATATAATGTAAATATATGTTGATATTATATGAGATATATAATATAATATTTACGACTAATTCCAGTCTACGACGCAGAATGATAGTAAATGTAGCAGGATTGTGAGACAGATAAAAAGAATTGAAAGAAGCATCAGCAAACAAATACAAAGAGTAGCTTCCAAGAAACTGGAAAACATTTGATAAAGACAAAAACCAAATAGGAAAAAGTAAAGAAATAAGACAAAAAAGAAGAAGAAAGAAAGAAAACAGAAGAGAAAGAAAGAAGAGAAAGAAAGAAAAAGAAAGAAAAAGAAAGAAAGAAAGAAAGAAAAAGAAAGAAAGAAAGAAAGAAAGAAAGAAAAGAAAGAAAGAAAGAAAAAGAAAAAAAGAAGAAGAAAGAAAGAAAGAAAGAAAAGAAAGAAAGAAAGAAAGAAAGAAAAGAAGAAAGAAGAAGAAAGAAAGAAAGAAAGAAAGAAAAAAAACAAAAAAAAGAAAAAAAACAAAATACAAACAAAAAAAATAAACAACAAAAAACATAGGTAAAGAAAGGTCAGCCGCCATGGTGCAGTGGTTAGCACCTTGGATTTTGGACTCGAAGGTCGCGTGTTCGATCCCATAAGAGTCATAGGATTTTTCAGACTCCGCCGGTTGCTAACAAGGTGAGTGTACTTGGGCTCAGTAGAAAGGCTGGGACCACACAGTCGAGCTTCAAGACTTACGGATGCGAGTTTGAGAGTTGTTGCTTATATTACCTGAAGAACACTGACTGTGTCTGTATGTCTCGGGCCAGCTGACGCGGGATATATGATGAAGTAAACGTAGATATTATCCTGTCAAGTAGCTCAAAGGCATATGCACTTCCACAGCAGATCTTACGTCATCCTTATCATCATGATTATCGATGCAATAGAAAAAAATTGCCCCTGTTCGGTGGCCCCGTTGCTTGGCTCATGGTTGACCTCTGATTCGGTTTACCCAACGCTTCTGTGCCTGTAGTGAGTTGTGTCAAAGCCTTGGGTTTGGAGGTTCAGGGGATGATCTGTAGGACTGTGGGTGGTCCTCACTCGGGTGAGTGACTCATCAGTCTGGCTCCGTGACTGAGTAATGCTGTCATTGGTAGGGGGATCTAGTAGGTGGTGTCCTGCGTTGTTAGTCGAAACAGGCACCACTGACTACCTCCAAAGTGACCCAGACAGCTTGCAGGACCCTCTGGTTTGGTGGCCCCACGGAAACTTGATATTGTTGGCTCTCTTGAGACTTCGCCCTGGGATGAGACATAACGAATCTAGGTATGGCTGTACGTAGCGATTGAAATGGGCGCGTGGAAGCAGCAGGACGGGAATCACAGAAGATGGGGCAGCAAAAAGAAAAGAAGCAAAGAAAGAGAAAAAGAAGGGAAGGTTGAAAGAAAGAAATGATATGAAAAGAAGAACCAAGAGAACAAAAAGTAAAATATAAAAAAGACAAAAAAGAAAGACACAAAGAAATTCTACAGCAAGCTTCACCACCCTCACTGAAAGATTTTTTTCCGAACACAATACACCTCTTTGAAAAGAAACCTTTTCTCCTTTTAAGTTTGATACTTGAAACCAGAACACAGAAGTCTTCAGAAAGGAGTTTTCTAGCAGGACACACTGTGAATTATTCAAATGTCAACTCACACATTCGGTTTCAATGGGATCAGGGCCCGAGGTGTCTGGGTTGTTTTGAGTCCGTTTCAGACCAGCTTTTATTCGGTGACAGGAACACACACACGCACGCACACACGCACGCACGCACACACACACACACACACACACATACATGCATACACATGCGCTGTGCGCAAATTTACCATTTCCATTCACATAATTAGTATAGTTTATCGTTTGGACTTTATATCATGGTATGGTACCCTTCTCTCTGTCTCTGTTCTTTCTCCCTCTCTCGTCTCTGCTGTCTGTCTGTCTGTCTGTCTGTCTGTCTGTCTTCTCTGTGAGAGATAGACAGAGAAGGATTCGACTAATCACCATCACCACTCAGCTATCACTCTACAAATCTCATCCCTTGACACACATCGTAACTTCATCACTTCTCACACATCACGTCCCTTTGCCTCCCTCATCCACACCCACCTTCTCCTCTATCCCCCCTCCCCATCCCTCCCCTTCCCAGCTGCCTGCAGAAGTGGATTCCCTGAGGGGCAGAGAGGAGAGAGAGAGAGAGAGAGAGAGAGAGAGAGAGAGAGAGAGAGAGAGAGAGAGAGAGAGAGAGAGAGAGAGAGAGAGAGAGAGAGAGGACAGAGAAGAGAGAGACAGAGGGACAGAGAAGACAGAGAGAGAGAGAAGAGACAGAGAGAGACAGAGAGAGAGAGAGAGCCCTCTATCCCCCTCCCCATTCCCCTTCCCAGCTGCCTGCAGAAGTGGATTTATTCCCTGAGGGCAGGGGAGTGACAGGTGTACATCACCCCCAAACAATGGCGGAGTCAGCCCTCAAAGAGCCGCCTGCCTTGACAGCCAATACAGGTGAGTAAACAGGCCCCTGTGCAGCCCTGCACTGCCTCACATAACACTGTGCTGCTGCTGCGCTGCTGCTGCTGCTGCTGCTGCTGCTGCTAATGAGAGAGAGAGGAGAGAGAGAGAGAGAGAGAGAGAGAGAGAGAGAGAGAGAGAGAAGAGAGAGAGAGAGAGAGAGAGAGAGAGAGAGAGAGAGAACTGAACACTGAAATGGTTTAATGGTACCTTGGCCTTGGACCACAATACACCAAGTGAGGGGGGCAGGGGTGTGAGTGTCATGCAAAATGGAGAGAGAGAGAGAGAGAGAGAGAGAGAGAGAGAGAGAGGAGGAGAGAGAGGGAGAGAGAGAGAGAGGAGAGAGAGAGAGGAGAGAGAGGAGAGAGGGAGAGAGAGAGGAGAGAGAGAGAGAGAGAGATGAACACTGAATGGTTAATGGTACTTGCTTGGCACATACACCAAGTGAGGGGACAGGTGTGAGGTCATGTAAATGGAGAGGAGAGAGAGAAGAGAGGGAGAGAGAGGATGAGAGCTAGAGGAGAGAGATGGATGGAAGAGGCTGGAGAGAGAAGCTAGTGTGGTAAGGAAAGGATGTGGGAGATGTAAGGCTACTTTGAAATAATGACGAAGTTTTTCTGACTTTAATGATGTTGTTGTCGTCGGTGTGTTGTTGCTGTTGCTGTCCTTGTTTTAGGTTGTTGTTGCTGTTGTTCTTGTTGATGTTGTAACTATTGTTCTTCTTGTTGTTCTTCTTGTTGTTGTTCATCTTCTTCTTCACTCTATATTCAGTAGTAGTAGTTAGTAGTAGTAGTAGTAGTAGTAGTAGTAGTAGTAGTAGTAGTAGTAGCAGAGTAGTAGTAGTAGTAGTAGTAGTATAGAGCAGCAGAGCAGCAGCAGCTACTACTACCGCTGCTGCTGCTGCTTCTGCTACTACTACTACTATTACTATTACCACTACTACTACTGTTTACTACTACTATTGTTACTGTATCAGGTGTGTACAGATCTCACAGTCTTTCCACTGATTTCTGGCAACATGAAGCTTTAATTCCACGCTGGCTGAAGCTCAAGTCATTGCTGAAGGCAAACAAACAGTTGAAGGAATTTAACTTACAAACCTTAGGCAAGAAAGTCATTTGCAGTAATCCTCAGAAACTAGTGCAGACGCTTGCTGGGCATATAATTATATTGTCATGGCTGAGTATCAAATGAGCAACATCATTTAATGGTCCAGCCATCTTGTGTCAAAGTTATCAGTCTCCGTACAATAATTAACCATGGTGGTGCTAATGATGGCATCCATTTACTTGACGAATAAACAATATCAACAGTATCACGATTCACCAGACAGATAGCGTCGTGTTGTTGCACAGAACATAGCTGTCAAGCTGTCTGCCAGTAGTGCTGTATACAAATCCTGATCATACATGACAAAATTTCTGTGGGAAGGACTGAGGAGAGGGTGGGGACGTCTATCATTCCACTGGTAGTGCGGGGAATGATATTATTTCCCTGGTGACTTCAGACTGAGTGCACTCACTCACCAGTGGCATGTGATCGTCAGATGGCTGCATAGATGCGATGCCCAGCACCAAGCAAATGGCCTTTGATTTAGGACATGCAGGTTGAAACAAAAAAGTGAATAATAGTGGTACTCTGAACAGGAGTAGTGGGAAATAAGTCCATTCTTCATGTGTCTCTGAGGGTAACTGAAAAAACAAGACTGTTTTGTTTAGTGCTACATTCTCTTGTATCATCCCCCATACCTTGTGGTGCTTTCGATTCCCTGTCACTCTCTCTCCTATTTTTCAAAAGTGTACGAAAGAGACGTAGAGGTGAAAATCTGGCACGGTCTCTTATATTCATGAGAAAAAATTGCCTATTCTTTTGACCTTCAAAAGCTGCCTTAAAAACACAATGCTTAGAGGAGACATCAAATATACATCAAAGGAAAAGGGAGAACGAAGGAAAAACGATAAAGAAAGAACAAAAGAAGGAAAAAGGAAAGAAGAAAAGAAAGAAAACCAAAAAGAAAGAAGAAAGAAGAGAAAAAAGAAAGAAAGAAAAGAAAGAAAGAAAGAAAGAAAGAAAAGAAAGAATGACAGAAAAGAGAACAAAGAAAGACAGAAAAACGAAAGAAGGAAAAAGAAATAAAAGGTATCGAAAACCAAACAAAAGAGACAAAAAGAAAGATAGGATAAAAGAGAAAATGAAAAAAGAAACAACTCAGAAACAAAATAAATAAAAAACAAAAGAAGGAAAAAGAAAAAACAAAACAAAAAGAAACAAAGACAGAAAGAAAGAATGCAACCCAGGGCAACCACCTTCACCAGTGTCTAGGAACAAAGCACGTTTCAAACACAAGACTTCTTGGTAAAAACAAAACAAAACCAAAAAAAACCCCACCTTTCTTTTTCTTTTACGTCTGTCGATATCTTAAAAGCATAGTTGTAGAGTAAAGAAAAGAGAGTTAAGCTGAATAACACTGTCAATTATTCACACGTCCACTCACCCTGCAGTTTCAATGCCTCAGAGTCTGAGGTGTCTGGGTTATGGGAGACTGTTTCAAAACAGCTTTACTTCGGTGACAATGGTAGTAGAGATAGCTAGGAACGAGCTTGTGGTAGAGTTGTATAAGTGTGTGTGTGTGTGTGTGTGTGTGTGTGTGTGTGTGTGTGCGCGTGTGTGTATGTGTGTATGTGTGTGTGTGTGTGTGTGTGTGTGTGTATGTGTGTGTGTGTGTGAGGGCGCGTGCGTGTGTGTGTGTTATTTTATTTTATCTTTGGTTTATTTCTTTTATATCGAGGATATTGGGATAAACAC
>CM060326.1:13642641-13660141 GCA_030674155.1 Stramonita haemastoma | reverse complement strand
GCCTAGCTCACTTAGGTTCCGATAGTTGTTGCTTGCAGTTGGAAGAAATTGTTTCTGTGAGAAGGTGATACCAATGTGTGCTTTTATGTATAGTAGTGTTTTTTTTTCTGTTGATTGCTTTTAACTACGTACGAAACCTACCTAAAATAAGCGTACTTTTCTGCAGAGAAAAAAGTACTTCTCACACATGTCGCCCACCTTAGTATAATTTATGTGTTTTGTTTCTGTAGAAACAGAGTGTTCGTACTCCTTAAGAACTACGAAACGAAGCAATTTCACCTCCTTCACTGACACATTTTTCGAAACCAATATACTATTAAAAATCAAAAATAACTTTTTTTCTTAAGTTTGTTGATACCTAAACCCCAAAACACATTACCCAGTGAAAAGTAGTGGTGTACAGATGTACAAGCTTTGGGTTATTCAAGATATCACTTCACTAACTGTTTCCATAGATCAATGACTACGATGTCTGGGTTCTCTAAGATTTTTTTTTTTTTTTCTAGAACAGCGTTATGCAGGTTCTCTAAATGTAGATCATTGGAGGGGATGAAGTGTGTGTGTGTGTGTGTGTGTGTGTGTGTGTGTGTGTGTGTGTGTGTGTGTGTGTGTGTTGTGTTGTGTGTGTGTGTGTGTGTGTGTGTGTGTGTGTGTGTAGTATGTGTGTGTGTGTAGTGTCGTGTGTGTGTGTGTGTGTGTGTGTGTGTGTGTGTGTGTGTGTGTGTGTGTGTGTGTGTGTGTGTGTACGTGTGTACGTGTGTGTGTGTGTGTGTGTGTGTGTGTGTGTGTGTGTGTGTGTGTGGTGTGTGTTGTGTGAGTGTGTGTGTGTGTGAGTGTTTGTTTGTTGTGTAGTGTGTATGTGTGTGTTTGTATGTAGTGTGGTATGTTGTGTGTGTTGTGTATGGTGTGTGTTGTGTGTGTGTGTGTGTGTGTGTGTGTGTGTGGTGTGTGGTGTGTGTTGGTGTGTGTGTGTGTGTGGTGTGTGATGTGTGTGTGTATGTGTGTATGTGTGTGGTGTGTGTAGTGTGTGTGTGTGTGTGTGTAGTGTGTGTTGTGTGTGTGTGTGTGTGTGTTGTGTGGTATTGTGTGTGTGTGTGTGTGTGAAAGAGAGAGGAGGAGAGTGAGAGAGAGAGGAGAGAGAGAGAGAGAGAGAGAGAGAGAGAGAGAGAGAGAGAGAGAAGAGAGAAGGACAGACAGAAGACAAGACAGACAGACAGACAGACAGACAGACAGAGATTGATAAACAGATAGATAGATCGATAGATAAAATAAGTAGATAGATAAACAGACAGACAGACGGACAGACAGACAGACAGACAGACAACAGACAGACAGACAGAAAGGCAATAGATAGATGGATGGATAGAAATATAGATAGATAATAGATGATAGATAGATAGATAGATAGATAGATAGATAGATAGATAGATAGATAGATAGATAGTTAGTTAGTTAGTTAGTTAGTTAGTCAAATAGATAGTCATATAGATAGATAGATAGATAGATCGATCGATCGATCGATCGATAGATAGATAGATAGATAGATAGATAGTTAGTCATATAGATAGTCATATAGATAGATAGATAGATAGCCAGACACAGCGACAGAGACAGAGACAGAGCGAGAATGCCAAAGCTGTCTTAAAAAGAAAAAACACTTGAGGTGAGAAGAGAACTAAAAAGGAAAAAGTATGGAAAAAAGAAAAAGCATGCACAAACAAAAATAGAAAGAAAATAAAGACAGAACACAAAAAGGAAAAAAAATAGCATCCTCCATATCACTGCCTCACTTCTGCTCCATCAAGAAAAGAAAAAGAAATGGTAGAACTGACAATGCACAAAGAGACAAGACACGCTAAACAGTAAAAAAAAAAAAGAAAAAAAAAGAAAAAGAGAAAAAAGCAGAGAAATGAAAGAGAAAGAAGAAATGTCAACAAAAGAAGAGGAAAAAAGAAATGAAAGAAAAAGATGAGAAAGAACAGCAGAAAAGAAACAACAAAAGAAAAAAGAAACAGAGATAAAAAAAGAAAGAAGAAAGAAAGAAGAAAAGACAGAAGAAATAAAAAAAAAGAAAACGAAAATAGGGAAAAAAAAAAATGAAAAAAGAAGAAAGGAAAAAAAAGAAAAAAAAGAAAGAAAAGACCAAGACAGAAAGAAAAAGAAAAGAAAGTGAAAAGAAGAGAAAAAACAAAAGAAAAAGAAGAAAAGAAAGAAGAAGAAAAAGAAAGAAAGAAAAGAAAGAAAGAAAAAGAAAGGAAAGAAAGAAGAGAAAAGAAAGAAAGAAGAAGAAGAGAAAGAAAGAGAAAGAAAAGAAAGAAAGAACAATTAGGGATAAGGAAAAAATAAACAGAAAAAGCAAGAAAAAAAATAATCACAAAAAAGAAAAAGTACAGAAAAAACAATATATAACAAAAGCAAACAAGAAAAGAAAAACAAAATTTGATCCAAATCAAAATGAACTGACAGAACAATATATTCCAATAAGAAAAGAAAGGAAATAAGGAAGTAAAGAAATGGTAAAAGACTTAAACACACACAACACACACACACACACACCACACACACACTCACACACCACACACACAACGCACACACAAACTCGCACATGCTGCACGCATGCACACACACACAAACCCACACACACAACGCACACACACACACACACCACGCACAACACACCCACACACGCTCGCGCACACACACACACATACACGCACACCTTTGTGCTTGCTTGCACAGATAGAGTGAGGGGGAAGAGAGCACGAAAGAAAAGAAGAAAATGAAGTGACAGAAGAATGAAAGAAAAGATGACGAGAAAATAACTAATTAAAAAATATAGGGAAAAATAAGAAAGAAAACCCGAAAAAAGAAAACACAAAGAATGACAGAAAGAGAAAGATATACCCGCCCGACCAACAAGAAAAACAAGAGACACAGACACAGACAGAAAAAAAACCAACACGGAAACAAACAAAGATGTAAAACAACAACAACAAAATCCTATTGCAATGACCATTACCACCAACACAAACAGATTTTTGTTAAACACAATGCCCCCCATCCCTTGCAAAGAGTCCTTCTTTTGAGCGTTATGTGTTGATACTTAAAACCAGCGCACAGCGGATTGCAGAGAGCGTTTTTAGCTGGAGGTTCTGTAAATTATTGAAATGTCAACTCACACACACACACACTTTCAATGGATCAGGGCCTGCGGCGTATATGGGTTGTTTGAGTGCATTTAAGACCAGCTTTTGTTTAGTGACAGAAGATAAACACTCGCACGCACGCACGCACGCAGCAAGCACACACGCACGCACGAACGGACGCACGCACGCACGCACAGAGAGAGAGAGAGAGAGAGAGAGAGAGAGAGAGAGAGAGAGAGAGAGAGAGAGAGAGAGAGAAGAGAGACAGACAGACAGACAGACAGACAGACCAGACAGATAAGACAGACAGACAGGCAGGCAGAAGCAGACAGACAGACAGACAAACAGACAGAAGACAGAGACAGGCAGACGAGGGACAGATAGACAGACAGACAGAACATACAGACGAGACAGAACAGAGAGAGAACAGAGAGATAGAGAACATCCTGGGCACATGTTAAAATTGTTCCACCTTTTTAAAGAGTAGGCCGTATGTGGGAACAATAATTACAAACACTACATGCAAACAGGGCATGGCATGTACAAAAACGCAGAGTACCGTGATCCTTGAAATAGCACACACACAACACACCACACACACACCACACACCACACACACACACACACACACACACAACACCCACACACACCACCACACACAACACACACACACACACACCATACCATACAACACACACAAACACACACACAAAACACATTTATATTTGTTTTTACAAGTTAATTAAAATCTGTGTAAGGAGACGTCTCTTTCACAGAACAGAAAAAAAAGAACCGGGGTGAAGGTCGCCGACAAAATAAAACGGAGAGAGAAAAAAGATGGCAATGGAGTTTGGCAGAATATAGAACCAAGAAGAAAAGAAAAAAAAGAAGCAGCAAAAGAATCAGAAATCTCAAGTGCGTGCGTGCGCAGGCATGTGTGTGTGTTTGTGTGTGTGTGTGTGTGTGTGTGTGTGTGTGTGTGTGTGTGTGTGTGTGTGTGTGTGTGTGTGTGTGTGTTTTGTGAGTATATATGCGCTCATATGTGAATGTGTCTGTCTGCTTGTCTGTCCTAATATCTGTCTGTCCATTTACCTGTCTACTTTTCAGTCTACTGTTTGTGCGTCTGCCTATATTATGTGTTTGTCAGTGTGTCTGTGTCCATTTCAGTATGTATTCACAGGTTTATTTTCAACTTTGTTTTGTCCTAGTTCGCTTCTTTTTGGTAAAATTTATTTTTCTAGTTATTAATGCTTTCTATTGTTGTTGTTTTAAGTATCACAACTTCCTAGAAACTGATCTTTTTCTTCTTTCTTTTCAAAACTTTAAGAAAAAGAATATTTGCATAGACCAAACTGCAAAAGAACAGACAGGTATGCTTTGTTTCCAAATGATCAAAAGAAAAATGCAGTAAATACTTTGTTTTTCATGAAAGTTTATGAAACCTGTTTTACTTTTCAGTTACTTTTTCGCTCCTTGCCTAGAGCTCGAAGGTTTGCCAACAGCAAGATTTTGCGTATGCTGCCGTTGTTTTCCCACCATCAAGGTAACTGCATCTAGTCTTCGGGGATGATTGTTATACTTATGACTATGGTCATTACACTAAACAATCACAATGCTAATGCACCTATGTCTGTGCTTTCACCTGTCTGATAGCTCCCTGGGTTCGCCCAATGTTTTGTAAATCTTCTCCATCTGTTCCCACCGGCACACAATGGCCTACTCTTACCTTAAGAAAAGCGGGAAAAGGATTTAACGTGTGCGCAAGATGTTCTGCATGCGTTCGCACACGGGGGCCTCGGCTTATAGTCTCATCCGAAGGACTTTTGGGGGAGAGTGAAGTCGGCACTGGTGTCAACTTCAGAGGAAAAAATCCCCTCAAACGGAACCGAACCCAGGTCGTCAGATTACGAGCGCAATGTTCTGACCATCAGGCTAGACATTTATGTGGACAGTCAGTTCAGATGCACAGTCAATCCAAGCTAGTGAGTCCTGCTGCCATCAGTCCAGACTCCTAGCTACCAAACCTTTAATGCCAGTAACAGCTAGAGTCAAAGTTTGGAAGATGAAACGCTTCTTTCAGGCACAAACCTATAAGAAGCAAATGCGTTCCACGGCTGTGCTGACTGTACAGTTCATTCTCTGAGGCATCCCTCTGAATGAATACCAGTCAGTCTCTCCATTGAAGCAGGTTCGCAGTTTTGCTAGACAGACGTTTTAATGATTTTCATCAGAGAACACTAGTAAGTGTTTCTGCTGATTCATCTAAAGTAAGGTTGGCACAAACATTGTACTTCGTCTGCATTGCTTCTGTGAAGAGCTGTCTGGCTGGGGTTTCTTTGCTAGGTATTAAAGAAACTGACGGTAAATGTGTTGATTTTTTTTTAAGAGAGAAAGGATGAAAACTCAGTAGATGAAAAAGGGACAATTAAATAAACACAAAAAATGCAGAAGCTATGTGTGTGTGCATACGTGCGTGCGTGCGTTCGTGCGTGTGTGTGTGTGTCTGTTTGTTGGTGTGTCTGTGTGTGAGAGATAGAAAGAGATAGAGATAGATAGATAGAGAGATAGAGAGAGGGAGGAGTGGGAGAGCGACAGAGACAGACTGAGATAGAGACAGACATACAAACAGACATACAGACAGACAAAACAAAATGGTCAATGGAGGAATTTATCCCTTGATGTGTGAAATTTACTTTTTTCATTGACACATTATTTGTACTTTTCATTGTGGTACAGAACCCTTCTCTGTCTCTGTCTGTCTCTCTCTCTCTCACTCGGATCATTGTACTAATAAGTATTTTTGTAAATTATGTCACCTGTTCTCACATATCGGCCTACTCTTTAGAAAGATGGAATAGGTTTTAACGTGTGCTTATGATGTTCTCTCTCTCTCTCTCTCTCTCTCTCTCTCTCTGGCTCTCTGTCTCTCTCTTTCTCTCTGTCTCTCTATCTGTCTCTCTCTCTGGCTCTCTCTTTCTCTCTGTCTGTCTGTCTCTGTCTGTCTGTCTCTCTCTGTATCTATCTCGAGCTGTCTGTCTGTCTCTGTCTCTGTCTCTCTCTCTGGCTCTCTGTCTCTCTCTTTCTCTCTGTCTGTCTGTCTCTGTCTCTGTCTGTCTGTCTGTCTGTCTCTCTCTCTCCCTCTCTCTCTCTGTCTCTCTGTCTCTGTATCTGTCTCTCTCTCTCTCTCTCTCTCTCTGCTCTCTCTGTATGAAAGATAAACTCCACATCACCACTCAGCCATCACTTCTCTAACAAATCCCATCCCCTTGACACACATCGTAACTTCATCACTTCTCACACATCACCTCCCTTTGCCCTCCCCCCTCATCCACACCCAGCCTTCTCTCTCTCTCTGTCCCCCCTCCCTACCCCCTCCCCTCCCCTTCCCATGCTTGGCATAGTATTGCCTTGATTGTTTTTGATTTTGATTTTACTTTTTATTTTTATTTTTTTTAAACCTTGCTCTGCCTTATCTTTTTTTAAAAAGTTTTTGATGGTCTGTTGATTTGTTTGATTTGTCTTTTGATTTTTTGATCTGATCTTGTTTTGATTTGTTTGTTTTGATTTGCTTGATTTGATTTGTTTTTTGATTTGTTTTTTTCATTTGTTTTTCTGAAGAAGCCTGACAGTTATTTTGACTAACTTACTATATTATTGTGTGTTAAATGTAAAGTCATTTGATTTACTCCTTAACCCATTTCATTTGTTCTTCTGAAGAAGGCTAACAGTCACTTTGACTGAGTTATTATATTATTGTGTGTTATATGCAAAGTGATTTTGATTCTACTCTTTAATTCATTTCATCCCCTACCCCCAATCAAGTATTTATACTCCCCCCTTATTAGTAAACTTTCAACATATTTTCATTTTCCCCATTCACCAAATAAGGCAAATTTTACAACACATTATTGATTCTCATCAAAGTACCTATAATAGATGCATCCAAGACATAATACCTGGCCCTCCAAGGATGGCTTACGAATTTGCCACCTAAACATAAACCATGCAATTAACAAAATTGAAGATATATCAACACTCATCACAAATCAAGGTAAACCATTTCACATACTAGGGCTTTCTGAGTCAAGGCTCTTAGAACATATAATGGACACTGACATACACATACCAGGTTATAAAATCTTGCGAAAAGATCCACATAAGCCAAAAGAAACGGGTGTGTTAGTATATATTAGTGAATCTGTAACATTCAAACGTCTCCCTGACCTAGAACGTCATGAAATAGAATCTATCTGGATTGAAGTTTCAGTGAAAGGTACACGGCCTGTTGTAATAGGGTTCTGTTACAGGAATCCAACAGAAAGAACAAATTGGATAGACAAATTCGACTCCATGATGAATGAAGTCCTACTTGAATGTCAGGAACTAATCTTACTGGGTGACTTCAATATTGACCTTACTAAAGTACATAATCAATGGACCCAAGTTACGAATTCCTTCAATCTTCACCAATTAGTTAAATCTCCCACGAGAGTCACATCAAATTCAAGCACACTAATTGACCATATCTATGTATCAAACCCCGAAAACATCATAGAAACATGTGTTCCTGTCTATAACTGCAGCGACCACTACCCAGTCTGTGCCACTTGGTCAAAAAAAGGAACAAAAATTCCCAAACCTGGCCATAAAACTATAACCTACCGTTCTTTTGCAAAGTTTAATGAACAACATTTTCTCCTAGAACTATGTAACTCCACGCTGTCGGAAACATTCAACATTGCTGATCCAGACTTAGCTATTGAGTTCTGGTTAAAGACATTCACTGAAATCTATAACAAACATGCCCCACTAAAAACCATTAGAATCAAACACGTCCCCAAACCACCTTGGCTCACAAAGGAACTAGAGGAAGCATGTTATCTAAGAGATTTTCTAAAAGAACACAAATATTATGAGGAGTCCAAAAAATTAAGAAACGCCATAATCTCACAAAAACGGCGTGAAAAAAAGAAATATTTTCAAGACTTACTATCGTCCAAACAAAATTCAAAGACTGTATGGCGAGCAATAAATCAAATAACAAACAATCAATCATCTTCCAAATCAAATATAATCAAAGACATCTCTGCTGAAAAACTTAACAACCACTTCATCAATGTTTCTTCTAACATAATTAGCAATGATAACTCAGATTCCAATGACCTCAATAAATTAAAACAATACTGCCAAGAAAAGCATATACCTTCAAAACTTCACTTACCATTCATGTCTGTGTCAGAGGTCTATAACTATCTGACTCACCTCAAACAATCCAGAACGCGTGGTCTTGATGGAATAGACAGCAAAATATTAAAATTATCAGCTCCAGTTATCACAGACACCCTAACATATATATACAACCTTTGCCTTGATAAGAACTACTTCCCCAACGCCTTCAAATGTGCTAAAGTGATCCCCATCTACAAGTCAGGTGATACTTCAGATCCTTCAAACTATAGACCAATCTCTATTATACCTATCCTTTCAAAACCCCTGGAAAAACATATGAATAAACACTTAGTCCATCATATAGAAACCAATAACTTACTCCATCCTAATCAGTCTGGATTTAGACAAAAGCACTCGTGCCATACAGCACTAACCAGTCTTGTTGACAACTGGTTATCAAACATTAATGACAATAAATTTTGTGGGGTATTATTTGTTGATTTCAAAAAAGCATTTGATACAATTGACCATAAACTTCTCCTTAAAAAGCTAGAACTGTATAACATTTCTACAAAAACCCTAGGACTACTAGATTCCTATCTTACAAACAGGCAACAGTGTGTTTCAATAAGTACATCAACATCCAAACTAAAAACCATTCATTATGGAATACCACAGGGATCCATATTGGGACCAATTCTCTTCTCATTATACATAAATGACCTTCCTCTACATATCAATTCCAAATGTGAACTATTTGCTGATGACACCACCATACATACGAGCCATAACAACATTAATTATCTTGCAACCTTACTTCAAAAAAGCGCTGACGAACTTGTCAAATGGACAGAACAAAACCACATGTCTATCCATCCCCAAAAAACAAAAGGCATGCTTATCACCACCAGACAAAAGCGACAAAATTTATCACATAAACTGTTTAAAATTTACATAAAAAAGGAAGCAATTGAACAAACCTCTCACCACAAAGTCCTAGGTGTGACAATCGATGAAAATCTCAGCTGGTTCTACCACATATCTCATCTATGCAAATATTTGTCCCAAAAAGTCTACCAGTTGACTAAAATCAAACATTTTCTTGACTTCCATTCAAGGAAACTGTTCTTCCAAGCTTATATACAATCCTCAATAGACTATGCAGCAACCCTGTGGGATTCTGCCAGTGCAAATACCATGAAACCGTTACTTAGTCTGTATAAACGTGGTCTCAAACTGGTCCTTTTGAAGAAAACAACCTTGCTAGAAGTAGACTATACACAGTTAAATATTCTCCCCCTACACCAACGACTAAAATATAACAAAGGCATCATGATGTTTAAGATAATGACAGGAAATGTCCCCACATCCTTAAAAGATAAATTCCCAATAAATCATTCCAGAAGTATGGAAAAGCCAAATGTCCCAATCCCAAGAATAGACCTGTTTAAATCTAGTTTTCTATACTCAGGCCCTACACTGTGGAACTCCCTTCCTGATTCAATTAAACAGCACCAATCATTAACAACCTTCAAAAATTACCTTCTAAACCACTTGATGCATTAAAAACAACAAACCACACTCCCCCCCCTCCCCCCTCTCTACCACTGTGTGTGTGCATGGGTGTGGATGTGTGTATGTGTGTAATTCTTATCTGTGTGTCTGAATGTCTGTGTGTGAGAGTATGTGAGTATGTGGAAATCATTATCCAATTTCTAAAAATGTTTTGCTAATTCTATAAACATCTGGGATGTTTTTTATTATTATTATTATTTCTTTGTTGTTGTTGTTGTTGTTGTTGTTGTTGTTTTTAATTTTTAAAAAAATTGTTTTATTATTTTATTTTCATTATCATTTTTTTAAATAGTATTCTCCCCCGCCCCCTTCAAATAAGAATAACATTTATTTTTCCCCCTTTTTATCCAAATGTATGATTTAAATGACTTGTATAACTTTAGACATATAGACGTAGACTGATGTTTCAGTTGTTTATTATAATGTTCTCTTGCTGGCTCCTGCTGGCTCTTTGTTTATTAGCCGTTTTTGTTGTTGTTGTTCTTGTTGTTTTTTTTTTTTTTGGGGGGGGATTGTTTTGTTTTTTTGTTTGTTTGTTTGGGGTTTTTTTGTTGTTGTTTTGTTTTGTTTGTTTGTTTTTTGTTTGTTTACTTGTTTGTTTGTTTGTTTTGTTCTGGGTTTGTTTTTGTTTTTGTTTTTTTCGTTTCTTTTCTTCTTCCTTAATAATCCAAATTATCTTATTGTGACTTCTGATTTTCTCTTCTGAAAGAGTGCACCTTTCTCACCTTATTATATGTAGTGTACTGTCGCATTTCTCTTACCTTATTATATGTAGTGTACTTATTTCTGTATGTTGTTTGGTACTGCGTATAGTTTTATTGTTTAATATCTTTTATTTTGATGTTATCCCTGAAAAGGGCGGGGACTGGATGTAAAAAAGCACATGTGTGCTTATCTATTATCCTCGAATAAAAGAATTTGCCTTGCCTTGCCTTGCCTTGCCTTGCCTTGCCTTCCCAGCTGCCTGCAGAAGTGGATTCCTTGAGGGGCAGAGAGAGAGAGAGAGAGACAGAGAGAGAGACAGAGAGACAGAGACAGAGACAGAGAGATACAGAGACAGAGAGAGAGACAGCAAGACAGAGAGAGACAGAGACAGAGAGAAAGAGAGAGAGACAGAGACAGAGCCCTCTACCCCCTCCCTTCCTCTTCCCAGCTGGCTGCAGCAGTGGATTGATTCCCTGAGGGGCAGGGGAGTGACAGGCTGTACATCACCCCCAAACAATGGCGGAGTCAGCCCTCAAAGAGCCGCCTGCCTCTGACAGCCAATACAGCGTGAGTAAACAGGCCCCTGTGCAGCCCTGCACTGCCTCACATAGCACTGCTGCTGCTGCTCTTGCTGCTGCTGCTGCTGCTGCTAATGAGAGGGGGAAGATATGGTAAAGAGGGATGCAGGACTGGTGATGGTGGTGGTAGTGGTGGTGGTGGTGGTAAGAAAGACAGGGGTGGTGTCATTTCTCTGCTGTTCTTCTCTCTCCTGATCCTTATTGTGCCAGATGGATGTGTTTGTGCCATGCTCAAAATAGTTTTGAAGTTTTGTTGTTGTTTTTTTAGACAGGAAGTTTTAGAATCATTATTTCTTTTATTTTTATTTTTCGTATACTTCTGTTTGTTTTGTTGGTTGATGTTGTTGTTGTTGTTGTTGTGGTTAATCTTCTTTTTTCTTCTTCATGTTCTTGTTTTTCTCATTCTTGTTCTTCTTCTTTGCATTCATTCTCTCCTTTTCATTCATCTTTTTCTTTGAATTATTCTTTGCAATCTTCTTCTTTGCAATCTTCTTCTTTGCATTATTCTTTAAATTTTTCTTTGCATTATCCCTATTTGCATTCTTCTCTCTTTTCTTTGCATTATCCTTCTTTGCAGTCTTCTTTGCATCCTTCTTTTTTCTATAATTTACACCGAACCTTGTGTATATTGTGTACCATATTCAGATTGCTCTGCACACAGAAGTGCTTTAAAATTATCGAAAAGACAAGCAATGCATATGATAGTGTCAATACTATGTAATTGAGAATTTGGAGTAGCAGTTGTTATTGTTTTATTGTTAAGTTTGATTACTTCTGGCATGGCATTTTTCTCTGCCTGAAAATGTGTCCACTATATATCCTATTTCTTAAAACCACTATCCGAATTGCATCATCTGAAGTGTTTTGCAAGAATTGTTCATGATGATGTCGAGGAGGATGACAATCTTAACAACAATGATGATGGTTACAACATTGATACTAGTAAGCAATATGGTAGTAGCAGCATTGCTATCATTATTCCTATTCTTATTATTATTCGCAGTGGTGGTGGTGGTGGTGGTGGTGGTGGTGGTGGTGGTGGTGGTGGTGGTGGTGGTAGTAGTAGTAGTAGTAGTAGTAGTAGTAGTAGTAGTAGTAGTAAGTAGTAGTAGTAGTAGTAGTAGTAGTGTATTAGGTGGAGGAGGAGAAGCACCAGCAGCAGCAACAGCAAAAACAACAGCAACAGCAGTATTACCCTTAACACTTAGATTATTAGCTAATCATTGTAACCACTAGATCAAAAGAATTTAGGAAACAAACAAAATTCATGGAAATATGAAGAGCTGCATGCACTCCCTCTCCTCCTCCCTCCTCCCCTGCATCCTCCACAAAAGCCATTCTATGCTGACAACACCACAGCCGGAGGGAAAAGGGGAGCGGGGGTAGGGTAGTGTGGAGGGGAGGAGGAGGATGAAGTGGGCATTTTTTCCCATGGGGCTGCCATAACTTTTGCTGCCATCCCTGCTACTCTGTCATCTCTACTGTTGCCTCTATTCTCTTTGAGGAATGAGGAAAAATAGGCTTGTTGATTTTAGACAAAGTGGCGATCAGTTCGTACTATCTGCATGTAAGTCCGTTTGCTTGCTTGCTTGCTAACTTGCTTGTTTCGTGTGTCGGTCTGTGGATATGTATGTGGGTATGTATGTTTTGTGCATGCGTGCATTGCATTTGTGTTTGCTTGTTCAGTTTTGTATTTGTGCGCGCATGCGTGTGTTTGAGAGTGCTTATAATGTATATGTGTATGTGCGCGTGTGCATATGTGTGTGCGTGTGTGCGTGTATGCGTGGGTATGTGTGTGAACGTGTGTGTGCGTGCGTAGCGTGTGTGCGTGCGTTTGTACATGTATGCGTGCGCAGGCTTCATACTTGCATGCACGTGTACATGCGTAATGATCGGTGATGATGGAAATATGAATAATAGCAGATAATCTGACATTACAGTTTGTGCCGTTTATAGCCTGGTTATCAGTTAGGCCCAAGACATACAAGTATTTGAAATGCTGGTAGGATCATTCGTTTGGATTCTCCGAATTCAAAATGCGGCTACCTTAATGGCGGGTAAACATTTCCATACACAAAAACATCACCATTGGTAAACCTCGGAGCTTTTGTTGAAAAACAACAACAAAAAAATCTGGTTTGGCTATCTTGTTTCACGCACTAAAATCTGCAGCCTGTGATCATTTGGTTATAGAGGATAATGAAAACAGATACTTTTCCAAACATAAACAGTATCGCCACCATCAATAAGTCATGAGACACCCAGGTACCCTGTTAGTTGCACAGACTACGGCTGTCATCCAGAGTGCAAAGCAATGCTGTCTAAAAAATCATGATCATACAAAGCAAATACCTCCTGAGAGGAGTGGAGAGAGGAGAGGGCAGGGACGACCCTCAATCGAGCTTGTGTTGTTAGTGTGGGGGGATATTTCCCCAGTGACTCCTAATTGATTGCGTGCAACAGCGCAATGCGTTCATCAGATGGCGCGGCCTGGCTGGTTGCCAGCCTAGCTCTGAAGAGAGAGGCCTTTTGATTCATGGCCAGCTGGAACAAAAGGCAATGTTGACACACGGCGCAGACTGTGGGAAGTAATTGCCTTTTGGTGTCCCTGTAACGGTAATTGAAAAAACAAGGTTGCTTTTAGTTTGTGCTGCCTGCATTTGTGAGATCAGTATCAGTCTGGTTGCTGGCTCCCTCTCTCCCGTCCCGCTGCTCTTTCCAAATCCACCACCTGCATAAGAGGCTACAAACCCAGCTTTGTCTTGTCATGATTTTGCAAAACTGCAGAACCTAGGAAGCTGTCAGTTTAGGACTTCTGTTAGGCCACTGGATAGCTAAGAACCCCGCAGTGCTGTTAGGCCACTGCCTAGATAGGAACCCCGCAGTGCTGCTGGGTCACTTTCATTGAAATCAACAGTGACTGTTTTAACCTAACATTCAAAATTGAAGATTAAATTAGCTGTTGATCCCAATATTAACAGTAGTTCATACATACATACACATATATATATATATAATTATGTAATATATATAATTAAATATATAGATATATAGATATATAGATATATATAGATATAGATATATATATACATACATACATACATACATACATACATACATACATACATACATACATACATACATACATACATACAAATAAGCCTCCAAAAATGCAACGAATCATAGGCAAGATCAGAACGCTTGAGACTATGAAACTATTCCATGATAGTATGAACTCTCTCTCTCTCTCTCTCTCTCCCTCTCTCACTAAAAATGCCAGTGCATGGACTTCCAGCAATGTTAGAGTGCATGCTAAACGCTGCACTGCACGAACAAACGCTGTCCTCGTTCAAGGTGGAAGGGAGAGGACATCAGACTGTTGTCATCCTACGTTTAACAGGTAACAGTGCCGGCCATTCACTTGTCACGCCTGTTCAAAACACAACATATAGAAAGAAGTGCCCATCTCAGACGAACAGGGACAGAAGAAGAGCGGCAGCTTACAGAACAAATAAAGAAGAAAACAATAATGAACAGGCTTCGTCCCCCTCTGGCTTATTTTTACCCACCCCACCCAGCTTATATTATGATGCTAGCCAATGCAATGACAATAGCAATGGTGTGTTTATGTGTGAAGACCATTACCCTCCCTCCTCAAGCAGTTGCCGAAATGAGGGTATTGATATGAAAGAACATGACATAGACAAACAAACAGTGACAATTTCTTGCAGTGATATATGTGCTTTTGGGAATGAAGTGAGAGACAGAGGCTGTGATGAAGGGGGTGATTGTAAAAGGGGAAATGAACTTGCAAAGAATAAGACTGAAGAAGAGTATGTGGAGAAAATGAATGAGGAAGAACGTACAGTAAATGAGAGCAAGGAAGAGCGTGCAGTGAATGAGAGCAAGGAAGAACGTGCAGTAAATGAGAGCGAGGAGGAGCATGCAGTGAATGAGAGCGAGGAGGAGTATGAAGAGAATGAGAGTGAGGAAGATCGTGTAGAACGTGAAATCTTGGAAGGCGTGCGAAAATTGGCAAAAACAGTAGACACTACTAGGTCCATGCTGCAAGAAGTGAAACAAAGCCTCACTGATGGAGCCGCTGCTGTATCAAAAGGAAGGCTTTCTAGAGATGTGCCTTGATGACTGTGTGAGAGACTTCATACAAACTTAACGTAAAGACACTGTGATTGGAACAACCAACAGTTTATATATAAAGACAGTATCAATATTCTGCTAGATGATCAAAACCATGGTTTGGAATCCATGCCATGTGGACAATTTTGGGTTTGCTTAAATATGTTGTTTATTGTGTGTATGTGTTTTGTGCCCAGTCCCCACCCCACTGTCCCCTTGTGAATGGGCATAACTGCTTTACACAATAAACCTTTGTCATTGTCATTGTCATTGTCATTGTCTCTCCCTCTCTCTCTCTCTCTCTCTGTTTCTCCTCTCTCTCTCTCTCTCTCTCTCTCTCCCCTCTCTCTCTCTCTCTCTCTCCCCCTCTCTCTCTCTCTCTCTCTCTCCCTCTTCTCCCTCTCTCTCTCTCTCTCTCCTCTCTCTCTCTCTCTCTCTCTTTCCCATCTCTTTCCCATCTCCCCCCCTTCCTCTCTCTCACACACATCTCCCCCCCCTCTCTCTCTCTCTCACTTTGTCTCCTTTTGGTTCTGTTTTCCATTTCTTTTCTTTTTTTTACAAAAAAACTTCTTCCCACATCACAGAGATCAAACAAACCCCAGTCTTGTTTGATTTTTTTCTGAAAGCAGCGGACAAACAAAAAGTGGCCTGCCATAAGCCCCATCAATTATTAACACCATTACATGCGTCAGCAGCTGCCGCCAATTCAACAGATATTGGAGTGAGTGCCAGGCAATCAACGCTCCTCTAGTGAAATAAAAACTCTTTTATCTGTCCCGTTGTTGTTGTTTCTTCTCTTTTGTCTGCTTGTTTGTGTATACTTGTCTGTCTGCTTGTCTGTCTTTTACATCCCTCTCTGTGTCTGTCTGTTGGTCAGTCTGTCTGCTTGTTTTTTTTGTCTGTTGCGTGTATATTTCTTTGTTTTGTCTGTCAACCTAACCATTTTTCATTTTTTAATGTCTGTAGTTATTTTAGTGTCCGTCTTTTGAAGCGTTCCTGTCTGTTGTATATGTGTCTGTTTTCTTGTCTACCAGTTTTTTTTAAAATCTCTTTCTATGTTTTTGTGTGTCTGTCTCCTACTTGTCCTTTTGCTTCCTTTCCTGCCTGATTCTCTGTCCGTCTTTCTGTCTTCCTGTCTATCTGTCAGTCTGCTTGTCTGTCTGTTTGTCTGCCTGCTTGCCTGCATGTCTGACTGTATGCCTCTACCTTTAGGTCTGTCTTGCACCTTCTTTTTACTTCTTTCTTTCACTCTTGATTTTTATTTTCTTTTATGCTTAAGATACAGAGATGAATGAAGGAAGGAAGGAATGAGTGAATGAATGAATGAATGAATGAATGAATGAATGAATGAATGAATGATGAATCATTCGATTAACCATTCATCCAATCCCTTCTCTCTCTCTCTCTCTCTCTCTCTCTCTCTCTCTCTCTCTCTCTCTCTCTCTCTCTCTCTCTCTCTCTCTCTCTCTCTCTCTCTCTCTCTCTCTCTCTCTCTCTCTCCACCCCCGCTGTCTGTCTCTGTCTCTCTGTTTCAGTGTTTGTCTCTCTCTGTTTGTACGAAATGACAATATATATATATATATATATATATATATATATATATATATATATATATATACATATATATATATATATATATATATATATATATATATATATATATATATATATATATATATATATATATATATATATATATATATATATATATACATTATATATATATACTTTTTTGCTTAAATTCTTCTTCATGCCTTGTATTTCAAGTTAATAACATTTGTTAGCGTGTTTTCCCTTAGAGGGCTGAATGTAAAAAAAAACAAACAACGGTCATGTTTATTCTACACCCATCTGTAAATGAAACTTGTTCATTATTCTCTTTTTCTCTCTCTCTCGGTCTCATTTTCTCATTACCAGGAGAGAAAGAGAGGGAGGAGAGAGACAGAGAGAGAGAGAGGAGAGAGAGAGAGAGAGAGCGAGAAGAGCAAAAGAGAGAGAGAGAGAGAGAGAGAGAGACAGACAGACAGACAGACACTGAGACAGAGAGAGACAGAGAGAGACACAGAGAGAGAGAAAGAGAGAGAGAAAAAAAGATACAGACAGAGAGACGGAGACAGAAAGAGACAGAGACAGAGAGAGGGTGACTGCAGAAGTGAATCAAGATAGAGACCTGAGTGCAGTTGAAAAAAC
>CM060326.1:13632641-13635141 GCA_030674155.1 Stramonita haemastoma | reverse complement strand
AAGACAACACTGCAACTGAAGTGACGTTTAGTGTCTGGTCTAAAGCTTTCAGGAATGTTTTCTACAAAGAATGTGCCAAAGCAAAACAGCACAGACGAAATACAAAAACCAGCCTGAGTAAATACAGACACTGTAAGTTACATGTGTTTTGCTGAAAAGCAAAACGGGAAAATGGATCCAAAAGATTATAGAAAAAAATAAGCAAAACAAAAAGAATGAAAGAATGAAAAAAGAACATGGAAAGAAGCAAATATCAACAGAAGGCTGAGGAAAATGTATGGCTTTGACTCTCAAGAAGGCCACGGTAATATTCATAGTAAAATAAAAGAAAATAATAGGATAAAAGAGCTTCTGAGTTTTTTGTTGTTTTTTTTATATCCCGCAGGGCATTGCAAAACATTCCGATATCATTAATGGGGCTGATATGTGCAGTGCACTATCACGTTTGTTTGTTTTGATTTTTTTTACTCTTTTGCTCACAACTTATCTTTCCTGGTCACAACTGGGAGAAAAAAGTAAAGACAGGAGAAAGGAAAAGTCTCTCTCTCTCTCTCTCTCTCTCTCTCTCTCTCTCTCTCTCTCCTCTCTCTCTCTCTCTCTCTCTCTCTCTCTCTCTCTCTCTCGTATATATATATATATATATATATATATATATATATATAGATAGATAGATAGATAGATAGATAGATAGATAGATAGATAGATAGATAGATAGATAGATAGATAGATAGATAGATCGATCGATCGATCGATAGATAGATAGATAGATATATGTATATATAGATATATGTTTATATACACACACATACATACATACATTATGATACACATTTTTAAAGAAAAAAAAACCACCAACAACAGGGAAACAGCTTTTAAAAAACAACAATACCGGAGTACAATACCCGTTTTTATTTTGGTATCATGTATTTATTATCATGTCTTTAAGCTTCATTACCTTCTGTGGAGTAAATGTCCTGCCTCTTTCATTCAGACACCACCAACACCTTTACCATACCCAGATTGCCATGTCATGTCATATCATGTCCTCAGAGCCACAAGTTTATCAGAAGCTCATGAATGTAAGGCTATCGTAATGCCACCAGTCCCAAGATCCCTGTACTGCTGACTGAGTAACATTGGGAGTATACTGTGCTGCTTTTTCCTGAGCCAATAAATGCCGACCACTACCCACCTTCTGCTGTGAAAACGCGTGTAACATTATCATGGATGGCATCCTTACAATTTGCTTGACTCATCAAATTCATGTAAACAGAAATATTTGTTAAAAACAAAAAAAAAGTACTAGGAAAGATAATTATACACTTTGAAAAGTGACAGAAACATTCAGTAAGTATGCAGAGTCTAAAAATCTTTTTTTTTCTACATGAACAAATGAGTAAATAAATGATCAAAGCAAGGGGAAAACACCACAGACAGCAGCAAAAACATTGATGAAAAAAGAAAGAAAAATGGATTCGAAAGGATGAAAAAACTAAGAGCATATGACAACAAGAGATAAAAAGATAGAATGATAAACAAATAAAAATGACAAAGAAAATAGATAAGAAAATTTTCTGAGAAAAAAATGCTGGCACGTTCAAATTGTTTTTT
This sequence comes from Stramonita haemastoma, assembly GCA_030674155.1. Lineage (NCBI taxonomy): Eukaryota > Metazoa > Mollusca > Gastropoda > Neogastropoda > Muricidae > Stramonita > Stramonita haemastoma. Next base: position 13,633,530 of record CM060326.1, on the reverse strand, counting down.
TTTTTAAATTGAATCAATGACAGAAAGTAATCATCCTAATTATCAATTCCTGTACAACTATTCCCCATCCGCATAAATCTCCGCCCTAACCCACATCTCTTCTTCTGTCCCTTCAAGACACAAGGCCAAATATCCATTTCCCGTTGTCCAGAAAAAGGGATGGGAGACACTATGGAAGTAGGGGAAAACACGTAAGCAATAATGCATCGTGATTTAGGATAACAATGGCTGGCCTGTATCGCTCTTGTTTTGTTTTTTTTGTTTTTTGTTTTGTTTTATGAGGCACAAATTTTGCGCATTATATCAAAAGTTTTTTTTTTCAGCGAAAGAGAAAAAGTTAAGAAATAGGACATTAATGCGTACAGTGATATTTCAGATCTGCATGATTTATGGCCAGAAAAGGTTGGATGAACGGCAAGACAGCGGTATAAAGGTAGGCAGCTTAATACACTACAACGACACTAATTTGTTCCGTTAACACACACACACACACACACACACACACACACACACACACACACACACACACACACACACACCACACACCTAACACACACCTAACACAAACCCTATACACAACACCACACACACACCTACCACACACCCTAACACACAACCCTACACACACACACACCATAACACACAACACACACCGACAACACATAACACACACACACAACACAAACACACTACACTACAACAACAACACACCTCACAAAACAACACATACCCTACACACCTACACAACACAACGCACGCAGCACGCACACGCACACACACGTGCACCCCACAACACACACAAACACACCATACACACCTAAACACAACACACACACACACTCACACACACACAACACTACACACCCTACACACTACACAAACCACACAC
>CM060326.1:13622641-13630141 GCA_030674155.1 Stramonita haemastoma | reverse complement strand
AGGGTAACAGAATAAGCAGTAATTGCTTTTTTTACTTCCAGCCCTCTGGCAAACAGCCCCGAAAACAAGACAATAAACAAATTAACAAAAGAATATCTCAACTCGCACCCCTGACCACCACCCCCCACCATAAAAACAGCCAAAAAACAGAAATAAACACAAACCAACCAAAAGGAACCCCTCCCCCGCCTCAGAAACAACCCCCCCCCCCCACCAGACCCCAAACACGATAAACAACTAACTCACTCCCCCCAAAAAAAAACAGCAATAAAATATCTCCCTCCACCCCCACCCCCTTCCTTACAAAAACCAACAAAAAGCAACTCCTTTTCCCCCTCCTAAACACACACAAAAAAAACCTCCAACAGCTACACTGCTCCCCCCCCCCTGAGAGAGAGACAGAGAGAGAGAGACACAGAGAGACACAGAGAGGGAGAGAAAGAGAGAGAGAGAGAGAGGAGAGAGAGAGAGAGAGAGAGAGAGAGAACAAGATGGGGGGGGAGAGAGAGAGAGAGAGAGAGAGAGAGAGAGAGAGAGAGAGAGAGAGAGAGAGAGAGAGAGAGAGAGAGAGAGAGAGAGAGAGATATAGAGAGACAGAGACAGAGACAGAGACAGAGAGAGTAGAGGCAATAAAAGAGCCAGAGACAGACGGACATACAGGCAGACACGGACAAAGCCATCATGAGCATTTATGTTTTTATAAACAAAAAGCTAAAAAAAAAAAAATGATTGTGACCAACTGCCCAACACTCCCTGTCACCTGGTTTTAATAACCCTGCAGTTTTTGTTTTTTTTGCCTGTGATGACCTTCATAACGGATGGGGGTTTATTGCATGCTGGGCTAACTCTCTCCGTTCTAAAACACCAATTGCGTTTGTTACAGGGTTAGTCATTCACAGAAACGTTGCAGGGAAATTACGAACAAAGAGAGAGACAGAGAGAGAGAGAGACAGAGAGAGAGAGAGACAGACAGACAGACAGACAGAGATGCAGAGAGAGAGAGATAGCAAAAGCAATAAAAGAGCCAGAGACAGACAGACGGGCAGACACAGACAAAGCCATCAAGAGATTTTTTATCAACAAAAAGAGAGAAAAAAGATTGTGTACAAATGACCAGCGCTCCTTGTAACCTGGTTTTAATAACCCCTGCAGTTGGGTTTTTTTGCCTGTGATGACCTTCATAACGGATAGAGTTTATTGCATGCTGGGCTACCTCTCTCCCTTCTATAACACCAAACAATTGCGTTTGTTGCCGGATTAGTCGTCCGCAGAAAAGTTGCGGGGAAATTACACAGAGAGAGAGAGAGAGAGAGAGAGAGAGAGAGAGAGAGAGAGAGAGAGAGAGAGAGAGAGAGAGAGAGAGAGAGAGAGAGAGAGAGACAGACAGACAGAGAGAGAGACAGAGACAGAGACAGAGACAGAGAGACAGAGAGACAGAGAGAGACAGAGAGAGACAGAGACAGAGAGAGAGACAGAGACAAAGACAAAGACAGAGAGAAAGAGAGTTTTCAACATTAAACACAAAAAATTAAGCTTTCCAAAAATGATATTGCCTATCCTATTGGATATTCCTTGTAGAACGGGCATTGCAGGACGGGTTATTACCAGAAATCCCTCTGACTGGAGCAGACTGGTTGTCTCCGGACCGGTTTAGGCTACAATTCCACGGCTCTGTCTCTGTCTACTGCCCCAACCATTTCTACCAGCACGAACAATGCTGGCACGTGCACTCTGTGCACTGCTGCGCGATCTGCCTCCAAGCTAACAGCAGGGAAATCCCCACCGCCTACCCTTCTGGGGTTTCTCGGTGTTTGTCAGTGTTTTTTGAACATCACATTTTACCCATATCACATCCACATGACATTCACATCACATTTATATCATATTCTCCCCAAAGTCTTTCAGGTGAGACTATAAACCAAGGTCCCGTGTGCGAACACACGCAGAACATGTTGCGCACATGTCGAAACCTGTTCAGATTTTTAGAAGAGTAGGCCATTGTGTGACGGTGGGAACAGGTGGAAAATTTTACAAAGATGCACACACTCGGGAACTGGTTGTAAAAAAACAGATGTGTGCTCATTCTATTCTCTTCGAAATAAAAGAATAGAACAGAAAAAAAAACATAGAAAAGAAATGAATATTCACCTACCTCTGTCATACTGATGGTGTGTTGACTGTCAATGGGCATGTTGTAATCCTCTATGCTGACCACTATCAATCGAGGAACGAGGGGAACCCGCACCCCCCCCCCCCCCCATGCTGCCGGCCACAACCCCGGTCATGACCTCTGCTTTCTGACCTCTTGCCACTGTGATCAGTGTCCGCTGTGATCGTGATCATCACGTGCTTCCCTTTCAGCATTCCACTGGAAACCCTCATTTGAAGGACGTGAGGAATCCCGGTTCTGCCTTGGATCTTCACCGTGACTGTAGTCTGACACTGCATGTTCTGGGTGGGCTCTTTGTCAACTGTCAGCTGGACGGTTCAGAGGCACTTCTCTGGAACCAGAGACACCTGCTGCTGTACTGCTGTTGCTACTGCTGCTGCTACTACTGCTGCTGCTGCTACTACTACTACTGCTACTACTGCTGCTGCTGCTGCTACTGCTGCTACTACTGCTGCTGGCACTTTGACGTGATTATGTCCTTGTATCTGGTCGTTTGGCCCACAGTCTGTCTGCCTTTCTTAAGAAAGGCCACCCTGGCCTCCGCTCTTTGCTATCCTCCGCAACCACACAGGCTTGCTTGTGGGTCAAAGCATTGGCAACTCGTATTCCCTTTTCTTTTATTCTGGCTCTACAGACCTGATCTCTAACCACAGTCATTTTATCTAACAACTGAACTTAACAGCCATGGGCTTTGGTTCACCATCCCCACTTCCTTCTACCCTGTGTGTTTGTGAAATATCATCAGAACGCCACTTTTTGGTACTTCAACATTGTTCAGTATGTCGGCACCCAATGCAGGACACATGATATGGCTTTCAACTCGTTCTTTCAGGGGTACACTGTAGAATTGCAGATTGTCCCTTCTTGTAAAGCTCTCCAGATTGTCACAGTGTTCTTCAAAATTCCCAATTTGAGATTTTATACTTCCCGCTGTAGAGAATACCATTGATGAATTGTCTTCATTCTGTTTGCGGGTGCTAAAAAACATCTTCAACATTTTGTTTAGTTAGTTGTTTTTTTTTAATCCAGAGAACAATAAATTGTTCATTTTCTTCTTCCAGCCTGTCACAATGCCTTGCTATTCGGTCACACTTATTATCCTACCTAAGATCTCTTTTGATAGAGTTTATGTCTTTGTGCATGCATTGCTACATCATTGCTAATGTCTTTTTTTCACACAAGCCGCATCATTGCTGATGTCTTTTCGCAAGCATGCTACATCATTTGACAGTGACCCGTAGTCTCCTATTTTCTGTTGAATGACTTCTAGAATCTGGGATGCCACGTCGTTACTAATGCCAGCTTCAGTCCCACCAAGAGAGGACAAAGACACGGAAGTCTTGCCGTCACTGTCAACATCACAACTGCCTTTTCCCTGTTGCAACACTGTGCTCCTCTTTGTCTTGCTGCTGCTGCGCTGGACAGTTGCTATCCGATGCTCCAGGATTCATCTGCACATCACCACAACGTGAAAAGTAAGAAACGATAAACAGAAACCTTAGCACACCTACTCTGTCCAGCACGGATATCAGTTTCACGTATCTTTTCTTTACTAAGTATGCACGCTTTGACTTGAAAAAAATAAATACGTAGTTAAGAATAGGCAACATTATACAGAACGAAAACACAGAATTATGAACAGACATGGTCTTCATTTTGCCACAAAGTTTTTTTTATAAATGTAATCTGTCCATGTTACCATGCACAGAAGAAGTTGTTAAGTCTAATGGTAATCACAGTAGTTAAGCAATTTATCTAATTAATTTCAGGAGCACTCCCAAAAAAATTCTTATAGCCTCAATGAAATAAAATTACTCCCGAAGAAAAAAAAAAGAGAAAAATAAACAGCCAGGCAGAGAGACAGGCAGACAGGCATACAAAGGTTTTATTGACGAGTAAAAGCTATCTTGTGCGAGAGAGAAAATAGGGAGAGATAGAGAACGACAGAAAGAGAGAAGACCAACCGACTGACAAATACACAGATAGACAAGAAGACAAACAGACAGGTAGACAGACATGAACTGTGTTTTTTTTAACTGACGAAATGTAACTATTCGGCTCTCACCACAGCTGCTACTGGTGCTGGTGCATGTCATGACATCAATATTTGATGGCCCTTTATTGCTTGCCGGTTTATGACTTCTTAGAACTAAAACTTCGTTTTTAGTCTGCACTTGAAGACACGGAAAGCAGAGGTGTGTGTGTGAGAGAGAGAAAAAGAGAGAGAGAGAGAGAGAGGAGAGTAGAGAGAGGAGAGAGAGAGAGTGAGAGGAGAGAGAGGAGAGAGAGAGAGAGAGAGAGAGAGAGAGAGAGAGAGAGAGAGAGAGAGAGAGAGAGAAGGCAAGGCAAGGCAAGGCAAGGCAAAGTATTTTATTCGAGGATAATAGATAAGCACTTGCGCGCTTTTTTACATCCAGTCCCGCCCCTTTCAGGGATACATCAAGTTGAAAAGATACTAAACAATAAAGCTTTACGCAAACCAAACAAGACACAAGAATAAAGACACTATATATGATAAGGTAATAAAAATGCACTCGATCAGAAGACAAAAATCAGAAGTCACAATAAGAGAGAGAGAGGAGAGAGAGAGAGAGGAGAAGAGAGAGAGAAGAGAGAGAGAGAGAGAGAGAGAGAGAAGAGAGAGAGAGGAGGGAGAGAGAGAAGAGAGAGAGAGAGACAGAGAAGACAGAGACAGAGAGAGAAGAGAGATGAAAGAGAGAAAGACAGAAGCAGAGAGAAGGAAGAGAGAGAGAGAGACATACAGACAGACAGACAGACAGACAGACAGATAGAGTGAAGAGGGGGAGATAATAGATGTAGAGAAGAGACAGAAACAGCAGAGAGAGAGAGAATGGGTGTAGAATAGAGAGAGTTATACAGAAGACAGACGAGAAGACATAGATAGATACACAGAAGACAACGGAGTCACAGAGAGAGACACAGAATAAAGAGAGAGAGAGACATGGGGATGAGGGGGATACAGAGAGAGAGAGGAGAGAGAGGACAGAGACAGAGACAGAAGACAGACAGACGACAGACAGACGACAGACTGAAAGACACAAGACAGACTGAAGACACACAGACACACAGACAGAAATAAGATTAGCAAGTAAAGATTGAAATTCTGGAGACGGAAGTATTTCGTTTTTGTTTTTGTTTCTTTTGCTTGTCTGATCTTGCTTACTTGTCCTTATCATTTATAAGTTCTGAGTGCTTTGACTGGCTGTTCGGTCGGTTGATTTGGGTGTGTTTTCGTTTTCGTTTTGTTGGTTGGTTTAATACTTAATGTTTTCTTGCATGGCTGATCGAGTGGTTGCTTGTTTGCTTGATGTAATGTATTGTATACCAATTTATGTCACGGGCAAATTGCTCAGTGTGAAATTCGGTCTGCTCTCTCCAGGGAGAGTGTGTCGCTCCAAAACCGCGCTATCCGTTTTTTTTCATGTCCGTATGTGTATTCTTTCCTTACCATGGTGTTGCTTTTCTTTTATTAAAAAAGAGTATACCAATTATGATTACGTCAGAAATGTTTCATGTGTTGCATTTGGATAATTTTTTTTCAACCTAGAAAAATAGTTCTGCAAAGTAAATTATAAAAATGTTTGCTACCATGAAACTGAAACGAATACACGGAAAATATTTAGGTTTGCAGTTGATTGTTATATTATTATGTTACGTACAGCTATTTTTCTTATCTCCCCTGGCTAAAACCTTGTAAAACAGTTTTTCCCTTTTATTTGCATGTTTTAGTGTTTTTTTGCTTTGCTTTGTTATTCCAAAAATCTTTTTTAAACCAACTGATCGCTCCCAAAAATAGACAATACATCGTAGAATTATTACAAAAAAGTTACATTTTATGATTTTGTTTTGAGGTTTTGAAAAGCTATCTACCCCAGGAAAATTGGCTTTTTAAAACATTTTTTTTAATTAGAAAAAGGATGAACTTATTTCACAGAAAGTAATGATATATGAATAGGCATTAGAGACACTTGTGATTGGCAGCCTGACAACCTGAAACAACGGGATCTTTTTGAATACTGATTACTTCGAGTACCATCCTGAATATATTGTTGTCTAGACATAGAGATGGTTATGTTGTCAATGCCTCCCATGATTATTCATAATCACCTTTGCTTTCATGTTTTTTTTATTGTTGCTTTATTACTACTCGCAGTCCGCTCAGACAATTATTTTTGAAACTATGTGAAGAAACAAGCAAGAAATACAGTCTTTCGGATGAGACGATATACCGAGGTCCCGTGTGTTGGACATCATTATTTAGCGCACATAAAAGAGCCCACGGCAACAAGAGGGTTGTCCCCGGCAAAATTCTGTAGAAAAAAGCCACTTTGATAGGGAAACAAATACAGCTGCAGACAGGGGAAAAAATTAATGGGTGGCGCTGCACTTGTGGCGACACGCTCTTCACGTGGAGAGCAGCCCGAGTTTCACGCAGAGAAATCTGTTGTGACATAAAGTGATAATAAATAAATAAACTAGTATTTACAACAAAAACAGAAGCAAAGAAGACAACCACCACCACCACCACCACCACCACCACCACCACCAACAACAACAACAACAACAACAACAACAACAACAACACAACAACAAGCAAAAGAAAAAGAAAATGTCTGCAATATAAACTGACTGTAAATGAGATCTGAATCATATAATTCTGAAGTCAGAATACGGCCACCTAAACGGTGCGGAGGGGGGAAATACGGTCGATTTCTCAATAATCTTACCATTGATGAACCTCAGATCTCTAGTCTGAGAACGAGAAAAAAATGATGAAAACTGTTTACATTTGTTTTGGACATAACTAGCTTCGTGAAACCAGTCTGAACAACAACAACAACAAACAACTAGCGGTAGATTATCGAGAAACAGAGTACAGACAGAGAAACAGCCAAACAAGAAATACTTAAGCAAAAAGAAGGACAGACATAGCTATCAAAAGACGAAGAAAATAAGTTTAACTAACCCACAGAGAGAGAGAGAGAGAGAGAGAGAGAGAGAGAGAGAGAGAGACAGAGAGACAGAGAGACAGAGAGACAGAGACAGACAGACAGACAGAACCATACAGACAGACAGACAGACAGAAGCAGACAGAGAGAACCATATAAACAGACAGACAGACAGAAAGACAGACAGGCAGGTTGGCAGGCAGACAGACAGACAGGCATACAGACAAACAGACAGACAGACAGAAACACAGACAAAAGTCAAGGACACAAAAGTCAGAGAGAGAGAGAGAGAGAGAGAGAGGGGAGAGAGAGAGAAGATGGGTGAGGGGGAGAGACACATAGACAGACAGACAGACAGAC
>CM060326.1:13607641-13617641 GCA_030674155.1 Stramonita haemastoma | reverse complement strand
TCCCTACACAGGTCGACTTCTAAGGATGACCAGTGACCTCTCTTTCCACACATAAAGGACAGGGAATCATCGTACCCTATAGCCGAGAACTAAATCAAGACTGTTTGACTTCAACTCCGTGTTGGTCAATAAAGTCCTGGGATCGGATCTCGGCATTAACGTGTGATTAAGGGTGGTAAATTTTCACACACACAAATTCAACCTTCCAACAACAAACAAAAAATACATAGAAAAATTCCGTTCAATGTCCCAACAATTTCTCAAAGAGATAAATAAGGAAGAGGTCATGATCATAGCATACCAGGGTGTGGTCAGTTTAGATCAAAAGACACCTCTGCTCTGTCTTCAGTGTTCGAGGCAGTATTCCCCTCCTTCCTTTCTGTAACAGGAATATTGATATCTGTTGCTAATCTCATAAACCTGGCTACCCGTTCTGCAAGAGCTGTTGGCCGCCAAACATTATTGGAAAACCTTAAAAGCAAACCACGAAGGCATAAACATCCATTAGAGATTCAGAGCTTCGCTTCACTGGAGTACTCAGCGAACAGTGAAGCGAGGGAGGCTGCGCCTTTTTTTTTTTTTTTTTTTTTTTTTTGGGGGGGGCTGCATTGCTCAATATCAGTGTCCGTGTTGGTGTCTAGACGTGAGGAAGCTGGGACAATAACAGCATCATTTAATATTCACTACATCATGCACTTCAGCGTCTTCCAGTCTGCTTAGGGTTGGGTTGCTTTTTTGTTGGTGTGTGTGTGTGTGTGTGTGTGTTTTTTTATGAGAGCATCTATCAATATTCACTGCAGTTTGAGCTTTAGAGTCTTGACACCTGCCTGTATTCGGAAAGTAAGGGCTTCCATCAATGTTTGCTGCCTCTTGTGCCGGGCAGTCTTCTAATCTGCTAGATTTTCTCAGAAAGCAAAGCATACGTGAATGAATATTCCGTGGGTGGTGTGAATGAGAGTCTTGTAATCTGTTTATCTTAAGGCAATAAGGCTGTGCATAATGTTTGTCTTCGTTTCTCGGCTAAAACTCTTGAGGTTCATCAATAGGAAGAATTTGAATAAATGTCTGTTTTACCCACCGCATGGTTGCCACATTCCGACTTAAAGTAAGGTGTATCATGCGCTTTGGAGTGTTGTTGTTTGCGTGTTTTCACACTATCATTAAAAGTTTGATTCACTGTAGTTTTGTTTTTTTTCAGTTTACTTGCTTTTACATGTACTGAGAAAGAAAGGGAGGGGAGGATAGAGAAAGAGAAAGAAACACAGAGAGAGAGACAGAGAGAGAGAGACACACAAACACACACACAGATAGGGAGAGACAGAGATAGGTACAGAGAGAGAGAGACAGAGAGAGACCTAGACACAAAGAGAAACACATATATAGATCAGTTAAGCAGGATCCAAATAAAGCATTGTCTCATTCTGTAAAATGCTAGTTCATGTATTCTTTCATTCATTTATTTTACCATTAATCTTATCAATCCGTTTACTCATCTATTCAATCAGTCTTTTATCTATTCATTCTTTCCTAGTCTTTAGTTCCCTGCCTGCCCCTTCCTCCTCCCACCCCTCTCACTCTCTTTCTCTGAGAGACATCAAAACCGATTTCAGAGTCTGTTTTGTCTTAGACAACACATAAACATTTCCCTAAGTTTTCACGTGTGTAAAGGGGTTTGCATAACCTATGCGGTCGTTGCAGAGCGAGATGTTAGAAACACCAGCTTCTCCAGGGCTCAGCATATTGAGAGTGGCGCCCATCTCCTCTCCCTTGCTGCTTTACCTTCCCTGACCCTAGTGAGCAGGTAAACTCAGGAACTGTACTGGGGCCATGACGCACGAACGGTCACCCATCTACCTGGTTACCACGCTAAAAGCTGCTTAAACTTAGCTTGAGGACAGCGAGTGCTCTGACCTCTGAGCCAACTTTCCATGTGTAAACAGACTTTATTTACTTCCAATTACTGTCACAGGGACAGTGGTTAACATTCTATTAGCTTGGTTGTAGATAAAGCGTACATGCTGTAATACGTTCTTATTGAAACTCAACACCAAACATGAACACACATGCACACTCACAAGCACATATTGCGCATGCTCACAAACATGACTCTCTCTCTCTCTCTCTCTCTCTCTCTCTCTCTCTCTCTCTCTCTCTCTCTCTCTCTCTCTCTCTCTCTTGAATAAAGAAAAGTTTTCAAAGTTTTCAAAGTTTTTTCTCTCTCTCTCTCTCTTTTAATCCACTTGTCTGTCTGTCTGTCTGTCTGTCTGTCTGTCTGTCTGTCTGTCTGTCTGTCTGTCTGTCTCTCTCTCTCTCTCTCTCTCTCTCTCTCTCCTCTCTCTCTCTCTCTCTCTCTCACACACACACATCTCTCTCTCAACCCACTTGTCTGTGTGTCTGTCTGTCTATCTGCCTGTTGGTCTGTCTGTCTGTCATTGTCTGTCTGTCTTTTTGTCTCTTCCCCCCTCTCTCTCTCCCTCTCTCCCCCCCTCACTCCATCCCTCTCTCATGCGCATACACACACGCGCACTCACATAACAATATATAAAAGAATAAAATAAAATAAAACACACACACAAACACACACACACACACAACACACACAGGACACACACTAACACACACACACACACACACACACAAACACACAACACACACAGAGAGCACATACACACACAAAACCACCCCTGCCCCTACCCATCTCACTCACACACGTACACACACACACACGAATAATAATAATAATAGTAATAACCCACAAAGAGCGAGCTAATACGCAATGTTGACACCAGTGTTCCGATAATAGTTCAGTGCCACGGTGGGTGCATGGCTGCATCAATGCTCCTATCAGTTATCACATCCCCCCTTGTTAGGGAAGACAACCTGCCACAGGCAGAGTTTGGGTTCTTTATCCTGTCACTGTCTCACGCCCGGCAGCGCTGCAGTGATGTATGGAATAGCAGCCCAGTGTTTGCCGGATTCTTGATGTGTTTTCATTCAGCAAACACAATCCCCCCTACTGCTGCTTTTGATGCTTGCCTGCAGGAATAGCCCTCGTTTTTGCCGATGATAAATGCCACGTGAAACAAGACAGCTAAGCCATGGTAGATCATCGCCAGTCTGTAGAATTCCTCAAGTAGGCATTTTACTTCTGTGTCTGATTAAAATGCGACGCAAAAGCAAAGTTTAAGTCAAAAGTTTTATAAAGCATAATCATAATATTTGAACAAATATGCAATGTAGCTATCTTGTATCTTTTGATTATGATACGTATCAATATGCCTGTCATAAATGTAACAGGATGATTAAAGTGCTTTGACTTGACTTGAATATACAGATCTTTCACGCAGAGAAATCTGGTGTGATATAAAGTGGTATGAAATACAAAAAAACAAAAAAATCTACAAATAATGGAAGAGAAGACTTTAGTGTAAGTGTAATGATTTCAACAGACAAAATACAGTTTAGCCATCTAAACACATTTTTTCAATCCTTCACTATAACTCCGAAGTTCAACACCCGTGAGACTTTGCGTAAGCGACCGTTTATACACACCATTAAAGTAGCCGCATTCCGTCTTCGGGAATAAACACAGCTCAGTGATGATGGTGATGGTGATGGCTAAACTAGTTAGCTAAGCTACATGGTTAGATGAGCAGCCCATAGCAAACTCCCTCTGGGTGGGAGCCGAAACGGAGTTCCGATAAATCCCAGTGACTCATTCAATACAATCGTCGTTAATATCATATTCATCATTAGTTATGCTATGTATTATCAATTTTGAAGGCGAAATCTTGGTTATTTCTTTACAATACCATTATCAGCATGTTACTTTCCATCATTATTAATTTTGTTATCGCTATTTGAGAGACAGACAGAGAGACAGACATACAGACAGAGACACAGAGAGGGGGATTCAGAGAGAGAGAAAGAGACAGACAGACAGACACACAAACAGACACAGAAAGAGAGAGAGAAAAAGAGAGTGAAAGAGAGAGAGAGAAAGATAGAGAGACAGACAGACAGACATAGACAGAGGCAGAGAGAGGGAGAGACAGACAGACAGACATAGACAGAGGCAGAGAGAGGGGAGATACAGAGAGAGAGAGAGAGAGACAGAGACAGAGATAGAGAGACAGAGAGATAGAGAGATAGAGATAAAGCACAGAGAGAGAGACAGAGAGAAACAGAAAGACACAGAGAGAGAGTTAGAGACAGAGACAAAGAGAGACATAGAGACAGAAAGACAGAGAAACAGAGACAAAGAGAGACAGAGACAGAGACAAAGAGAGAGAGACAGAGACATAGAGACAGACAGACAAAGAGACAGAGACAGAGAGAGATGCGCAGAATGATGATGACTGGTTGTGACCCAGAGGCAATCTCATCTCATCTCATGACAAAGAGAGATAGAGAGATAGAAAGACAGAGAGACAAAGAAAGAGACAGACAGAGACATAGAGACAGAGACACAGACAGATACAGACAGATAGAGACAGAGAGAGATGTGCAGACTGATGATGACTGGCTGTGAGCCAGAGGCACTCTCATCTCATCTCATCTCCTGACTGTTACGTGGTGATGAGGAGCATGCAGCTTTCACACTGCACGTGCAGGATGGACTCATCAGGGTTTGCTGTGTGCTGTGTGTCTGGGTTTTTTTTGTCTTCCGCCATCATCCAGTCATGGCCTTTACAATGTGTGTGTGTGTGTGTGTGTGTGTGTGTGGGGTGTTGTGTGTGTGTGTGTGTGTGTGTTGTGTTGTGTTGTGTTGTGTTGTGTTGTGTTGTGTTGTGTTGTGTGTGTGTTGTGTTGTGTTGTGTGTGTGTTGTGTTGTGTTGTGTGTGTTGTGTTGTGTTGTGTTGTGTTGTGTTGTGTGTGTCTTTGTGTCCGCGCGCGTGCGCGTGTGTGTGTATGTGCACGCGCGCGCACGCCTTCCCGACTTGTGGATAGGCTGTCTCTGTCAGTGTGTTTTTCACACAGACAGACAGAGATACAAAACAACTACCTAAAAAGTGAGCAAAACACATATATCACAGAGGGGTGGGGGAAGGTAGAAACAAAAAGACAAGACAGACAAGGGGTTACAAAAGAGATTGTAAGAAATGCATTCTGAGAAAAGGGAAACTGGAAAACACACGAGTTTGATCCAGGAGCAAAGTTAGACACGAGGACAGCGATCCATACATACCCCACCTGTGGTGTCCTTTCTCTCTCTCTCTCTCTCTCTCTCTCTCTCTCTCTCTCTCCTCCTCTCTCTCTCTCTCTCTCTCTCTCTCTCTCTCTCTCTCTCTCCTCTCTCTCTCTCTCTCTGGGGGCGGGATAGCCTAGTGGTCAGAACACTGCGCTCGCAATTTGACGACCCGAGTTCTATTCCCGTTGGAGGGTTTTTTTCCCCTGAAGTTAACATCGGTACTGACTGTACTCTCCCCACAAGTCCGGATGAGACTATAAACCGAGGCCCCGTCTCCGAACGCACGAAGAACATCTTGCGCACACGTTAAATCCTGTTCCGCTTTTCATAAAAGTAGGTCATCGTGTGCCGGTGGGAACAGGTGACATTTCTAAAACTGCATACACACGGGGATTGGATGAAATAAAGCACACGATTGCTTATCCCATTATCCTCGGTATAAAAGAATTAAAAAAATAAAAAAAGAACAAAATCTCTCTCTCTCTCTCTCTCTCTCTCTCTCTCTCTCTCTCTCTCTCTCTCTCTCTCTCTCTCTCTCTCTCTCTCTCTCATTTTTCAAATTAAAATCATCATTGATTCTTACTTCTTATTTTCGTTTCTGATTGAGTGCCTTTTATATCATTACCTTATCATTGTATCTCTCTGTCTTATTTCTTGCCTGTTGTTTGATACTTGGTATGGCTTCTTGCTCTTGGTATTTGGATCACTATTATTGTGGTTGATTAGTTAGAGGTTATCTTTTTTTATCTTGATGTTATCCCTGAAAAGGGCGGGGCGGGGACTGGATGTAAAAAAGCACACGGGTGCTTATTTATTATCCTCGAATAAAAGAATTTGCCTTGCCTTGCTCTTATCTCTCCTCGCCTTTCTTCTCCCCTTTCTCTTCCACAGTCTTAGATCTGGTCAGATGGCTGCACACGACCACACTGCTCACGCCCTGTTTGCTCTTTTAGACAGTGCCAACCCCCCCCCCCCCCCCCCCCCCTTCTTTGAGTGCTGACAGCTCCGTTGTTCCGGAGTGATGAAAATCCAGTCTCTTTAACCCTTCACGTGTGAGGATTGCGCGCACGCGCTGAGGTGGAGTAGTGGGTATTGGTGAGAAGGGGTGTGGGGGATGGGGGCGATGGGGAGAGAGAAGCATGGAGAAGAAGGTGGGGTGGGGTGGAGGAAACAGTATAAAAAAAGAAGTTGGTGAGTGATGGATGAATATGCATGCAAATCTTCCTGTTGTGTGCGTTTGCTTTGTCTTTGTGGCCTTGTCTGTAAAGTGGAGCTAAAGAGATAGAGGACAGGGTGAAAATAGACGGAGACAAAGAGGATATGACAGGTCAAAAACAACAACAACAATGACAACACAACAACAAAAGAGTTGAAACAAGAAAAATGAAAGAAGCATAAACAAGACCTTTATAAGACACTATTCCTGAAGTCGGATCGCCGCTACCTGAATAGTGGGCAATAACAGTCACAGACACAAATTAATATCGTACCCCTGGTGAATGTTGGGGTTCATGTCAAGGAACGGGGAAAAAAGAGACAGCAGGATTGAGAGAGAATTACACAACCATTCTCTCTCTCTCTCTCTCTCTCTCTCTCTCTCTCTCTCTCTCTCTCTCTCTCTCTCTCTCTCTCTCTCCTCTCTCTCTCTCTCTCTCTCTCTGGAAGAAGAAGATAAAAGAGAGAGATTGAGGAAAATGGAGAGAGAGAGAGAGAGACATACAGACAGACAGACAAACACACAGACACAGACACAAACAGACAGCGACAGACAGACAGACACAGACAGAAAGAGACAGACAGATAAAAGACTGAAACATACAGAGAGAAAAGACAAAGCATCAATAGAGACAAGAGATAAAAAGAGGACTGGTGGAAAAGATCCACGCGAAAAGCTCATGACACACTGGTCCAATCATGCATGATGCACCCAGAGAGAACAAAGCCGGGTGCCTGAAGTGTGTGACAAGCGAGCTCTCCTGCAAAAGGAAGGAAAGAGTTGAAGACGATGTTGGAGAAGCGAGCTCTCAAAGACACGAGGCATTGATCGGTAGTGTTATGGAACAAGGGTTTTGAACACAGTGACCAATATCGTGATTCATCTTGAAAGCGTTGCGAGGAGAATGGGCCCTGCTTTTGTCTGTCGATGGAGCTCTTTGAAAGTGTAGGTGCCAAGAAAGTTTCTTTATACAAAGTGGAATGTCAGGGGCAAGAATTATTATTTTTTTGTAGTATTTAAAGAGAGTCGTTGTTTTTTTCCCTCACGGGTGGTAAGATTTAAAAAAACTAATGTCTGCTTGAGTAAACGAAGGGTTACGACTGTCCTAAAAGTGTGTCAGCTTCCTGTGTTTTTTAAAAAAATAGTTTAACAAGTTAAAAAAAATATGTTAACTATATTACACAATAAGAAATAATTATGATATAGTGGATACACAGTTAAACCCAAAACCTGTTTTATGGTCATCATCTTGTTCGCTTTATTACAGCCATCCTGAATCTTATGGAAACATACATTTCTCTCTTTTCCACAGGAAATAGTGTGAGCTTGACGCATGAGCTACATTTGTTTTCAACTCGTTGCTAGGTTGTGTTCGTATTTATGCCTTAATCATCAACAGCAACCTCATACTGGAATATCCTTTTGCCTATGAATACTGTTTGGTTAAATTTTATTTAAAGAATCCACATTATTTTTTTTTAATGATCAGGGGAGGGTTTGGGTGAGGGGGGAGGGGAGGAAGGGGGCTCGTTTCTTAGTCTTATCTCTGAGGCTGACCAAAGGTGATATTTTGTATATGCCACCCTTTATACCCATCATTGAGGTAGCCACACTCTGATTTCAGGGATTTGATTGTGAATAACAAATAGATTTTTGTTTCAAATCTTTTTTTCTTTGCAAAAAATGTCAGAGAGTATCACTTTTTTCAGCTCTATAGCCATAGAGTAAAAAACATCCCCATCAACTTATCAAGCCTTTCTCAAAAGCATATAGATCACATCTCATTTGCGTAGTAGTAGTAGTAGTAGTAGTAGTAGTAGTAGTAGTAGTAGTAGTAGTAGTAGCAGTAGTAGTAGTAGTAGTAGTAGTAGTAGTAGTAGCAGTAGTAGTAGTAGTAGTAGTAGTAGTAGTAGTAGTAGTAGTAGAAGTAGAAGTAGTAGTAGTAGTAGTAGTAGTAGTAGTAGTAGTAGTAGTAGTAGTAGTAGTAGTAGTAGAGCAACAGCAGCGGCAGCAATGGTAGCAGTGGTAGTTTGTTTTCATTCTTTTATTTCGAGAATAATGGAATAAGCACTCAAGTGTTTTTTTAAATCCCCCCATTGTATGAACACAGTTTTGTCAATTTTGTCATCCATTCCCACAGCCGCACAATGGTCTAGTCTTGCGAAAAGCGGAACGGGTTTTAATATGTGGACTAGATGCTCTGCGTGTGTTTGCACACGGGACTTCGGTTTAAAGTCTCATCCTAAGGTGGTAGTAGTAGTAGTAGTAGTAGTAGTAGTAGTAGTAGTAGTAGTAGTAGTAGTAGTGGTAGTAGTAGTAGTAGTAGTAGTAGTAGTAGTAGTAGTAGTAGTAGTAGTAGTAGTAGTAGTGGTGGTGGTGGTGGTGGTGGTGGTGGTGGTGGTGGTGGTGGTAGTAGTAGTGGTAGTAGTAGTAGTAGTAGTAGTAGTAGTAGTAGTAGTAGTAGTAGTGTGGTGGTGGTGGTGGTGGTGGTGGTGGTGGTGGTGGTGGTGGTGGTGGTGGTGGTGGTAGTAGTAGTGGTAGTAGTAGTAGTAGTAGTAGTAGTAGTAGTAGTAGTAGTAGTAGTAGTAGTAGTAGTAGTAGTAGTAGTAATTGCAGAAATACTTTAGCAGGCAT
This sequence comes from Stramonita haemastoma, assembly GCA_030674155.1. Lineage (NCBI taxonomy): Eukaryota > Metazoa > Mollusca > Gastropoda > Neogastropoda > Muricidae > Stramonita > Stramonita haemastoma. Next base: position 13,608,600 of record CM060326.1, on the reverse strand, counting down.
AGAAATGGCACGACAGAAAGTAAAAAAGATGAAAACAAAACATGAAAAGAAGAGACAACACCATGTCATAATACAACACCTCTACTTCGCCTCGCAAAACATAATCAAAACAAATAATTAATGAGAGACAGAGAACAAACAAGCGGAACAAAGACAGGACAGACAGATAGACAAAAGACAAAGGGATTTGTAAAACAAAAAAGACCCGCAGACAGACAGACAGACAGGGCGAGTGGTCAGGCAAATTGCACAGGGGCGTGTTGACTCACGCGCTGTTTGCTCTTAATGACAGAGGGCTCTTTGAGAGTTGACAACCCCTGTTGTTTGGTGGGGATGAAAAGCCTGTCACCTTACCCCTCCGCCTGTGGGAATGCATGTACGGCTCTAGGGGGTGTGGGGGGTGGGGGAAGGGAGAATTGAGGAGAGGGCATACGAGAAATTGTGGGGGGGGGGGGGAGGGAGGGGGGGGTAAGGAGGGGGGGGGGGGCTGGCAGAGGAAGTGTTGAAAGGAGGATGAGGGGAGGTGGCATGCGTGCGATTCTGTGGGGTGTTGTCATCATCCCCTAACCTGAAATGGGCACACTTCAGTAGAACGATAAGCACGACAGGCAGACAGACAGGAAGACAGGCAGACAGACAGGAAGACAGGCAGACAGACAGGAAGACAGGCAGACAGACAAGGTGATAATGGTTAGACAGAGATGCAAAAAATAGAGATGCAGAGAGTGGGGGGATAAAGACGCAGAGACTGGAAAACATCCAGAAACAGTGTGCACTCAAATCTCCAAAAGAGACTGATAGATAAACAGACAGACAATCAGACAGACAGATAGAAAGAGAGAGAGATTTTTAAAAAATATTCTTTTACATGGAGGTTAACAACATAAGTAATCATGTGCTTTTTTTACATCCAGTCCCTGTGTGTATTCAGTTTTTTTGTAAATAATGTCAAAACTGTT
>CM060326.1:13592641-13605141 GCA_030674155.1 Stramonita haemastoma | reverse complement strand
TGTGTTGTGTTGTGTTGTGTCTTGTCTGCTAAGGACGGGACAAAAACCAATAACAGTGAAATGAAAATTGAAATCCGTCCTCTTCCTCTTTTGTTGTCATCATCATCATCGTCATCATCTTCTTTCTTCTTCTACTACTACTACTATTACCACCACTACTCTTACTACTACTACGACTACTACTACTTCTGCTGCTATTACTACTACTACTGCTACTACCACCTCCACAACCGTCACCACCACCAACACCACCACTACTACTATTATTACTACTACTGTTACCACCAACCGCTACTACTGCTACCGCTATTATTATTATTATTATTATTATTATTGTTACTACTACTACTATTATTATTACGACTACTACATGTTTACTTCCCATTTTCTTTGTAATTTTTTCTGCCTCCTTGTCCCTCTCTTCCTCCTTGTTGTTCTTCTTCTGCCTGAGCTCTATTGCTACTTGTTGGGATACTGCACTGAAGAGCAATTCACCAATGTCCTCAATGTTGTATTGGTTACGTGCTGATGGGGGTAGGGCTACGAACAATCAATCATCGCTATTTTAGAACAAAGGTGTGTGCATAATAACACATTGAACTGAATCACGCTTAGGCCGAAATGCAGATAGGGTTTGAAAACTTGCAGTGTTGAAACACAAACACGCAATTACTTGTTTGGAAATAATCTTTATTATTTCTATTGACCAGGCACAAAGGCACACTTGTGCGTTCACAGGAAGAGTAAGCAAATACTTTCAATTGCGCCTACCACATCCATCCCCCAGCAGCAACATGGGGATACCATGGGTCTGTCATTACAAACAGATTCCCCAAATTCTATGTGTAACAGTAGTCCCATCTCTGCACAAACCTCGGAAACAGGGCACAGTGACTTCTAAAAAGAAGTTGCAGAAATACATTTTGCAGACGAAGTGAGTGAAACGGTTTTTCGACCACTACCCAAGGAAACAGAGCATCAACAATTCACAGGTGTGTCTCTAAATAGAAACACGACGCTGCGATTTTTTGTCGCGCTCCGATCACATGGGAGATAATTTACTTACCACCCCATCACATGTGAAATGGAGTATCCCTCTTTTCTAACCCTCCGTTTTTTCATCTACCTTGCCTCATTTGTTCTTGTCCGTTTTTTCATGTCTTTTTTCTGCCTTGTACATCCATTCTCCTGCCTTTTTTCCCCCCAGAAAGACTGTAAAAGATAACCATTCTCTCCCACGCCAGAAGCTGGATGTGCTTGGCCTGACTTGACAGGCACCTAATGGCAGAACAACGCACTTTGGCTCACATGACAGACAACGGTGGTTGCTGTCTGAGAATTGGACGAGGAAGAAGAAGACAATAAATGTGCAAAGCTAAACAGAGAGGCACGGAAGCAAGCAAGCAAGCATGCACGCACACACACACACACACACACACACACACACGTGCGCGCACACACGCGCGCACACACACACACACACACACACAAATTGGGTTGATTGGGCTGCAAAAAGAGGTGCAAGTAATAAAAGTGAAAATATTGAGCTACATATTCCTTTGTCTATCCAAGAAGGATACCACATGTTAAAACAAGCATCCTCAAATATATTCACTGAAATAATACAGCAAAGAACAGATTGTAAAATGGGTTCTAACCAGAAAAAAAGTGTTTGTGAAAGCATACATCAGTTAAAGACTTATAGAAGTGTGATCAAAGAAAAACAGCTTGAGGCATTATTTTACAGAATCCGATTAAATGCTTTTATCACAAAATTTAGCAAGGATGTTAAATGCTTATGTGGTAACAATCATATTTCAAATACCCATATTGTATTTGAATGCAAGACTTTAAAACCTTATTTACCCAGTTTTCATGAAACTTCCCTTGAACAAGTTTTGGAGAATATCAAGTTAGTGTTTGCTATTGCTAAAGGTTTATTGTTAAGTCCTATAGGGCATTTGTTGTAGTTATATCAATGCTGTTCTGTTATGAATTTTATTCTCTCCTGTTAATTTAGTGTTTAGCATACAGTTCCACTTAATGTAATGAGGATATCGTCAGTCACAACTACATACCTGCACCAACACACACACACACACACACACACGCACGCGCGCGCACGCACGCACGCACACACACACACACACATGCTAACATTTTTTTTTGGTGCATATTTTTCTTGAATCGTTATTTATCTTCAGTCATTCCATCCCCCAACTATTCTCTGTCTTTGTCTCTCTCTTTCCTTCTTCTTTTTACCAATATTTCAACTGTTATTATTATCATTAGATTTTATGTTAAGGGGGTTTGGGTTTTTGTTTTATTGTTTTCTTTTAAAATTTATTAATTTCATTATTTATTTTATCTATCTATTTATCTTTATCTTATTCTTATTTTATTTTATTTATTATTATAATCATCATCATCATCTTTTTTATTTATCTATTTTATTTTTATTATTTTTGTTTTATTTCTATTTTTTAAATTCCCTCCCCTACCCCGTCCAGTATCACTTTATGTGGAAGGACGTAAAATTGAAGACTACTACTACTACTACTAACACACACACACACACACACACACACACACACACACACACACACACACACACACACACACACAAACATACACACACACACACACACACACACACACACACACACACGCGCGCGCGCGCGCACACACACGCACTTACACACACATACTCTCTTTCTCTTACTTTCTCTCTACCTCTGTGTCTGTCTGTCTGTCTGTCTGTCTCTTTATCTATCTCTCCCCCCCCCCCCTCCTCTCTCTCTCTCTCTCTCTCTCTCTCTCTCTCTCTCTCTCTATCTCTCTCTCTCTCCCTCCCTCTCCCTCTCTCTCATGCACCCATCCCCCACCCAGTATTAAAAGTAAGCTGGAAAAAAAGGGTTAATTACACATATACTACACCTGTTTGATTTATAATGTTATTTTCACACTGGCTTATGGACAGGTTCTCTTCGAGGGCTGTAAAAATTGTGTGTTGTGTGTGTGTTGTGTGTGTGTGTGTGTGTGTGTGTGTGTGTGTGTGTGTGTGTGTGTGTGTGTGTGCGTGGTTTGTGTGTGTGTGTGTGTGTGTGTGTGTGTTTCGCATAGGGTGATGTAGGATTAGGGAGATCCTCTCTGTATGTCTGTCTGTCTGTCTGTCTGTCTGTCTGTCTGTCTGTCTGTCTGTCTGTCTGTCTGTCTCTCTTCTCTCTCTCTCTCTCTCCTCTCTCTCTCTCTCTCTCTCTCTCTCTCTCTCTCTCTCTCTCTCTCTCTCTCTCTCTCTCTCTCTCTCTTCCTGCTTATTCATCTACTTGTCTGACTGCTTCTATCTTCTTTGTCGACATTTTTTTCTATATTTTTCTTCTTCTTCTTCCCCATCTCTTCTTCTCATCTGAAATGTCCAGTCCTATCTGCCAAATAGCTTTTACGTGTATGAGAGGTTTAAACTCCATTCTTGAAACCATAATTTTGTGTTTTACACCATAATGCCTACATTTCTATCTGAATTTTTAATCGGGTTGTCAGATCAGAATAAGCAAATGAAATGCTTCGAAATGTTATATCAGGCTTCTCTAAGAGAATGTTGATAAATTTTTAAACAATTCTTATACAGAAAGAAAGTTGGAAGAAAGACATACTGACCAACGGAAAGAAAGAAAGAGAGAAAGAAAGAAAGAAAGAAAAGAAAGAAAGAAAGATGGAAAGCGGGCATTCAGAAACAAAACAACACTAAATGACAACAGACAAGAAAGAGGAAACCACCCGTATATGCCTAAAGAAGGAAGAAAGGATGACAAAAACAGACAAACAGACCACCACACAATCATAAAGAAGAAAGAAAGAAAGATGGTAAGAAAGCATTCAGAAACTACCAGTGTATGCCTAAAGAAGGAAGAAAGGATGACAAAAACAGACAAAAAAGACCACCATACAATCATAAAGAAAGAAAGAAAGAAAGAAAGAAAGAAAGAAAGAAAGAAGATGGAAAGTAAACATTCAGAAACTACCAGTGTATGCTAAAGAAGGAAGAAAGGATGACAAAAAACAGACAGAAAGACAACCATACAATCATAAAGAAGAAAAAAAAGAAAGAAAGAAGGAAAGAGACCAAGAGACGAAAAATGACAAAAAAAACATTCAGAAACATAGACAGCAACAACAACAACAAAAAAGAAATAACATTAAACAACAACAAACAAGACAGTAGAAACCACCAGTCTATACCCCCAAAATGGCCAACCCTCTAAAAAGGACAAGTTGAAACGACTTGGGCAACTTCATTCAATACTGTATACGGAACGAAACAGATTCCCCTCCAGCCAGACTGCATTCTTCAATCTCACCAGCACGCGCGTGCAGTCTTTCATTTCACCTGCCTCTTAAAAGGTAGCGGTAGATCAAAGAGCTATGACAATGCCTAGTAATTAACGGGCCTGTCCACGAGCGGACAATGGCTAAACAAAGGAAATAGCTATTAGACAGCCGGCTGCACAAAGACATAGGGAGATTTACCACTGTGTGTGAATTCAGTTGCGTCTGAAGCTTTGATAGGATCATCAGAGAAAAGAAGAGGTTGAAGTCGTTTTAAAACTGGCTATCAAAAAAAAATAAAAGAGTGTGGGGTTGGGTGGGGGATTTGTTTCAATTTTAAGGGCGAGCGATCAGTATTTTTCTAGGAGTGGTGTTTGTGTATGTAGCCACACTCGTGTGCACTCGTAGGCACGCCACACCACACAAAACACACTACACATTTACAGGACACACATGGCAAGAGAGCAGGGGCAGAGAGGCAGAGAGAGAGAGAGGAGAGGAGAGGAGGAGAGAGAGAGAGAGAGAGAGAGAGAGAGAGAGAGAGAGAGAGAGAGAGAGAGAGAGAGAGAGAGAGAGAGAGACAGAGACAGACAGAAGGAGAGAGAGAGAGGCGGGGGAGATGGGGGGTAACTAATGAGCTTTTAAAGTACTTTTAAATACCCAACTCTGTGTGTTAAAAAAAGCACACACACACACACACACACACACACACACACACACACACACACACACACACACACACACACACACACAACACACACACACACCACTAACCAAACAAAAATCAAAGACAGAGAAAAGAAGAAAGTGGAGGGGTGGATGATTACATGAGTCTACATGTTTTGAATGCATGTCTTTTGATTTGTTGCTTGACAAAATTTAGCATGCATACTTACATACTTTATCTTTTGTTTATATTATTAACATAAGATGAAAAGACAAATCACGGATAACCAAATATGCAGTGTAGCCACGCGCTCATACAGAAGACAAAATTGTAGCATCAGTCGTTAAACCTCATACATAGTTTTTTGTGTTATATATAAAATATATGGATGTATATATCTATTTATGTATAAATAATAGACATACTAATTGTAATCAATATGAAATATCTCTCTGTATATCTACTTCTGATATCTTGTCATATATTCTCTGTTCTCTTATCTTCTATCTATCTACTCTATCTATCTATCTTCTATCTTCTCTCTCTTTCATATATAAATATATTTATAAATATATTTGATATATATATATATATTATTCTGCCCTTAAAGATTTATTATCTTGATTTTTTCTTTTGTTTTTTTCAGTGTTTGACAAAAACCATTTTTACGATGAGAATGAAATTGTAACTGGCCACCTGCTCTTCTTTTTCTCACTATGTTTATATATATATATATATATATATATATTATATATAATATATTATATATATATATATATATATATGTATGTATGTATATATATATATATATAAAAGCTATATTTGTGTGTGGTGATGTGTGTGAGAGAGGAGAGAGAGAGAGAGAGAGGAGAGAGAGAGAGGAGAGAGGAGAGAGAGAGAGAGAGAGAGAGAGAAGAGAGAGAGAGAGAGAGAGAGAGAGAGAGAGAGAGAGAGAGGAGAGGGGGGGGGATTATATATTTCAATACAGCGGCTGTTTTTACTTCGCTTCTCAAGCAACATCCAGACCTTGCTTTTCGATGTAGACGTTTTAAGTATACACAATGTTCCTCTTACTTTTGGCCAGTCACCAGAGAAGAAACCGTCAGTACAATCATGGTCATCCTGACCATTGAAAGCAAACTGTTACATTTCACACAGCTAGTAGAGAGTGATGTGAAAGCACTATGTCTGATCCATCTACAAGAAAACCCTCCTAAGTTTCTGTGAATTAGCAATCCTCTACACCTCAAGATTGAGTTAAAGGAGTTTTAAGGTTGAGGCAATTTCTAACGCTACTTTTGTCTGTAGCTTCTTTCTGTAGGAAGTTCGGTAAATGTCTCAAGTTTCTAATAATGCGTTCAGCTTCGGTTTTTCTCAGAACATTTTCTCAACAGACAAGCACAATAACAAAGTGGATGATGAGACTTTTGTTCTAAGTTCTGAGATCGTAAACAGCTTGTTCAGTTCTTGGTAGTGAATTCACGTTGGAGATTTTAACAACTTCTGGAATCATTTCGTGTGCAGACTCGCCAAAAGTACGTTTTTTCCTTCTTTCATGTATAAGCGCATACTTAATGTCAAATTTCGCATGCTCATCATAAGATGATGATACTGACAAGCATCTGATAAGGTGCTAAAAAAGACATGGTTAGCTTCACTAGTACAAATGATTATAGCCCTAGAGGTCACAAAGATCTGCAAACTGACATACGGATGAGACTATAAACCGAGGCCCTGTGTGCAACGCACGCAGAACATCTTGCGCACACGTTAAAACCCCGTTCCGTCTTTCGGAAGAGCAGGCCATCGTGTGCCGGTATGAGTGGATGACAAAACTATATTTAAAAAAAAACCAGCATGCACACACAAGCTGCACTTGTGGCGACGCACCCTCCCCGGGGAGAGCAGCCCGAATTTCACGCAGAGAAATCTGCTGTGACATAAAGTGGTATAAAATAAATTATAAAAATACTGACCAATGTGACATAACACACACATGACAAGCTTCACAGTGGTGTACCCCTTCCACAATTCTGAGCACGGACAATATTCCAACTTTAGCAACAGTATCAAAGAACTGTGAAAATACAAATCGACACTAACTCCTTAATCCAGAAAGTTTCTGAGGGCGATGAGTGACAAAACCTCCAGCTCCCTCCAGTTATGGCAGTTGCGTGCACATGCCTGGGTCTCATCAAAACTTTGAATGGTGTTGTTAGTGGTGTTATGTACCCCGCTTCTCTCTCTCTAGGTCTTCGAGACCTCTCTGAACTGTGCCTTGCATGGCAGTCTTTGAAAGGATGTCATATCTACTGACATTTGGCACTGTATACCGACAAAGCTTTCAGACTGTGCAAACATAATCTAGGGGCGTTGATAAGCAGTTTGTCCTAGAACGCTCACATAGAACACTTGTTCTCGGTTATATGAGTGAAAACGCGTCACGCTGCCGTTAAGCTCCTGACAAGTCAGGCGCAGCGCATCCGATTTCGACATTAGAGGATTTGTTATTTTTAAGTCTTTCTGGTGGAGAGGCAGGAAAATGGACCAACAAAGCACACAAAAAATCCGCATCGCGTAAGAAAGAAGTGACAGGAAGAAAAAGAACAAGAGCAAAAACAAAAAGAGTGATAGAAAAGAGACAATTCCTAGCACAGAATTTCCAGAACGTGGGGATGTTATTTATACGACACGCCCACCCACCCCCCGGCATCCACACGGGGGAGTATGATGCTTATACAAACCATAGGATGTTGATAGCATGTTTATGCCCTTCGGAAAGGGGCCTTGGCCTAAATATGTATAAAAGTTTCACATTTGCACCTCGTCTCTGTCTCTCTACTGCTCTCTCTCATCTCTCTCTTTTGTCTATGTCTGTCTGTCATTCTGTATGTCGTTTTGTCTGTCTCTGTCTTGTCTGTCTCTCTCTCATCATCATCATCGTCATCATCAAAGCTATACGTGGAATGACCTCAAAGTTAGCATCAAAATGAATGATGGCCATGTCCTTCGACACTGCGACAAAACTGATGGTGCTGGCCAAATTCGCAGTTGCTAATGATATGCTTTGTAGAAGAGGGATGAAAAGCTTTTCTGTGGCTTCATACTTTGGGCTGTTCGCGGCGGAATAATTCATGAACTTGAGAATCCTGCGGTGCCATTTGACTCCGGGATGAAATCAGAACACCAGTCACGCAACACATTTTAATATTGATAGCGGGTATCGTTGCATGCTTAGTTAGGTACTCTACAAAAAATAGGAGGGAGGGAAAAAGCACATGCATGACTTGTGATCAAATGTAATTGGGCTGTAGCTTAGAAGCTTTTTTATTCTATGCTAAATTACGTTTTGAGAAGGAAGTACTAATCATTTTGAAGGAGAGGGTTCTTTTATTACGTTCCTTGGCTACAGCTCCGAGCCTCGACAATGGTGAGATTTTTTTTGCTAGGAGCCAGCTGTCTTTACCCACTATTAAGATAGACACTGTCTTAACACGACACCAGTGTGCTTTACACACACACACACACACACACACACACACACACACACACACACACACACACACACACACCACAGATATTAGTATATATATATATATGTATATATATATATATATATTATTATATATATATATATATATATATATATATATATATATATATTATATATGTATTATATATATATATATATATATTTGTGTGTGTATTTTATATATAGGTCATATGGTCATTTGTTTCTACCAACGAAGAAAGGTGACAGGATGGTTAAAATTTCGTCTGCCAACAAGTAAATCGTGACGTTCTGCGTTCGATTCCAAGCCTCGCCTTTCTCCCAGTTTGACGAAAATATCGAACCGAATATCAGTCATTCGGATGAGATTTTAAACCGAGGCCCCGTGTACGAACGCACGCAGAACATCTTGCGCACAGTTTAAAAACCCGGTTTCCGCCAATCGGAAAAGCAGTCCATTGTGTGCCGGTAGGAGCAGATGACAATAGAAATAAAAAACCAGCATGCACACATGAGTCGTATATATACACCATCCCTGAGGAAAAATCGGGGAGTTGGAGTCCCAGGGCGGTTCTGGCAGCTCCTGTGACGGCACTGGAACCATTCGTATCGGCGATTGCATTTTCAATGGACCATTCAAGCGACGTACAGAAAGGGGTCTGCCGCATGGGTAACAGCTTGTCCTCCATACTTACTTACCCAGATTTTGCGCTCTAAAGCTGAGACTGACGGATGCTTACGCCTGTTTCTACCAACGCGAATGGCCTGATCTTCTTAAACGCAGAACGGGTTTTAACATGTGAGCAAGACGATTTGCGCCCCATTCGCACACAGGGCCTCAGTTTATAGTCTAGTCTTATTCGAAGGAATTTTCGGGGAAGTGGAGTCAGTACTGAGAGTGAAACCAGGGGCTCAAACCCAGGCTTATCCCGGGCCATGAAATCGCAAGAGCAACACTCTAACCACAAGGCTATCCCTTCCCCATATCAGAGAGTTGATACGGCCTTTGTCAACCAACTTTATGACCATAGAGACCGGAATGCTACTTAAAAATATATATATATATATACCCCTTTATGTTACAGCAGACTTTGTGCGTGAAATTCGGGCTGCTTTCCCCGGGGAGAGCGCGTCGCCACATGTGCAGCGCCACACATTTTTTTTCTTTTCCTGCCTACAGTTGTATTTGTTTCCCTATCAGAGAGGCTTTTTTCTACAAAATTGAGTTACGTACAACCCTTTGTTCCGCGGGTTCTTTTACGTGTGCTAAATAATGATGTGTATCAATACATAACTTCGGTTTATTGTCTCATCCGGAAAGGACTAGCACCCAGACCACTCTCATGGTTAGTGGATGGGGGAAACGTTTTGGGCCCAAACGGGATTCAAGCCTCCGCACACTCCGACCCGGACCTTTGCTTTCTAGGCAGCTCAGGCGCGTTATCCCTTTTACCACCGATCTACTAGTAACTTCAAACCAACGCTTTGCAAACACAGAAAACAAAACAAAAATAATAATGAGAGGGGGAGGAGGGTGGTGGGGGAAAGGGGTGGAGAGAGAAAGGAATAGGAATAGGAAAGAGATAATACGATAGACTCTCTCTCTCTCTCTCTCTCTGTCTGTCTTCTCTCTTCTGTCTGTCTGTCTGTCTCTCTCTCGTGTGTTGCTGTCTCTCTGTGTTCTCTCTCCCTCTCTCTCTCTCTCTTCTCTTCTCTTCTCTCTCGTCTCTCTTGTCTTTCTCTCTCTCAGTTCTGTTGTGTCTTGGTTGTACTTTTTTTCGATTTTTTTTTTGTAGGGCCGTGTTCTCACTACCTGTCTTTTAAAGAGATCAATTCCTGAGCCGGCTTCCTGCAGGTCTCAACCTTGACAATGCCTGTGCAGATCAATAGTCTTCGTGACAGATAATGGAGAAGATGACGCAACTCGGTTTTCAGATCTTCGCTCAAAACTAAAAGCCTTGTCAGTTATTGATGGTTGAAAAAAATAAAAACAACACCAGAGTGCCAAGGCCTACATTCAAACGGTGGCTATGCTTTTGAAATGTAAAGTTGATATTCATGTCTTTATCCGTACAAAGCTCTTAGAATAACAATTTTGCATTCTCCTTGACAAAGAAAAAAGAAATGCTATGAGATGGAATGTGGTTGTCTCTACGACAGAGGTATTTGAGGGTGAAAAAAAAAGCCATGCTCACAAATTTCCCTTGGTGGTCTATAATAGGTAACGCATCTGCCTAGAAAGGATCAGGGTCCTGGTTCGATTCCCGTATTGTGCTCGAAACATTTCCCCCCACCCACTTTATTTTTCATTTATTTATTATTTAATTATTTATTTTATTTTATATCGAGGATATTGAAATAAGCAACCATATGCATTTTTTTTACATCCAGTCCCCGTGTGTAAGCAGTTTTTTTTAAATGCCATCTGTTCCCACCAGCACACGATGGCCTACTATTACGAAAAGCGGAACAGGATTTAACGTGTGCGCAAGACCGTGAGTGGTGGTCTGGATGCTAGTCTTTCGGATTAGATGAAAAACTGAAGTCATGTGTACAACACGCACTTAGTGCACGTGAAAGAACCCACGGCACCATACACTTGTGCCTGGGAAAATTATGTAGAAAAAAACACTTTGATAGGGAAACAAAACAATGCACGTGCAGACAGGAAATAAAAAGAAAAATGGATGGCGCTGCTCTTGTGGCGTCGCGCTCTCCCGAGAACAGCAATCCACATTTCACGCTGAGAAAGTTACTTTGGCTTTACGAGAAATGAGAGCGAGAGAAGAGAAGAGAGAGACAGAGAAACAGAGAGGCACGAAAGAGAGAAATGATGATGATGATGAGATGAATGATGATATGATGAAGGGATGAGGGTGAGACGGCTGTGACGTGTGATGTGACATTTATATTTTTAACAAACAGAACCCCCCCCCCAAAAAAAAAAAAAAAATCACTGTTATTTCCAAAAGTCAACGAACTCTCTTTTCTCTTCATTTTGCATTACTACATCCACCCCTTACATAGTAGTGCTAGTGATGACGATGATGATGATGATGATGATGATGATGATGATGATGATGATGATGATGATGATGATGATGATGATGATGATTTTAAGGAGAATGGATAAAAGAAACAACCCCCAGGGAAACAATCAACTCAGAACACAAGCAGCAGACTGTATAAGGTATATTATGCGTCTTCTTTGTCATAAGACCTCTCCAATCATTAAAATGTCAGAACACCTGAGATGTCTGCCGCCAGAGACTGGAATCTGCATCAATACACGGCAACTGCAGCATGCAGGCTATACAGAAGAAGACACTCAGTAAGAGAGAGAGAGAGAGAGAGAGAGAGAGAGAGAGAGAGAGAGAGAGAGAGAGAGAGAGAGAGAGAGAGAGAGAGAGAGAGAGGAGACAGGACAGACAGAGAAGAAGAGAGTAGAGAGATAGAGACAGAGAGAGAGAGTGGGGAGGTAGTTCTGCCTGTTTTTCTGTCTGTCTGTTGTCTGTCTGTCTGTCTGTCTGTCTGTCTGTCTGTCTGTCTGTCTGTCTCTGTCTCTCTCTCTCTCTCTCTCTCTCTCTCTCTTCTCTCTCTCTCTCTGTTGTCTGTTGTTTTCTTTGTTGTGTGTGTGTGTGTGTTGTATGTGTGTGTCATATGTCTCATTTGTGTGTATGTTGTGTTCTTTTTCCTTTTTCGTATAGCAAGCATATTTATCATAACTATAGTATTCTCTTTATCTTATAATTACAGTGACAGAGTGTTAGTGATGATAGTGTCGGTTGATTGAGAATTGTATGCAACATTTCCTGGTTTTGGAGTGTTGTGTTCTCTCTCTCTCCTTCGGATGAGACTTTAAACCGAGGCACCCGCGTGCGAACGCACGCAGAATATCATGCGCACACGTTAAATCCTGTTCCGCTTTTCGTAAGAGTAGGCCATCGTGTGCCTGTGGGAACAGATGAATTTACAAAACTGCATACACACGGGGAC
>CM060326.1:13587641-13590141 GCA_030674155.1 Stramonita haemastoma | reverse complement strand
AAATAAGCTGCAGTTTTAATTCAATCCACTTCTTTACGTCGTTCAATCTCCGGTATTTATCGTCCGATGTGTTTTAAAAGTCTGGGGGTTTTCTTGTCTTCTTTTTTTTTTTTAAACGAAGTGATTTAAGACTTAAAGTTCTCTTTTCAATGTTGAAATAAATCTGCAATTTTAGTGCTGAATTAAAAAAAAAAAAAAAGATTGTTCTCTTGTTATTGAGCGTAGTTTCTTAAGGCGCGCGTTTGTTACGAATTTAAATCGTTACCTGCAGTTTCTTGTGAGTTATATATGGCTGTCTGAGAAGGTCGCTGTTTACATTATTGTCTTTGTCTCCATGTCTGTCCTCATGTCTGTCTCGTTTCTGTTCCCATGTCCGTACCTCATGTCTGTCCTCTATGTCTGTTTCCATGTCTGTCGGCCCTCTGTAGACGCCATCAACTTTTAAAAAAATTGGTTAGGAACACTGTGTGCAGTTCTAGCTCATGACCCAAAAAGTCTTCTATCTGAGAAAAAAGTGGTGGAGGAAAAACAGTGCCAGGTGTACCAATTCTCAATTCCATTTTGAAAATGTCATCAAAGATTCATTATAAGAAATTAAAAGAAAATAAACTTCGGAAAAATGTCTTTCATGGCTAGCACTTGAGGGGCATTTGAGTAATGAATCATACCTTTGCCTGACTGACTCGAGTTTCGGTCCCTAGATGCCCTCAAGAGTCTGTCTGACCTATGAGTCTGTCTTTTCCTCCAAGGTAATGTTACCACACTGGTCTAGCTGTCCTTAAGCCTTATACAGCAACAGTGCCATGTCAAGGGCTGGTCTAACCTTGGATGTTCTGCATCCAGTTCTCCATCTGTCAACCCCTGCGTCTTCCTCCCTCCAGTGTTTCCTGCAGGATGAGTCTTGGCAAGAGAGCTAGCGAGGACGCATGACGTGGCCAAACCACGCCAGCTTCCTCTCCTCTTACAACAGCCAGAAGGGGTTTGTTCCGTGGCCCTGCTTGTTTGTGATCACTTTTCCTTGCTACACTGACTGGCTGGTTCTGTGGTCCCGCCAGAAAATCTGTAGAAACTTTCTGATTCATTTCATTTCAAAGGCTCGCCCTGCTGCAGTGCACTGAGCATACAATCCTCAATGGGGGTTCTCTCACATTGCAGGATCCTCACTCATACAAAACACACTCTCACACACACAAACACACACACATACGCACACACGCGCGCACACACACACACATACACACACATAGAAGAGAGAGACAGAGACCAGTGCGAGCATGTACATGCATGCACGTGCACACAGACAAAAGTATGTGCTTAGAAAGCGTATGCGTCCGTATATTGTGCGCGCGCGCGTGCGTGACGTGTGCATTTGCGCTTACGTGCGCGCGCGGCGTGTGTGTGTATGTGTGTGTATGTCTGTCTGTGAAGTAACCGGTATCAGATTCACATGTGCATTTCTATTCATTCATTTTCACATTTACACACTCTTACTAACATATGGCTAATGCTCACATTCTCTTTCTTTGTGATAAATATCTATTATTGTGTTAATATTATTACATAACAATACATTTATACATTTCAGCTCGTATACTTGTTTGTTATTTTCCAACTTTTTGTGTATTGTAGAGGAGACCACTTTATTTGGTAAACAATACATTGTCTATGGATTGTCTCCAAAACTTTAATACACGAAACGTCTTCCAGATATATCCCCACTGCAAAACGACACATTCGAAAATTCTGAACGATACAGATGCTGAGGTCCTAAATTACATGCAACTTTAATTAAACCGGCTTCTTTATGTTTCTCTTTCTCGATATTTATGGTCCTCTGTGATTTGGGTGTCTGCTTCCTTTATCAAAGTGCAGTGATTTAAGATTAAGATCCGTTCTGTGCCGAGATAAATTTCTGGTTTTATTGCCGAGTGAAAGCCTTTCATTTTGTTATTGAAACGGGGTTTCCATTGTGCGGGTTTGCTAGGAATTTCAATGATGTGTGGTGTTGTTTTTTTTAAAACTCCCCCCCCACACCCCTTCCCGTGAATTACATGTTTCTGAGGGAGGTGGGCGCATTTGTTTGTCTGTCTTTATGTCTGTCTTCATGTCCGTCTCTATGTTTGTCTGTGTTGTTCTTGTGTTTGTCTTTATGTCTGTGTTCGTGTCTGTCTTTATGTTGGTATTCGTGTCTGTCTTAATGTCTTGTCTCTCTGTTTTCGTGCCTCTCTCTCTCTCTCTGTCTCTTTTCCTATGTCTGTCTTTGTTTATCGTCATATCTTTATGTTTGTCCTTTTATCTGTCTCCATGTCTGTCTATATCTCTGTCTTCATGTCTGTCTATATGTCTGAATTAAGATCTTTCTGTGTGCCTGTCTCTATCTCTTGTTTTCATGTCTGTCTATATGTCTGTCTGTGTCTTATTTCTGTCTGTCTTTATGTCGGTCTGTATGTCTGCCTTTATGTCTTATTTCTCTCTCTGTCTGTCTTTATTTTGGTCTCTA